>NIPM01000028.1:434485-453059 GCA_002738285.1 Holacanthella duospinosa
TTTTTTTTTTTTTTTTTTTTTTTTTTTTTCTTTTTTTTTTTTGCTTTATTCCATCTTTTAGAGGACATAAGGTGACAGAGAGACTCAGCTGAAGATAATATACTAAAAAGTCTCCTAATATTCCTTCTCAAGTCCTCTTATACCCTCGGATGTACTCTCTTAAGTAGAAAAAAGTCTAAAGATTTATTTGAAAAGAGAAAGTGAACCGAAGAAATGAAAATCGGTTAGTAGTCAACTTTATCCCCTTTCGAGACTCTTTCTGCTTAAAAAAAAAACTTATCTAAAAAGTTTAACCTTGTTGGAACTCTATTACAGTTTATTAGGTGCTTTTGTTCAGGCAGAAAAAAAAATGTAAATTCTTTTTACCTTATTTTTTTTTAAATTACAGAAGAGAATAGGAGAAAGTAGGCATAAAAATAGAAGAAAGTTGAACTTGGAGAAAGAGAATCTGCTTTGAAGAGCATTTCTTATATAATAATGACTCTACCATTTTCTTACAAAAAAAAAAGATTCGGATCTTGCTGACAACAAGTTTGAGGGAATAAGCTTTGAAAATGGGAAAGAAAAAAAAATTATTTTTTTTTCTCTTGACTTTCTCCTTATACTTTCTCTTGAGCCATTCTCTATGGAGAGTGTGGTAGATAGAAAAAGACGTTATTATTTCAAATTCAAAAAAATAGGCAGAAAGAAGATGAAGGAAAGAAAAAGAAGAAAAAAAAGAAGAAGAAAATGTTATTTTCACAAGTTAAAAAGTAGGAACTATAAACCCAAAGCATCAATGGAACTTTAAAACTGGAAAACTTGTAGATTTTTTTTTTTTTTTTTTTGCTTCTTGACTTTAAGAAGGTAGAAAGTCTGTAGATAATTTCCGTAGGGAAATAGGAACCTGAGTGATCGTAGTGGTGGTAAGTTTGACTTTACCTAACAACCAAATCAAGTTTTTTTTTCCCGCTCTCCATTCCACCTTATATTCAAAATTTGAAGAGAGTAGAGTCTAAAAAGTTTGGCCGCACTGAAGATATTGGGTTGGGTTAGTCTGATCTATTGGGTTGGGTTGTTATATCTTACCAAAGTAGTACTCTAGGGGCGATTTTTTTTTTTTTTACTTTTACATATTTTTCATGTTCCTAATGGTAAAAACAGGGTCTACAAAATGGAATTACCGTTTTTGTACAATTTAGGAATGAAAAATGAGCCTTCATTTGCGTGCTGATGTGGTAGAAATGGACTTGACGCTGATGTCCATTATGTAATTCTATTCCTACTTGTATTATTAACGATTCCATCAAAATGTCACACATTTTTACATGAGAATTGAATCATTTATAATTTACACAGTTAGCTCAATAAGAGAAAGTTTCATTTCCAAAAAAAAAAAAAAAAAACTGACTATTTTTCCTTAGTTTCAATCTTTGAAACATGTAAAAACTAGAAATTAAGTATCAAATTTTCATTCTAACAAACTTGACCATTTATATTCTAAGAAGTTGGTCAAGGTCAACCAAAGTTTTTGTAAAACATGTGGTTAAGATTTCTATAGTTGTTAATAACTTATGAACTCTCGAATATTCTAGTGACAAACACGTTATTTTGAATTTATGAACGCCTATTTGAAGCTTTTATATTCTACGACATAATTTTCAAAAAAAAATTTTTTTTTTTTTTTTGTAGCAAGTGAAAGCAATTTTTACAAACTGTTAATTTGATTACTACGCTGCCTATAAGACCTCATCCAAATAAAATGACTTTTTTAACATCAATTCTGGCATCATCACCATTTTCATAAATTATTACCCACAATCATACATCCAAATCGATTTTTATGTTAAATTATGTAACTAACTTATAGAGGATCGTATTACAGAGTGGTTAACCTTATTTTGCATTTTATTTCTCTACTTTTACCTTAGCTCCTCCCACTTTCTCAACACATTTATAATGTGGAAAAAAAAGTGGGAAGAGGGTGTGGTCGCCTAGAATTTGTTAAAAGAAAANTTCTCAACACATTTATAATGTGGAAAAAAAAGTGGGAAGAGGGTGTGGTCGCCTAGAATTTGTTAAAAGAAAATTTAATCATCACATATTTAAAATACTACTTAATGCTTATGTTCTATCACATATCAATTTCTGCTATTCAGTATGGGTTGACAATCAAAATAAACTGACTAATCTTCAGAACAAAGTTGATAAAATTTTAGTCTCATTCTTTTTTCCAAATACAAGTAAAAGAAAAAATGTAAGGGCCCAGTACAAAACAAGGATTTTTTACAATTCTAAACTGCGATTGGAATTTGACAATAATGATATGAACAAGCTATATGACTCATGTAATATTCTTAGTTTGGAAGAGAGACTAAAATATATTACGTTAATTGAAACTTATAAATTACCAAGTACAAGAATTCTAAATCTTGAAAAATACTTTATGGTAAAAGAACACATCTATGACTCAAAACTAAAGGGAACTTTTGAAATGATTAGAAAAAATACTGAGTTTTCTAAAAAGTCTTTCAGTGATAGAGCAATACTGATATGGAATAAATTCATCCAAACTCATAACTTGGACGAAATAGTCACATTGGGAAAGTTGAAAAAAGAAGCTAAAGAGTGGGTAAAGGAATCGAGAACTGTAGAATTTACCAGTATGTAAATTAACTATGGGCTATAACCAACTCATGCCAATTCAAAGTGTAAATCACTCTAAAAATTAAGATTACTTATTATTATTTTACTTAATTAGTCCTGCGTATGCGGGGGTGTCCTAGCAAATTAACATTTTTATAAAAATGATGCTCTCTGACACTTGAATAAATTATCAAACAAAAAAAAAAAAAACTAATGTATGTCAAGGCTGGCTATTAAGGCTATCAAAGATTTGAAAATAAAGTCAAAATAAAAGATAAGTTTCATATTTTTTTTTTCAAAATTTTAGTTTGAGTGTCTAGGAGGCAAATGCACTTGCTTAACCTAATAATATATAACTTGAATTGTGTATAAACAAGCCACGACATACAGCGTGAGTATAAATAAGGTCTACCTAGAGATTCTCACTCTACCGGACTTTTCTCTGTGTCACCCACCATAAATCGCGTCAAAATTTTGTTTATTGTATAACATCACGTGTTGTTACATTTAAAACAATGAATCATTTAGTCAAAAGTTGTTTTATCTAAATGGGAGTACCGCCTCCGATGCATCGACTGATTTTGATCAAATATCGCTACCGGTACCCAAATGACTCNTTATCTAAATGGGAGTACCGCCTCCGATGCATCGACTGATTTTGATCAAATATCGCTACCGGTACCCAAATGACTCGTACGAGCAACTACTTGTCAGATATAATAATCATCCATCTGCGGTAAATTATCAAATACGTCAAGCACGTACCGTGAAAGGTATTATTGTGACATTTGAGAAAAATTATTACCTTTTGGACCAAAAGTCTGACTCGCGTTGGAAACCTACGACTAACGACGAAATGGCAGCTGCGGTTATTGTTGCAGCCAAATTAGGTGGGATTGAACCAAAGAAAACTCAATTTACACTTCATAAGAACCTGAAGACCTGAACCTGAAGAGGAGACTGAAAAATAGTCTGACTCAATATTTAGAATAATTATGTTCTTATGTGCTGTAGCAAATGAACTCCCTTTGGTTGAATCCAACCACCTATTTAGACCCACATGCTTCGACGAGAAAACTTACGCTTGATTCTGGTGCAAGTCAATCTTCATTGGTTAGGGTTTTGCATCAGAACGGTTTTCATCCATATAAAATTTTGCATATGTTTAATGACGACGATCCAGACAGGCGAATAGAATTTTGTCAGTGGACACGTGAAATGTGCATCGAGAATTAAGTAGTTGCTCCTAGATTTAGTTATAAAATAAATAAATTTCTGATGTCGATTCATGGTGGGTGACACAGAGAAAGGTGGAGTGAGGATCTCTAGGTAGTCCTTATTTACTCACTCTGTATAGTAATAGGATTATTTGAGCGCAGAGGTTCTTGGGTGTAAAATTGATTAATCACCCTGTACAGGGTGTCTAGGCTTTACAATACACTGTTAGATTGTAAAAATTAAAGTATTTAAAATGAGATAATTTCACGCTGTTCAAATTAGCAGTGTATAAAAAAAATCTAGGTATCCTGACCATATCAATTGGAGTATAAAATACTGGGAAGGTGTATATAAAAATAAAAATAAAAATAAATGTACAGTATTACAGTACTTCTTAAAGACAAAAAAAATTTTTTTTTTTTTGTTTGTGCCTTACCTTTATCTGAGAAAAACAGTGGTTTTATAATATTGGTCAAATGATTTCGAAAACAATTTAGTTTTAGATGAAACTGTCTAAGATTCAAAAAAAGTATTCAAAACATCAAAACCTGGCTATTATATCGATAAAGTTAAATCAAGTAATGTCAAACTCATTAAAAGAAACGTAATGATTTTTGAAAATAAAAATTTTTGGAAGTTCATTTGAGACGATGTACTATTAAAAGATCTTTTCAAAAATTAAAAATACTTTCCAAAAAAAAAATCAATTTTCAAAAAATCATAACTTCTCTTCCAGTGATTGTATGTAATATAACTCTTTATTTTCTGGACATGATACACCCTACTTTAAAATTCTCTTTTCTAAAAAAAAACAACGCTTGAAATCATTTCACTACTACCGTAGAACCAAAAAAAAAAAAAAACCCTAATCACTAACACCAACTCAATTCCTGCCAAAAACTACTGCTTCACAGCATTAAAATCTTAGTAAAAATTGAGTTAGTGAAAATGCTCAGGGTATTTTTCATTTTTGATTCTACTGTAATTAATCAACTTTACTTTCCCCCAGCAAACACACACCATTGGTCAAAACTCACTTCAAAACTCATTAACTTTTTAACCATTTTAAACATTTATCATAGAAAAAGACTTTTAACTCAAAACTCACTTCTCACCATCCTTAATATAAATTGTCAGACTGTATATTATAGACACCGCCTTTTTCTCACTATATACTTTCTTTAAATCTTTAAATGTCAGATTTCAATCTTACTGTCACTCCTTTCTCCTGATGTAGTAGTAGTAAGTAGTAGTAGATTTGGTTGAACTTAAGAAACACACACACAGACTGTTTTTTTTTATTCCAACACCATACGAATTGAGTTAAAGAAGAAAAGTAATGCCGTTAGCTATAGGTGTTCATTCATTAGTGACAGTAAAAAAAAAGTACCCTTGGTCTTAGAATTCTGAAAGAGTCTAATGTCTGAATCTAAGTTTCTCTCCTGAGGCGACAAGTTTAAGGATCTATTTTTTTTTCTTTTTATTTGGTTTGGTGAGGTGCCAAAGACATTGGTCTTAGAGAAAAGCTTTTCTAAAGATCATCATTTCCTTGACATGAAAGGCAAGAGTGAGAAGAAAAAAAAAAAAGAGCCAAGGTAGAGGATCATGTGTGGAATTATGAAAGACCATACATACCTAAAACCTAAAAACCTAAAACCTAGAGACCTAGACTAAAACTCAACAAAAATTTTCGATGAAGACGAGCAAAAAAAAAAAAAAAAAAAAAAAACCAAGAAAGAGCAGCATGCATGAGCGGGAGCCATCAATCTTCGGCGTCTTCCCACGTTTTGATAAAGTCAATCCCTTACTGAAGAATCTTTTTCCCCTCTTCACATAAATCCATTACGGAGTAATCAACATTGACATCTTTATGCCCCTACTTTCTCTCCATGTATCTTCTTTGGACATGGACAATGGAGAAAATTTTTATAGCGGATGAAACCATGATGGTATGGCAGGTTGTTAAAAGTTTACATATCTACCAAGAGCTTCTTTCATTCTCAACTTTACCTTAAACCTTATTGAAAATTACATCATCATCCCCTATGTAACAACCACTCCAAACTTTTTTTTCTTCTTTCTTCACCACTTTTTCTTCCCTCTTAATGAGATTTTTCTCTCTTTTTCTCTCTTTTATACTTTCACTTTTTTAATTTTTTAATTTAAAATTGTTCAATTTTTCTTTTTGAATTTTATTAGGAACGAACGTCGAAGACTGTTTAAACTCTGTACCGAGTCAGGATTTTCTTATGACTGTTCCATACTGAATGAAAGTCATGAGACAAATATCACAAGTTACCTGAATGGAACGGAAGGAGGTGATTTGTCATCAGCACACGTTCCACCATTTCCGTTTTGGTTTTCAGTAGTTATTGCCGTTTGTATTGGAATATGTATGATTCTTACAGTTGGTGGAAATATTTTAGTTCTTCTTGCCTTCATTGTAGATCGTGGAATTCGACAACCTTCAAATTATTTCATTGCTTCTCTTGCTGCTACTGATCTTCTCATTGGAACAGTTTCAATGCCATTCTATACTGTTTATGTTTTAGTTGGTTCATGGGATCTTGGTGCAATACTCTGTGACCTCTGGCTCTCTGTTGACTATACTGTTTGTCTTGTTTCACAATATACAGTCCTACTCATTACTATAGATAGATTCTGTTCAGTTAAAATTGCAGCAAGATATAGATCATGGAGAACTAAAAATCGTGTCATTTTTATGGTCATCATAACTTGGATTATCCCTGCTGTACTCTTCTTCTCTAGTATTTTTGGTTGGGAGCATTACAAAGGCTACAGGGATTTGGGGCCTGGAGAGGTGAGAGAGAATTTTGTGTTTTGAATATTAAATTTTTTGATTTTTTTTTTTTTTTTTTTTTCAAGTTTTTCTAGGACTAGGACTATATAGAAAGAGTTATAATAATCTAAAAAAAAAAATTTTTTTTTTTCAATTTCAGTGCACCGTCCAATTTCTAAAAGATCCTGTTTTTAATACTGCACTCATTATTGGTTACTACT
This sequence comes from Holacanthella duospinosa, assembly GCA_002738285.1. Classification (NCBI taxonomy): domain Eukaryota; kingdom Metazoa; phylum Arthropoda; class Collembola; order Poduromorpha; family Neanuridae; genus Holacanthella; species Holacanthella duospinosa. The sequence continues at coordinate 441,350 of NIPM01000028.1, forward strand.
GGAGTACACTAATTGTTCTCTTCATTCTCTATGGTGGGATTTATAATACGGCTTGGAATATGCAAAAAAAAGCTGAAGATAAACGTCGACGGATGCAGGATATGGTTAAAATGACAGCAGGTGGATTGGCTGGGGTTGCAGGAAAAACTGCAAATATTAGTATAGCTGCAAATACTCAGACGCCAATTGTTAAGCAGGAGAAGCAGTCAAAAAATAACAGTACGACCCTTCATGTCAACAATAACAGAGTAAGGATTTTTTTTTTTTTTTCGTTTTCTTCTGTCTCTTTCTGTGGTACTTTCTTTTTATTAAAATATTTTCTCTCACTTGAGCTTTCACTCTTTTCAATATGAAAAGAACACATTTCAATTTCAAGTCTGTATGCTTTCTTCGATGAAAGTACTTTCTCTTCTCTTTGGTATCAAGAGAGAAGATATTAGAATGGAAAGCGAATCTTTCTTTATTCTAATTCTAATTCCAAACACGACATTAGTTCAACTCAAACAAGTCTGTCTTAAGTCTTAACTTTATGACTTATACCTCTGACCTCAAACAGACGGAAACAATGGAAAAGAGACACTTACATTATAATTTATGGGATCACATTTATAGGATCCTTTTCTATTCCACTATAACACTCTAGAGGTAATAAAACTTGGAATAATTTCCGGTTGGGTATAGAAAAAAAGAAGAAAAAAAACTAACTATAATTTAATAATTTAGCCCACACCTGTCATTACCACTTATATCAACTTTTCATGTTTTTATCATTAACCCCCTCTTTACCTTTCTCATTAAGTTGACAAATTATAACAAGTGTTGATTTACTAGTGACTATTTGGTAGACATCGAGTACTCTAATTAATTACTAAACTTACACATTACATAACAACAATATGGTCTTTAGATGGTGAAAAGAATCTCTCTAGAGATAACCTAACGCTAACCTTAACGCTAACCTTAACGCTAACCTTAACGCTAACCCTAACGCTAACTCTAACGCTAAACTAACGCTAACCCTAAGCCTAACGCTAACTCTAACGCTAACCCTAACGCTAACCTTAACGCTAACCTTAACGCTAACCCTAACGCTAACTCTAACGCTAACGCTAACCCTAACGCTAACCTTAACGCTAACCTTAACGCTAACCCTAACGCTAACCCTAACCCTAACGCTAACTCTAACGCTAACCCTAACGCTAACCCTAATGCTAACCCTAACGCTAACAACCTAAGCTAATCCTAACCCTAACAAAGCTAACCCTAACGCTAACCCTAACGCTAACCATAACTAACGCTAACCCTAACCCTAACCCCTAACTTTAATCCTAACCCTAACGCTAACCCTAACGCTAAGCCTAACCCTAACCCTAACCCTAACCCTAACCTTAACCCTAACGCTAACGCTAACCCTAACCCTAACCCTAACTTAACAACCAATGAAAAAAAAATCAAATTTTAACCCAAGTAAGTTACATTGAGTGAANCTAACCCTAACCCTAACTTAACAACCAATGAAAAAAAAATCAAATTTTAACCCAAGTAAGTTACATTGAGTGAAAAGATTAGGTAGATTTTGTGCTAATAATCAGGGTTAGAAAACGAGTGGGTCCAGACTCCAGACTCTAGATTCCAGAGAGTTCATACTGTCGTTTATCACCTGACAGGTAGAATTGAATAATTCAAAAGATTTCATACTTTTATATTTTCTGATATAAAATCTTCGATAGATCTTTTGACACCTTGAACATCCGAAGAAGATGACGGAAATGACAAAATATAGGGTAAAAAATCCTGTTCTTCAAATCTTCTTCCTGAATCCCTCATATGTTATTCATAGAGTAGCTAAGCATACAAATGGAGTTTTATATACAATTCTGTCAACCATCCTGCCCGTCGTCTTGAGTCCTTGTCTTGTTCTCAAAGAATAAATGCCAGAAACGAAGTGGTAGGGCGGAAGTGGGTAGCCGATGTTTCCTTGATTTTGTGCAAAAAAATATAAAAAAATAAATAAAATAAAAAACGAAAAAACGAAAAACGAAAGTGGAAAAAAAGTCCTACAAAATACAGAAAACCTAAGGTTGGAGAAAGTCCCATATATTTAAGTTTTTTCAAACCTCGTCCTACAGTTCCTTGTCCAAAATACATACATACACCTCTACCACTATTACATTTATTTAGATTTCTTAAAGTTATACAACTTTTTTTTTTCTTTTTTTGACAAAAACCTAAAGAAATAAGACGAAAGATACTATAAAACATGAAGAAAAAAAGTAGTAATATACTTTACGAGGGAATAGAAATGAAGGACATACAGAGAGTTAGTAGTGGTTACTGTTGAAAAGATGTAATCTTTCTATCATGTCGTTGTGTCTATATGGTCTCTTCTCATACCCCAACCCGACCCCTGTCACTACTCACTACCTTCCTATTTTTTTTATTTTTTTTTTACTCTAAAGAGAAACTTTCAACTAAAAAACCAACTTTCACCAGGAGATGAACTTTCACTTTCTATTTATGAACAAAGTTTCTTTAGGTAAGATTTTTACATAAAAAGACTTAGTCTGGTGGTATGGGTAGACGGTTGTAAATTGGAAACTCCCCCATCCCCCCTCTTGTTATTGTTGTTGGGGATAACTTTCTCTTCGGGTAGGCTAATATTTGACTTTAATAGAGTGAAAGGAAGGATATTTAGACCAGATTTTTTTTTTTTTTTTTTTTTTTTTGAAAAGAGGCTATTTCCATAGCCCATCAAAAGAAAGAATTGTATCAAAACACCTTTAGACCTCTTAGGTTAGGTGTCTATGGATTAGATTTATAGGGACATATGTGGTCCTGTGTGTAGTGAAAAGATAAAAAAAAAAAAAAGTTCACTAGAAACCGTGTAACAACTCAGCCGTGGGAAGTCTGTTTTCTGTAGTATATTTTTCTCCTGTTATTTCTATAAACTATAAAGTGAGTGAGAGAGAGTCGAAGTCTTATGATTATAAAATAAATCAATACACTTTCACCCTAGGTAAACTTTCTCTTGAGATTTTTTCGGATGATTGGTTCGTTAGGTTGAGGGTACAAGGAGGAGGGCATAAGTCCAGAGAATTCAATTTAGTAATATAAAAAAAAATTTTTTTTTTTCTTGAAGAGATGTATAAGGAGTGGTTTTTCTAGAACCTTAAGAAGATGATGCTTCCTCGTTGAAGTTACTTTTTTTTTTCTTTTTTTTTTATTATGACTGAATTTGGTTGATAAAATTACTTAACTGGGTCAAAAAGTACCTAGTAGCTGAGTAAGTTTTAGAAAATGAGAATTTTATATCAACTGGAAATTTTGAAATTGATTTTCAGGGGGAAGATTTATTAAAATAAAAAAAAAAATTTTTTTTTAATATTTGTTGGTTGAGTTGAGTAACCAATAGTAGACACCAGTTTTATATAGTAGACACTACTAAATCATGATTTATTTACTAAGAATAACTTTAGAAATTATTCCACTTTATTCATGGTTTTCACTTCACGGTATAGAGATGAGATGGAGACTCATATGTACCCATGACTACCAATGAAACCAAGAGAAATTCAACAACCCTATCCCTATGTTTACTGTGTATACTCAAATTATGAAAGACTCAAACTTTCTCCAACTATATGTTAAAATAGAGAAAGTATATTTATTTTAGAACTCTATGAAAATGAGAAAATTTTGAAGAACATAAGCGTGAAAGAGAAAAGAGAAAGTCTGGCCAGTATTGAAGTCTCATCATAAACAGTAGTGTACCCTTGGGTGAAAGTAGTATATGTACCTTGGATGGTAAAGGTAAGGTACTACTCATTAAAATGACAGCTAAAATCAAGATGATAGTTTACAACTTTCACCTACTTTCTCATTTTTTTTTACTTTTTTATTAAATTTTTTTGTTAGTTTCATAATTATATCAAAAAAAAAAAAAAAATTTTTTTTAATAAATTTTTTATATNGTACTACTCATTAAAATGACAGCTAAAATCAAGATGATAGTTTACAACTTTCACCTACTTTCTCATTTTTTTTTACTTTTTTATTAAATTTTTTTGTTAGTTTCATAATTATATCAAAAAAAAAAAAAAAAAAATTTTTTAATAAATTTTTTATATATTTTTTTTATATTTTTTTTTACAGGTACGTCAGGATTCTTCAGCATCTGTACGTAAAATTGAAGCAGAAAGGTCCTCAAGTCCAGCATTTGACTCTGATGAGGACTCAACGTCTCAGCAAGTGAAGAAGAAAGGTTCAAGTGGAACTACTAAACTCACCACTGTCAACCAATCCGGTGTTACAACGACTACTACAACCAAAACACTTGTACCACTTGTCTCTGAGAGAACCAATTATCCACCCCCACCACCAAGAGCTGCTGTTGCTGTTATAACTACTACCACAACAACACAAAAAATAACTGGAACACATTCTTCTAAAGTTACAAAAGATATTCAAAAACAACATAGTCGTGGTAATCCACCACCAATTCCTAAACGTAAAGAATCAACAATTTCTATCTCAAGTTCTCATAAAAATAATATTCCATATTATGATTATGAATTTCCACCACCTCCTGCTGAGCTTTTGGAATCATTTTGCTCATCTCCATCAATCCGACGTGTCCAACCCCCACAAACATTAGCCCTAAAGGAAAGTCGTCGAAGTTCATCTGTAACTCCTGTATCACAGCCACTAGCTCACTGTTCAAAGGATTTTGAGTCAGGAAAGATCAAAGGTTTAGATGATGGAAGAGGAGGAACCGTTGAGAAAATAAACTCAAGAGACAGTGGGATAATTAACAATGGTACTACTACTACTCTTCCTATTGATGTTGAAGAGATGAAAAGTTATGTTGTTGGTGGACTAAGTCGCAGCGTGCCTTCATCTCCGACACTTCATAGTACTAACCAAATCATAAAATTTATCCCATGTTACTGTGAAAGTGAAGTGAAAATAGAAAAGGGCGGAGAAGGTCTTCTTACGCCTGAACTTGTACAAAAGGCTCTTGCTGAAACAATGGCAAGAACCTCAATTCATTCATCAACTACAACACTTTTAGGTCAGGAAGTACCACTTCTTGACATGGTTGTTTCACTTCTTGATAATAATCATAATTCATCATCTGGACAAGGAGAATCAGACAAAAGACACTCAGTCTTGTCTTCCCTTAGTTTCTTAGATACTGGAGATTTACGATATATGGATGACAGTTCTATTACAATTGAGACTCCAACTCCACCATCTTTTGAAAATCCAAATTTAAATTGGACTTCACAACTTCAGAGTCTTATACGTCAACTACTTATTCAACAGCAACAAAATCTTTCACCAGAATCACAAGCAACAATTCCATTGATTCAACAACTTCAACAACAACTTCTTATACAACAACAACAAATTCTTCTTCAACAAGCAATGTTAACATCACTTCAAATGCCAGAAGTACAGATAACTCCAAAATGTCCTTGTATGTCTGGAAGTGGTTCATTACATTCTGTTAAGTCACCACCATCAGTTATTTGTATGCAAACGCACAATGAAGTTAATGGAGTTAAGACTATTCCTTATGCCCAATTAGGTTTTCGTTGTGCTCCTCATGCTAATCCTGAACAGAGTATTTGTAATGAATCATTTTTTTCGACTATACCTACTGATGAATATCTTCCAAATTCACCAAAAGTGATTATAAATCCAAAAAATAAGGGTTCTTCTTCTAACTTCCGTAACCTTGAAGGAAATGAGTCTTATCCTGTCAGTTCTACTGCTCACTCAGGGTTTAGTGATAATCGTAGAAGTAGTTGTAGTAAGATACTGATTGGTGCTGGATGTGAGAGTGTGACGTCAGGTCATGGTACTGGTGGATTAGAAGGTTGTTCATCGAGTAACGAAAGTAACGGAAGTAACGGATCTTCTTCTCATCCTGTTTCCAGTGGTCACCCAGTTTTAGGTGGTGATGGACGAGAGGAGCAATTACTTTTGATTGGAAATCCTCAGCAACCGTCGTCATCGAAAGAGAATCGAACATTAGAAACACAAGTCCAAGTCGTGGTATGTCATCCGGATGAGATTGAGCGAGTAAAAATGATGAAAGGATCTATATCCGGGAGTCGAAAAATAAAATCTGAAAGCAGTAGAGTGAATGATAGAGGTGACGGTGATGAAGATGAAGAGGAAGAGAGGACATTCAAGTCCAAAAGTTTGGTTAAATCCATTGGAAAAAGAATTAAGGGACGAAATAAGAGACTTAAAGAAGGTAGACAAAAATCAAAGTCTGAAAACCGTGCACGAAAGGCACTTCGGACAATATCTTTTATTTTAGGAGCCTTCGTCATCTGTTGGACTCCTTATCATATCCTAGCCATGGTTGAAGGGTTCTGTGGGTGTATTAATAACCATGTCTACATGTTCGCTTACTTCCTATGTTATGCTAATAGTCCTATAAATCCCTTCTGCTACGCTTTAGCCAATCAGCAGTTCAAAAAAACATTTACAAGGATCATCAAGGGAGACTTACATATGACTTAAGGGATTTTTAGTTTTAAGTTCAATTATTATACATTAGATGAGATCATTACATAACGGTAATGATGACTCTCAACCGTAACAAAGCTTCCGGTTATCAATTTCCAAAAAAAAAAAAAAAAAAAAAAAAAAAAAACATTTTTTTTAAATACTTGGGCGTCATTTAGTTGGTTGGTTCCAGACTGAAAAAGAAGAAATGGCATATCGAGCCCCATGCCTTTTCTTCTTAAAGTTGACCACCATAACCATACTTGAAGAGTTTTAACTACCATTGTGTAGTAGTAAAAGTAACCAATATTAGTAAAGTGTCCATTGGACAGACACAGAACCGTGGTACTTTATTTAGTAAAGGTTATAAAAGTTATAAATAACCTTTGTCGTTTGATCAGTATGAATGAGTTCCTTCCCAATAATACCTTTTCTATATGCCAAAAAAAAAAATTAAAATTATATCATATAAAATTAATTATTAAAAATTAAATTATAACTTATAGATGCTGTAAAGAGACAATAAAAGCCATATGTCGTTTAAAATATACTTTCTATTCGACATGTCTATTGGATTTAATTATATTGGAAGATTTTGATTGGATAGAAGAAAAAAAAAAGTGAAAATAGAGTTCCTTTCTAAGAATTCATTTATAATCTATTTTCTCTCAGATTTTAGTTACTTCTTTCTACTCATCAATCTATTTCAGATAGAGGAAAGTTTAAGTAAGAAAAAGTTGAAATTTTTTTTAGCTAGAAAGTGTTTTTTTTTTTTTGTAAAACTAGAAATAAATTGATATAAAAAAAAAGGAATTAGTTTCTATTGATTTAATCTATCCTCATCATGGACTTACTGGAGAAGAGGGATGAATACTTTCTCTTCACTTTCTCTATACTTTGTATCACCAGGAGCTTTACTCGTCAGGAAATATTCTAGCACCCTATAGAAGAAAACAAACAAAAGTAAAGTAAATTTGGCAAAAGAAGAGCAGCAAGAGGATAAGAAAGATAGAAGAAAAAAAATGCTATGGAGAAAGTCTTTCAGAAAAAAAAAAAAAAAAAAAAAGAAAAAAAAAAGATTTAAAGTTAAATCTCTAAGGAATATAAAATTACTACAAGAGGTTGTACAGAGTGGAAAAAAATTTTTATCCATTTTTTCATTTTTTTTTTTTTTGAAAAAAAAAACGCGCGCGTTTTTTTTAATTACTACAGATTTCTCTAGTAGAGTTGTACCAACTAATTACTTTCTACAATGAGTGGGCGATATGGCAATCAATTATCTAAAATATAAAAAAAATATCTAATAATAAGGTCAGAGAAAGTTAGAAATGATAATAAAAAAATCAAAAGGAAAAGTCAATATCGACTTGTCACAGCCTTCTCTGTCTCCATGTGTGTCAAATAAATAAGAAAAAAAAAATTCCATGGTTAGATGGTATACTTACTACGAAGACTCAAGACTGAATTGAGTTAGAAACCTCAAGACAAGTGAAAACCTCTGTAAACAAAAACTTTCTTAAAAAAAAAAAAAGAGAAAGTCAAGTAGTGGAATTGAGAAATTTTGGATAATTTTACTTCTCTGATGTTCTTAAAGTTGTGTCATTTTCTGAAAATTTTGTTCAATTTCATTATAAAACAATTTAGACGACCTGACGACGACCTGAGAGAGTAGACATTATGATCAATTTGATTAGAGACCACGGAAATGAGACGAAAAGACTGTTCAAAATATATAAGAGACATCTTTAACTAAAAATATTCAAGACTGTAACAGAATTATATGAGAATAATAAGTTACTATGTACATTTGAAGTGAAAGTTATATAAAGGTTATTCAAAATTTGAATATTTTACCTCTGGTTCTCTTAATTTCACTCAAGGAGAAAAAAAATGAGGTTTCCCTGACTATCACTATAAGACAGTCAGGGAAAAGTTTATAAATGCTTGTCTGTGTATGTGGATTAAAAATGTAAAAAATGTAATAGTAACTTTTATTAGAAATTTACAGTTTTCTATTAGCAATGAATCTCAGTTGATAAGTTGAGACTGTCGAGAAACGATATACTTTTCTCCACTTTTATTCTGGTAACTTATGTATGTTATCAAGAGAAAGTGACAAACATAGAAATCATTTTAGATAAAATACATAATAGATTATAAAACATTTGGATTATAAAATTTTTTAGTTTACAATAGGGTCTGAATTAGATTTCAAATAAGGATAAAAATCGAATTTAAAACGGATAATAAAAAGTAATAATTTTTTTGAGATTTTTATTTTTATCCAAAAGGTTGGTTGTAGTTGGGTCTAAAACTGTATTGAAATTGAAATTCTTAGTTTCACGTCTCGTTTTGAGCAGAATAAATAACTTTAACACTTTCAAATTTTAATTTTTCTTTTTCATGAAAAAAAATTTTTCACAAAATTTTTAAATTTAGACATTAATTTAGACATACAGTTTAAGATAGTTTTGATCAAAATCGATTAATCGAGTAACAAAAGGACTTTCAGAAAACGTTAATATTGTGGCTATGAACAGATCTTAAAAAAAACAGTCTAAAAAATCAACTTAAATAAATATTTTTTTTAAATGAGCTTTTCAGACATCATTTTGTTTGTTTCCGACATTGAAAATTAAAAAATACAAAAAAAATCGGATTTAAATCGAAAAAAAATTGTATTTAAATCGAAAAAAAATCGGATTTAAATAGAAAAATCGGATTTAATTCGAAAAAAAAAATCGAAAAAATCGGATTTAAATCTAAAAAAAAAAACGGATTTAAATCGAAAAAAAAAACGGATTTAAATCGAAAAAAAAATCGTATTCAAATCGTAAAAAAAATCGATTTTTTTTTAAATTTTATGTAAAAAAATAATTTGATTTTTACAAACTCTGTTTAAAACCAAAGGATGAGAGATGAGGATGGTTGTAAGTAGTCAATAGAAATGGTTTATTACGAATTCATACCAAACTTGACTCATCCTCATCTCATCAGTTTCATATTCTCAATTTAAATCATATGGACAGAAATTCATTNAAAAAAATAATTTGATTTTTACAAACTCTGTTTAAAACCAAAGGATGAGAGATGAGGATGGTTGTAAGTAGTCAATAGAAATGGTTTATTACGAATTCATACCAAACTTGACTCATCCTCATCTCATCAGTTTCATATTCTCAATTTAAATCATATGGACAGAAATTCATTGTTATAAAATTTTCAAAGACTAAATGAAATCCTTATGAGAAATTCCTGTTGTGGAAATAATAATCTGAGAAGAGCCACAAATTATTCTAAAAGTTAAATTTGAGAGCTTTAGAAATGTAATAATTAATAATTTCCTCTCAACTCCAATTTCATTCTCAAAATCCATTGTTCTACTAAAAGTCAGTATGAATTCATTAAGAGAAAATAGTACAATGGAACTCATGCTTCTTAGCACCACCAACCACTTTCACCTTTCTTCTCTCTTTTCATCGAAAAACTTTTTTATTAATTTTTTTTTTTACTCTTATATCTCACTACATAATATTCTTATACTCAACTTACTAATAAAACTAAGCTTATCCAGCTTAAGACTTAGACTTTACTATTCTCTATTTTTTGTCATTATTACTCAAACATTCCTTCTTATAAGAGTTCATTTCATGCATGGAAGTTAGGATTATTATTCAAATTCTATTGTCAGGTAAAGTTCATTTTTTTCTTCTCAATATTAATACCTCCTGCTTTCTTCCAAAGAAAAAGTATCTCCAAAAAAAATGTAAATCTAAAATAATCAATTTGACAAAAACTAAAACTTCTATAACTTATAACTTATAACATAATAACATATAACATATAACATGTAACATAATAAAGCCTCTAGTTTTCATTTGACAATGTTACTATTTTATATTCAATAGAATCAGGGTTTGAACAGCTGGACGAAATTGACCGGATGATCTGGACGATCTGGTTGTCGTCCGGACGATCTGGACGATTAAAAATTGCGTCCAGTGGACGATCTGGACGACAAAATTTTCATTAAATAATTGAGTATAGCTTCAATAAATTAGATTAACTTAAGTTTGTTTTCATAGCACAATGCCCAATTTCACTGCGGTCGAATTACAAAGGCGGCAATGTGATTGCGCTTAAAATGTTTGAAATTGGTGTTCGGGTCTATCGGCCTATCGGATTCCAAAAACTATAACAAAAATTAAAATTTTTTTTAAATTCTATTTAAAATACTAACAAAAAATTATTTATTATTCCGTTTAGTAAATTATTATGTACGGTCATTATGGTCCATGTCAAACTGTTTCCGAAATACTTTTAAATTGTTATTTTCAGATTAGCTAACTATACTGGAAATTATTTCGTCCATATTCACTGGGATAACCTAGTTAAATTTGAATTTATAAGTAAGGAGGTAAGGAAAAGATTAGGAAAATGTATAATAACTTTGAAAAATTGAGACAATTGACCTCTGCGCATGTATTTGTGGCGTTTTCGATAAAAATCGTCCAGATCGTCCAGACCGGACAGTTAAGCTAGTCAGCCGGACAAATGTTTTCGTCCGGCTAAATGGCTAACCGTGAATAGAATTTTATATTATGTTTTCCCAGAAAAATACACAATGTTCAAATTATACAGAATCCTTATAATTTTTTTATTATCTATATATCATAGACATGTAGAAACTATAAATTAAAGACTCTGTGTATACATTTTTCTTCTAATTTCAACATTTGTATAGTTGAAATGTTGTAGATAGGTAAACACCTGGGTACTGACAGAAATGAGTCCATATTTCATTCTGAGTAAACAAGTCTATTATCCAAGTGCTTATAAATTCAGTCCAACTAGGTCATGGCCCTTAAACTAAACCTTCTGTTCCAATGTAATATAACAAATTAAGTACAGGTTTTAAGAAGAAAAACTTTCTCTTCCGTTACTTTTTCTATGTTCTCAATCATGTAATTATGGAAAAAATTTTATTTTTTTTTATATATATCGACGCTTACTTGCATTTAGGAACCACTTGCTCTATTGCCCTATATTTACTCTTCAAATTATTACAGTGTATTGCTTTCTCCTTGTAAATAATGCAAAAAAAAAAGAACCAGACTGTTGGAGAAAGTCAAGAGAATATTTGCATTTTAGTTGTTTTTTTTTTTTTTTTTTTTTTTTTTTTTTTTTT
>NIPM01000028.1:454949-535252 GCA_002738285.1 Holacanthella duospinosa
TTTTTTTGGTTATTTAGATCAACTAGTGTACAGAGGTGGTTGGAAAGCCACTGACACTACTGCTTTAATGAAAAGAGTAAAGTATTGCTTGAAAAAAGTGGACATGTCAGTCGTCCGAAAGAGTATGGAGAAAGTTCGCAAACTATTGCGCGCCTGTGCCGAAAATGGACCATACTCTATCAACCATTAGTGGAACCGTAAGGCAAATATTATGCTCTATCGAATGGAATTACATTCGGAATTTTATATTTGCAGGAACTTGGTCAAAATATGAAATTTACATCAGTCCCTTTTTTTCCGTTGCACCCGTTAGTATAGATTTTCTTTTTATAAATTTTGAAAAAAAAAAAAAATTTTTTTTGCCATATACTTTTTATAAGAACATCCTGCTCTTATAAGCGTTGTAAGAACAAACGGTTATAAGAGCAGCATTTACAGGCAACGGAGGGTAGCTCTTATAACCGTCGTGCACTGTAATAAAAATTTGAAAAGTAGGGTGTGGTGACATTGAGTATGTGGTTTTTCTACCTGGATCTTAATACCTTCATAGAAGAATTGGATGATCCAATCACGAATTTTTTTTTTTTTTTTAGATTTAATCAAAAAACTACTTGTTCACAAGTAGTGAAAACTTAATTTTCTAAGGATCTAGAATCAACTTGAACAGTTCCTTTGAGTAGTAGTTCTCAAGGTTTTTAGATCCTTTGGATTAAATTTTTGAAGAGTTTACATTGTGTGGTCAGTGACAATACTAAAAATCAAACATCAAAATATTATGTTGAGGTATCTCAAGTTCTTTACATGTTCTTCCAAGAGAAAGCTGGAGTATGTACTACGAGAGTGAAAGTCTGAGGTTTTATAACACCGTGATTTACAAAAAGTTGAATTAGAAGAGAAAAGAAAGAAATTCTCATATTTTATGAACATTTTTTTTTTGAGTCCTTGGGATAGAATTGAAAAGGGACAAAAATCAGAGTCTGAAATCATTCCTCCCTCAGACCGTTTTATAGTTCGTCAACTTGAGCCCTTTACACACATCCTTTCAATTTGAACGAAAAAAAATTCTAACAAAAGAAACCTGATTTCCGAATTTTCACACTCTTGACATCAAAAGCCGCTAGTAAACTTTTGTACCAAAGAAGAAGAAAAAAAAATAATATTTTTTTTTGAGGGGTTTTCTGGATTATTGGAATCATTTCCTAAGGCTAAGACCAAATCAGAAAGGAGAAGAAATAAATAAAAAAAGAGGCTTTTTAAAAATTTTCTTATTTGGGTTTAAATTGTGAAGGATGAGGTTCATTAAGCCTTTCATTGACATAGGTATTTATTATTTAAAAACTCCTTTACAAAATTTGACTAAAAGCGTCGCAAATAATAATGAAAATGACCATACTTCATTCCAATGAAAAAGGGGTATGTATATAGTACTAAAGATATTGTTGATAATTTAGTTTTAACACCAAGCCCAAGGACAAGTGGGACAATTTTATTGTCATTCTCAATAACCTGTTGTAACGGTATAACCATCCGTAGACGAAATCCTAACTTTTAGAGGCTTTAAGTAGCAGGGACATTACATAAAACTCAAATTTGAGGTATCAACCGTTCACATCTGAACCTGGGGTATCAACCGTTCACATATGAGACTGAGGTATCAACCGTTCACATCTGAGACTGAGGTGTCAACCGTTCACATCTGAGACTAAGGTATCAACCGTTCACATCTGAGACTGAGGTATCAATCGTTCACATCTGAGCCTGAGGTATCAACCGTTCACATCTGAGCCTGAGGTATCACCCGTTGATAGTAAAGGTGTATAAATCATTGATAGGTGAAGTACAAACCAATGTTTTCTCAAGTAACGGGTGCAGCGGAAAAAAAAGGACTGACGTAAATTGAGAATTTACTATTACTAATCGCGCGAATTTCATATTAGTAGTATTTTTTTTGGATTAAGCGGGATTTTGTATTGTGGAAAACGGGTTTCCTAATTTCCCTAGTAATACCACTGAGGAAATGACAGCATCACAACAAGAAGTTCTTAGAATTCGTTTCGGACGACTGATTGAATCCAACCCGGGTGTTACGAAATTGGAGGTTGTTAAACATTTATAAACATTTACAAACAAATATTCCTAAGCAAACAATTTATAGGATAACCAAAAGGGTTGAAAATGGAATCCCAATGGAAAAAAAAGTTGGTTCCGGCAAAAAGCCCAAAATTACGACGAAAGAGAAAGTCCGTAAACTGGAAAAGCTTTTTGAAGAAAGCGACAAGATTAGTCAACGGGACGCAGCAAAAAAATTCAAATGCAGTCATCGACATATTCTACGGACACTACAAGACAAGACCAACATCAAATGTTTCAGAAAAGTCGATCCCCGGAGTACACGGAAGAGCAAATTCTCAAAGTGAAAACTCAGTGCCGAAGATTATGCAGAAATTCTCAAAAAAAAAGTTCATCATTGACGACGAACATTACTTCCCCTTAAGCAAAGCTCTTATTCCTGGAAACAGTAAATATTACTCCACAGACAGGCAGAGTACTAGTCCAGAGGTAAAACTAAAATTTAGACACAAGTTTGAAAAAAAAATTATGATTTGGATTGCACTTTCACCGGATGGAATCAGTACTCCTTACTTCATCCCATCAGGCCTCGCCATTAATCAGAATATTTATAAAACTCAGTGTCTTGCAAAGAGACTCATCCCATTCATCGAAAAATATCATTCGGACGGCAATTACATCTTCTGGCCAGACAAAGCATCTTCTCATTACGCGAAATCCGTGATTGACTTTCTCCAAGAGAAAGTCGTTCATTTTGTACCAAAGGAAGAAAATCCAACCAACTTACCCCAAGCCCGTCCAATAGAAGATTTTTTTGGTTATTTAGATCAACTAGTGTACAGAGGTGGTTGGAAAGCCACTGACACTACTGCTTTAATGAAAAGAGTGAAGTAATTGCTTGAAACAAGTGGACATATCAGTCGTCCGAAGAAGTATGGAGAAAGTTCGCAAACTATTGCGCGCCTGTGCCGAAAATGGACCATACTCTATCAACCATTAGTGGAACCGTAAGGCAAATATTATGCTTTATCGAATGGAATCACATTCGGAATTTTATATTTGCAGGAACTTGATCAAAATATGAAATTTACATCAGTCCTTTTTTTTCCGCTGCACCCGTTATCATACGTTGGTAGCAAAGATACAAACATGTTGGTATTTGATATTCCAAACANGGAGAAAGTTCGCAAACTATTGCGCGCCTGTGCCGAAAATGGACCATACTCTATCAACCATTAGTGGAACCGTTAGGCAAATATTATGCTTTATCGAATGGAATCACATTCGGAATTTTATATTGCAGGAACTTGATCAAAATATGAAATTTACATCAGTCCCTNTTGATCAAAATATGAAATTTACATCAGTCCTTTTTTTTCCGCTGCACCCGTTATCATACGTTGGTAGCAAAGATACAAACATGTTGGTATTTGATATTCCAAACATTGTACCTGAAGTAACAAGCATTGACATGCTAAGGTGTAAACCACTTTAGTAACGGAAAACATTAACCTTTAGTAGCTGAGATACCAAACGTTACTTGCTATGATATTCATTCGTTTGTATCTAACGTATTCCACGTTGAAAACTAAAGTTACTATCTTTAGGCATTATGCTTATCTGAGGTATTGAAACTTAAAAGTTGAGGTATAATACCTCAATTTATGCTACTACAGTATCAACAAAATTTGTCATATATCAAAACCAATCGTAGAAGTCTTGAATGCTACTTGTAGGATAGATTGTATAAACCGAATTTAAGGAAGGTACATCCGTAACCATAGAAACCGTCTGGAATGTCATCTGTAGAAACCATAGCATAAACCCATGCTCATTTTAGCGAAGTGACAACAAAGAATTTAAAATGACCCTGCATAAGTCGAATACTACGTAGTGAACAGGACTCATCTACCGTTTGTAGAAACACAAACAGATTCATTTAAATAGCTAAATAGCAAGATACAAAAATAAATAATGACATTTATTGATACAAAAATATCAATCTATGTATACAGTAGTTTAAATTAAAAAAAAAACTGTGCCAAAATTTTTTTGGAAACCGACGGACAGACAGACAGACATTACAGATCACAATACTCTCCCATTACTCAAGTAGTCTACGAGTAATAAAAAAAAATGGATTATATCTGATATCATCCTACATACTTCCCTTTTTTTTTTCATTTCAAATCGATCTTAAAATCTAGAAAAAATTTCCTATCAAAAATTTAGATATCTGCACCGCATCGAATGTGTTGTTGGATTAAACCACCAGCGTCCAGGGCTAGACACACTTGTACAATAAATTGGAATATTTATTTAAATCTTCATTCGTTTGAATAAATCCCATTAGATCCCTATAACCTAAAAAAAAAAGAAGAAAAAAAAAATTCGAATCAAATACGAGGTCACAGAGATGGATAAAATGGAATTTCTAATGAAATTTTTTTATTCTTGACTTGACAAATCTATCATCTTCTAATTCCTAGAAATCCAATTCCTTCTNATGGATAAAATGGAATTTCTAATGAAATTTTTTTATTCTTGACTTGACAAATCTATCATCTTCTAATTCCTAGATATCCAATTCCTTTTTTTTTTTCGTACTCCACTGGACTTTCTCCTGGCAGTATTTTTTTATAAAGTACTTTCTTATGTAGTAAGTTNTTTTTTTTTTCGTACTCCACTGGACTTTCTCCTGGCAGTATTTTTTTATAAAGTACTTTCTTATGTAGTAAGTTGTAATACTTTCCTCACACCTTCTAATCATTTATTTGATTAGAACGGAAATCCTTTGGATCCATTAGAGGCTTTCGTGCAAATGCTAATTTTATTGGTTAACAAATTGAAGAGGATGCCAAGAAAGTATTTTGTGGCCTTTGGCACACACGTTCACTACTTACTAATAAGAAGTCAGTGGGCATGGCTGTAGTGGTGAGTAGTGATTGTTAATAAGACAAAAGACAAAAGACTTGGAGTATCTCAGTCTCAGGATCCCATTTACTTTCTCCTTGTTAGGCCAGTGGAGAAAGTAGAGAAACTACGACGACGACGACGACTTTGAGAGGATCAGGCTCAAATCCTTACAAAACTCCTTTTCTCTTCACTATTTTTTTTTTTTTTTTTTTTTTTGATAGGACCACTTCTAGAGGATGAAGGGGATAACGGTTAACGGTTTACACATGAATCCGCCAAAACTATCTTACGAATTACTAAAACCATTTACCCGTACCTTTAGGACACAATTCAGAATTTTCGGGACTAAAAAAAGGACTAACTCCACCCCACCACCAACCAACGTCCAACGATTTAAGCTTCTAGACAAATCCCTCATCCCATCATCTCTTCCTGACACTAATTCCTAAATTCTATTAAATATCTCTTCTTTGATTCAAAATCAATCAAATCTAAAATCTCTTAGATTTTATAATACAACAAAAAAAAAAANAAATATCTCTTCTTTGATTCAAAATCAATCAAATCTAAAATCTCTTAGATTTTATAATACAACAAAAAAAAAAAGTTGTTTTTATTAACAAGAAAACACAATTTATTATTGTGTTACTGGAACTCTTTTTGGAAATTTNAAATATCTCTTCTTTGATTCAAAATCAATCAAATCTAAAATCTCTTAGATTTTATAATACAACAAAAAAAAAAGTTGTTTTTATTAACAAGAAAACACAATTTATTATTGTGTTACTGGAACTCTTTTTGGAAATTTAGAAAGTTTGAGAATCGAAACTTTTTAAAAGTAAAACAATAAACTTATTATTAATATTAGCACCACCAACTCAAATATAAGTAACATACATAACATACAACAAACTTATGTCTTTTACAGTAATATACTCANACAAAAAAAAAAGTTGTTTTTATTAACAAGAAAACACAATTTATTATTGTGTTACTGGAACTCTTTTTGGAAATTTAGAAAGTTTGAGAATCGAAACTTTTTAAAAGTAAAACAATAAACTTATTAATCTTATTATTAATATTAGCACCACCAACTCAAATATAAGTAACATAACATAACATACAACAAACTTATGTCTTTTACAGTAATATACTGATTCAAAATTATTAGCACCATAATTTTTTAGTAAAATTAAAAAATTATAAAACTTATAAGTTAGAGTAGTAAATAATTATTAGAGAAAAATTGAAAGTTTTATAAGTACAGGGTGATACAACAATTTTTCTTCTACCCTTTCATCACTTTTTATAAAAAATAAGAAAATGATAAGATTATTTTATCATCATCTACTGCATGATTATTTTAAAACTATGAAGCTGCACTAGTAAAGTTAACTATCCAAATTGAAATTCATACTTTTTATTCTTATAATTTTCAATTTCTGGATGATATCGAATTATATAAAATGAAAACTTAAAAAAAAAAAAGAAAAAAAAAATTTTTTTTTTTGATTTTGGAGCCAAGTAATAACTATGCCAGTACAGCGTCATCGTTTGTGTTAATCTTCTTATTATGGTAGGAGTAAGGCAGTTAGTTATTGATGTACCCTGGGTTATTTCCCTTTAGCTTTCTATTTTAGGTTTTTTAAGTTTAAAAATCCCGCGAGATATTTTTTAAATTTACCATATTTAGAGTTAAAAAGAGCATCAGGAACCGTTGCCTTTACTTTAATCTATATTAGCTTCTTCTTCATCTTTTTTTTTTTTCTTAANTTTTTTTAAAGTTCTGATTTCGATGAAATTGGAGAAATATGAGTAAAAATAAGTTAATCACCCTGTATTTTTTATCTTGTTGAAAACAAAATGAGATACTACTACTGAGGTGATATGGAAAATTTAGGACATGTTTCAAAAGTTACAAAATTATTGTATTCACAGAACAATGAAATCTGATAAAACAATGGAGAAAGTAGGTCAACTAATTAATATTTGCATCTGAATTGGTCACAAACTCCTTCTCCTTTGAGTGCTTTCTTGAGTATGACGTAGTAATCGTTACCTTGGACAGACTGTGGTACAAGTTTATCCAATACAGTCAGAGCTAACTTCCCTCTATCTGTACCACCGATTTGACTCCCCATTAGACAGATTGACCTCTGGAGACATTCTCCACTCTCAATGGCTGAAAGGACAATGGAAGCAAGCCGAGCTGCCTCTTCGTTTCTCTACAAAAAAAAAAAGAAAAGAAAAAGAAGAAAAAAAGTCAAACACAAAATGGACCGGATTAAATTCGTAAGTTAGAAGTTAGAAAATTCTATCAAAAAAAGTCAAGGTTTCATTGGACTTGAGTAGATTTAACAATGGACACATGAGACGTGCTGGAAATTTTAAGAAATTAATAGTTACCCGAATAGCACGACGACGTCTGGTCTTTTTACTCAGAATCTTTTTCGTATCTTTGTTGACTGGAATCTCAACTTCGTTGTCTTCATCGACATTACCAATTCTAGTGAAGGTGTAAGGGTCAAAGAAATAGGTCCAAACACCATAGCAAAGTAAAACGATGACAAAGACTCCACCAGCAACATAGTAATTCACATTTGAGCTCGACCACAATGAAGTCCCAGATCCTTGAGAAAGTGGTTGAGCTTGAGTTGAATCATACTATGAAAATTAGAAATAGATTTTAAATAATAAATCATAAGATATTATGATGAGAATATCATCTTCCTTACATAATAACCACTTGGGCTAGTCATAGAAGTAGGGTTAGTATTTTTGAGATTGTCATTGCTAGGATTGGTATAATAATTTGGGCCAGGACCCACTTGTCCACCGACAACAGCATAAAGAGATCCAGAAGCAGTTCCATCTTTTAATACTTTGGCATCTAAATTGTATTGTTTTCCTACAGTAAATCCAGTACTTCTGCTAGAATAAAAAAAAAATATTTTTTTAATTGAGAATTACTTTTAATCCTCATTAAAATTGTTATTTAATCATGTTTTTCTATATACGCGGTGGCAGGTTGTGGAGGTCGGTTGTACTGTGGTAATTGTTGTTCGTCTGCGGTTACAATTACTGGTATAATTGTAGCGGTAATAAGTATTCCCAAGTAGGTTATAATTGTAACCATTTTCGGTTAAATTTTGTATAAAATAGTATAAAAATTAATAAAATAAATAAAATTTGACCAAGCACTACTCAAGTTCAAGGTTGAAACGGAAATGAACCAAAAAGTATCCACTATATTTCTTTGAAAGTATTTTTGGAAATATATACTACTTACTCAATTTAGGTAAACTTGACCAAGTTACCTTGTCTATAGCTTCTTTGGGTACTTGAGCTGTCAAGCGAAAGGAAAAAAGACATGAATTTTTAAAATAAAACTCAAAAATTTACTAAAGGTCAGTAAAAACACCGCCGCTTTGAACCGTTTTTTTTTTTTTTTTAGGTACAACCACTTAAAAGTTTTTAGATCCTACTTCAACCACCTTTCTCTTGAAAGGATTAATTTTCAAAATTATAAAAAAAAAAAAAAAATTTCAAACTATGTAATATTTTTACTATCCATTCATTCCATAGTTACATTTTGAGCATTTTAGTTCTTAAGTATACATGTATACAAAAGTCTAAAAATAATTTTCACCTTTATAAGTTTACCTGTTTTTTTTTTTTTATTAGAAAATAATAATAGTATTTTTGTCTTTTCACTGGTCCTTAAGAAAGAAAATAATTCTTTTTTTTATGGCTTCAATTCATGCTCAACTCTAGTTGAAAACAGGTTTTGAGCTATTTAATACCAACATGACAATTTCAATTTTTCTATTTTTACTTTTTTAAACCAATGACAAACGTGCTTGATTGTTGCTACCATGTACTTTAACTAGTAAAAGATTATTAAATAATGTCTTCCTAGGAGTAAGCAACCAACTAAACTCAACTTTATGTATTAAAAACAAAGTCATCATTGTCAAATCCCAGAGTAAAAGATGAAAGTTTGTATGAAAGTCCCAAAAAAAAAAAATTTCATACTCCTTTGATCAAGAAAAATGACCAAAATCAAGAAATTCTAGATCAAAAAATAATTATTGTAACAACATCAAGAGGTCTCAGTCAAGATTTTCTCTCTCTCTCATTCTTCTTAGCTTCTTCCTTCCTGATGTTGGATCTTCCTGATGTTAGATCTTCCCTGATGTTAGATCTTCCCTTATGTTGGATCTTCCTGATGTTAGATCTCAATCTCGATCTCGATCTCATGCTGACAAATCGTTTCTCATTCAGTATTACAACTAAAGCAGTAAGTTACCATCGAAGTGGTTACTACACGACTTATCGAGTTCTCTGGTCACCTCTCTCTCTCTCTCTCTGTTGGATAACAATTATAATGACTAAGGTTGGATGAGCAAAAGAAATCGATTACTATATGAAGACTATTCCTCCAATTGAATTGAGTCTTCTAACTAAAACGCAAGTACTGATCACTCAATCTCTAGATCTAAGTAGTACCACACTTGAATCAAACAGAAAGACTTCAGTCAGTCTTATTCAGAGTTCTTACAAAAATCATCATCATCGGTGAGATGCAATTTGTAAGAAGAAGAAGAAGAAAAAAATGAAGTGAGGAGACACGACACACACAAGACTTTCTAGAAACCAGTAGTAGTAGCATCCAACAACCACTCAACTCTGAGCAATTGAATTTGAGTCAAAAAATTGAAAGGCTTTTAGGAGGTCAATCCATTACTTACTATATGACACCTTTCCCTTGTGAATTGACAGAGTCTTGTTCGAAAATCAACCATAGTTGGAAATAAATGGACTTTTTTGTCCAAACGACATATTAATTTTTGTCTCATGTGGTGCTTTTTACTTACCAATTTTTTTATTTTGAGTACGACAGTGTCGTTGGATTGGTCATCTCTTTGTCTGATGAGGTCCGAGAGGACACGGGAACTTATTGACCAGTAGTAGTGTGTTTCGTGTCCTACTCATACTCCTACTCCTTAGTCCTAACTCATAAGGTACTAACTACTATCATAAAAATAAAAATAAAAATTATTAGTTACCTTACCTCTACTTTACTTTACTTAATATTATTAATAATAACTCTTCAAAAGAAAAATAATAAAAATTTCTAGTCAATTTTTAAGTGGAATGAAGATGAAATTAACACACTGGATACTAAATATAACATTAAATTAAACATGTATGTATGTATTTTTCCACATTGTTGACTTTTGTCACAGAAAAGTAACATACTCAAATGCTGACAAGGGATTGATAAAAAAAAAATTATCAATATGAACCTGAAGCTGACAGTAGCTAAAATGTTTGAAGAAAGCTTTGAAAATTGAGTAAAAAAAAAAGGTAAATTCTTTACTTTCACCAAATCACTTTCTTCCTTTTGTCAATTTATTNTTGAAAATTGAGTAAAAAAAAAAGGTAAATTCTTTACTTTCACCAAATCACTTTCTTCCTTTTGTCAATTTATTCAGATCCATATGCTGAATGTGGTAAATCTTTATAAAAAAAAAAAAAAATCTTCCTAAAAGACATCCTTTAAAATTACTACTCTGTACTACCTTTTCGTCTTCCGTATAAGCGGATTTTGATTTTCGTTTCCATGGTCTGATGAATAATTTTTTGAGACTAAATCAAATTTTAGGTTGCTCCAGGATGGAAATTAACAGGATAAGCGGTGATGACGCATTAAGAACAACTTTCTTACTTCCACACACCCTTACTTATTGAACTCTGTTTTCTTTTCACTTAAGAACGAGACAACCTTGATTTGATTCCATTTCAATTTCAATTCCGGCCTTTTCAGAAACAACTTCAACCATCGAACAAGACGGAAATTGACTTTAAGATTTTTTTTTNATTTCAATTCCGGCCTTTTCAGAAACAACTTCAACCATCGAACAAGACGGAAATTGACTTTAAGATTTTTTTTTAGTCTCCAACACACTTTGCTAGAATTTTGTAGGTAATTTTTGATAAGTTTAAAAAAAAATTTTTTTTTTTTAGTAAGTAAAACTACTATATAATAATTAATTGAGTAAGGTTAAGCTATGATTTTTTTTTTTTTTTTTTTTTTTTTTTTTTTTTTTNACTTTATATGAAATAAAATTGAAATGTTTTGGTTTCCTTTTTATATTATTTAAATTTTGAATAAGAATAAATTTATAAGTGAAAATAAAATATATTATTGAATTGATATAAAGAAGAGCTCTAAGGGTTAGTTAGTTCTAAATCTGTCTTAAATTCTCCACAAATAGAGTAAATAAATTAGAAAGTGTAAATTAGAAAGTAATAATAAAGTGAAAAGCGACGAGTTCTATTCACATCTTCACTCTTTCACTTTCTCTTAATTAGATTTTATTAATTAGTCTTTATTATAGTACTTTCTCTTGTTTTTTTCCCTTTGGGGACTTGTCCAAAGGCAAAAAAAAGCTCAAAACACTAACTAATTTTTACTTTTTTTTTTTTTTTTTTTGTTTTCTTTTCTTTTTAAAAATAGAGAAAATTTTCATCTTTCTTTAGAAAAAGTTTAACTTCAATTTAAATCTAACAAACTTTGATTCAAATTTTATTGAAATTTTATTGAANGCTCAAAACACTACTAACTAATTTTTACTTTTTTTTTTTTTTTTTGTTTTTTGTTTTCTTTTCTTTTTAAAAATAGAGAAAATTTTCATCTTTCTTTAGAAAAAGTTTAACTTCAATTTAAATCTAACAAACTTTGATTCAAATTTTATTGAAATTTTATTGAAATGAAATTAACTTTTAATGTTAAATTTTAAGCTTTGAGTGAGATAAACCTCTGTTTTTGGGGGAATAATAAAGTCCAAAGAAGAAATTAACTTTAAGAAATTTTGACACGTGTTTTGTATAATTTTACCTCAATTTACATATTTTTGAATCTATTGTTTCACTTTTAGTTTTTTTTTAACTATTTATATCTAATTCAAAACCTTTCATATTATAGTGAATTTGACAAACTTTAAGAACTTAAATAATCTTACGTGATATAGGAAATTAACCCTATGGAAACTGAAAGAAAGAAATAATTTTTTTTTTAAATTTTTTCAATAAAAGTACTGAAATATTGGTTATTTTTATAAAAAAAAAAAGAAGTTTCCTAACCATTTATTATNACTATTATATCTAATTCAAAACCTTTCATATTATAGTGAATTTGACAAACTTTAAGAACTTAAATAATCTTACGTGATATAGCAAATTAACCCTATGGAAACTGAAAGAAAGAAATAATTTTTTTTTTAATTTTTTCAATAAAAGTACTGAAATATTGGTTATTTTTATAAAAAAAAAAAGAAGTTTCCTAACCATTTATTATTATTCATACATTTATTATTCATACTAAAAATTTGGTAATTTTGACAATTGAATGGAAAATATTAATATCCATTTTGGGTAATTTGTTAACACTCAAGTGAAAGAATGTGATGAATATGAAAAATTATGACTATGAGTTAATTTAATTATTGTTGATCAAAATTGTAAAAGACACCATACCATGTTTTTTTTTATGTTTCGATTTAAGTTGTATCAAATGAGATTTTTGTCAATCTGTCAATCTTTCCCTTTTGGGCATTTTTAATTTAAAATTTTTAATAATGTTTTTATATAAAAATTAAAAGCAGATGCTTTACATGTGATGCCATGTTACTCAAATATCAGTTGAGATTGAGACTTGAGAGAGATCCAATTTTAAATAGGGATTATATTTCGATTAAATCTGATATTCATATGTGAATATCATATTCTGTAATTTAATGGAAGTTAATTAATAGACAAAAAAAAAATCAAATTTTTCTAATATCATATCTTCGATGATCTGATCAGTAGTTAGCAATAACTAACCTCATCGTTTGTGATTAACGATATAATCGGGAGTCCCGATATGGAACACTCATAAGTAACAATCAATGTTAATAACCCCAAAAATTTCAAATACACCTACCAAAAATTTGAATATTCAAACTTTAATCAATTGGTCGAATTTTTTATTTTCAATTTATCTTATGTCATTCAGTAAAATATTATTTATGAATTTCAGGATGAAAAATGCATCATTTTGAAAATTAAGTTTATTAATTTTATTTTAATTTTAATAAAATTTTTAATTCTGCGGAAATTCAAATAAATTGACAAGGTTGCCAAATTGGTTTTATTGTAACTCGTTTAACATGTTTATACAGTGTATTCTGGATATAAAAATTTAAAAAGTTTAGGCCATGTGATTCATATAAATATGAATTAATTAAAATTATATAATAAACGCACTTTCAAATTAAAAAAATGTTCACTACTACATTGTGAAAGTNGACCCCAAAAATTTCAAATACACCTACCAAAAATTTGAATATTCAAACTTTAATCAATTGGTCGAATTTTTTATTTTCAATTATCTTATGTCATTCAGTAAAATATTATTTATGAATTTCAGGATGAAAAATCCATTATTTTGAAAATTAAGTTTATTTATTTAATTTGATAAAATTTTTAATTCTGCGGAAATTCAAATAAATTGACAAGGTTGCCAAATTGGTTTTATTGTAACTCGTTTAACATGTTTATACAGTGTATTCTGGATATAAAACATTAAAAGTTTAGGCCATGTGATTCATATGAATATGAATTAATTAAAATTATATAATAAACGCACTTTCAAATTAAAAAAATGTTCACTACTACATTGTGAAAGTTTAGATTTTTCTAACTTGACCTCCTGGATTCTAAACCAGCTGAAAAGTTACAATAATTAGAAAATTGAAGTACCGTTTTAGAATTAGTTGAGCTTAAATTAAGAACAATTAGAAACAAACTTACTATAAAAAACCATAATAAATTAAATAATACAAAAATATACTCTAAAGCCCGATGCAAACTTTGTCATTGCGTTGGCAGATAAAAGTTTTAACGTTACCTTGCCGTTACTAGTAGCCAATGATAGAATACAAACTTTCTAATTACCTCCGGATTAAAAAAAATCTCTACTCATCCTCTTGATAATTGTCAAAATAAAGTTTAAACACCTAACTTTCACTCGTATCTTAGTTTTAGAAAAGTTGGAAAAGTTCAACTTTTTAAAAATTACGAGCAAATAATGTAAAGAGAATGTTTGCATCGATTATTTGGAGAAATAATTTTCTCTGAAGATCGGTAAGAGAACGCCCAGGTAACGGAATGACAAAGTTTAAATCAAAATTTTCTTAACTGTAATAATAGTTAAAAGAATTGTTGTAGTAACGGTAGGAGAAGAGAAAGTTTGCATCGGGCTTAACACATCACACAAAACAGTAAACAACCAACCACAAGACAGAAAAATCTACCTTGCACACTAAAATGGTGATTCTTTTTCTTTGACAATACTGTAGAACAAAGTAACAACAAGAAAACAAGACAAAGAAATTTTTTTTTATTTCACCAAACAGGAGATAGATAATAATTAAAATTAAAACAGATAAATTTTAAAGAAATTTATTACCTATAACTAGGCATTCAAACGAGCCGAGCAAGCCGAGTTTTTTGTTGGCTCGGCTCAGCTCGCTAAAATTTCAACTCAGCTCGGCTCACGGCTCGCATGAGTTAGGAAATATCAGCTCAGCTCGGCACATTTTTCAACTCGCACGAGCAGCACACGAGCCGACTCGTGAGTCAAAGGTTAGTTATATTCGAAAATTATTTTCTACTTCGACGTTGTGATTACAAAAGTAGATTATGGGGAATATACAAAGATATTCGAGATTGCCACATGTCCTACGTAGACGTTCTATTCACCGTTTGGTGAATAGAACTTTTTCAAGAAAACGATCGGTTAAAACAAAGTACGTTGTACGTCTAGTTTTGCTCTTGTAAAATTAAAAAATGATGAACAGATTAGACAACAGTTACTGACATTATTTAAATTAATGAAATTCAATAATTTTTTGTACAGACTGAGCCAAAAATACGTTGATCTGTAACAGATTCAAGCCAAAGTAACAAAAGTCATGAGTTGACATATTGTCTATGAAACAATTAACTAAATGGCAAAACTAATGGCGTTATCCTTTCGACGAAGTTTAAAGGTTGTTAGGTTGTTAGGTATACCATATAATAGTAAATTTTAGCAATTTACTTAAAAAATTTAACCCGAAAATTTGGCGAGCTAGCTCACGAGTTATTCCCGTTACATGAGTGAGTCAATGCTCCAGCTCGGCTCGTGGCTCGTCCATTTACAAATGAGTTGAATTATCTCAGCTCAACTCGGCTCAAACTAGACTCACTCGTTTAGCTCGCGAGCTGGCTCGGCTCGTCTGCAAGCCTACCTATAACAAATACGTAATAATNAGACTCACTCGTTTAGCTCGCGAGCTGGCTCGGCTCGTCTGCAAGCCTACCTATAACAAATACGTAATAATAAACTTATTATAAACTACACAATTCTTGTCACGTGACAATTACTAACAATTGTCAAATCAAGTTTAACTAACTCCTGGAAATTATACAATTAGTCTATAAATGAAGTAATGGGAATGAATATTCAATTTGCCGCCATAAATATTTTTTTTTTGCTTAATACAATTTGAATGTTATAGGTTTGTAGATTGCCCATACACGTTTAATATAATTTGATTTANTTTTTTTTGCTTAATACAATTTGAATGTTATAGGTTTGTAGATTGCCCATACACGTTTAATATAATTTGATTTAATAAAGTTGACAAGTTAATTGTCCAAGTTATAAAAATTATAAAAATTANTTTTTTTTGCTTAATACAATTTGAATGTTATAGGTTTGTAGATTGCCCATACACGTTTAATATAATTTGATTTAATAAAGTTGACAAGTTAATTGTCCAAGTTATAAAAATTATAAAAATTATATGAAATATAAAGTTATAGTTACGTTATATAGTTGTACAAGTCATAAAATTTGCAAAAATTATAAAAAGTATAAAAATTATAAAAATTATAAAAATTATAAAGATTATAAAGATTATAAAAATTATATAAACTATATAAATTTATAAAGTTTTAATGATGTTATTTACTTGTGTAAGTTAAAATATTTACAGCCGTAATCCACTGTATTTAGAAAGAGAAAGAAATTTTTTGGCGCGGAGTAAAGTTTCATAAAACTTTATTTACAAATCAAATTTTTTATTGTTCTTTCAATTTTTTTTACGCTGTAGAATTAAAAATTTTTGAAGGACCTGACCTGCTGCTGTAATTAAAATTTTTGGTTACCTATGTTTGATTTTGCTTAATTGTGTACGGTAAATCAAATATCTTTATTGTTTCTTTTTTTATTTTGTGGTAACCTATTCAATTAGAGCTCTTGCTTATTTCTGTTTAATTTTAAAATTAAAAATTTCAAATTTAAGTAAAGAGTTCAAGTTTTGTCATTTTAATTAGTAATGGGTGGAAGTACCGGTAGAAGTAGTCGATCAAGTGAAACAGTTAGTGGGAACAATGCAGTAGCAGCTGCTACAAGAGGATCCAAAATAATTTCAATTACTAAAGCTAAGGCTCCACCACCAGTTGCTGTAGCTGCATCATCGACATTAGTACAACCGATTGATTGGAAACGTAGAGTTCGTTCAGAATATTTCTCAATTTTACATCAGAAGAGAACTCGTCGTCAAGATGAGGCCAAAGTTGCATGGAAACAGAATCGAATATCAATGAGTGGTAAGTGACTAAGATTTTTTCTTTCAATTTAGCATAAAGGTTTTAAATAAATTCCTTTCCTTTATGTTTTAGATAGTTTAGCAGAAGAAATGATGAAGTGGGATAAAACAACAAATACAATTTGGATGTGTTGTTTGGAAGTTCCACCACATTCTGCTTGTATGAAACGAGCAACTATTACTTCATGGGAGATGCCTTCACCACAAAATTGTCCTATTCGAGTTATAAATGCAGTTACTGGAACACCTACTATGTAAGTAACTAAAAAAAAAAATTTTTTTTTAATTTAGAGGAGAAGTTTAAGTTGAGTAGATTGTAGAAATAAAGTTTAATTTTATTAGGTATACTTGGGCACCTATCCNTCACCACAAAATTGTCCTATTCGAGTTATAAATGCAGTTACTGGAACACCTACTATGTAAGTAACTAAAAAAAATTTTTTTTTTAATTTAGAGGAGAGGTTTAAGTTGAGTAGATTGTAGAAATAAAGTTTAATTTGATTAGGTATACTTGGGCACCTATTCAGCAAAATTTTATGGTAGAGGATGAGACTGTACTGCACAATATTCCATATATGGGTGATGAAGTTTTGGATCAGGATGGGACATTCATTGAAGAGCTTATCAAGAACTATGATGGAAAAGTTCATGGAGAGCGTGACGGAGACTGGATTGATGATGAAGTTTTAGTTGATTTGGTTAAGGCTATGAGTACAATTGAAGATGAGGAGAAGAAGAAGACAAAGGATAGAGGGAGGAAAAATTTATTTAGTAATGAAGTGGCACGCAGGGTAAAAAAGAACGAGGAATCTCCAGAAGATCAATTGCAAGTGATTGATGTATCAGATAATGAAATCCATACAATTGAAGAAATTCGAAAAGAACCTGAGCAAGGAATGATAATCACTACAGGAGCGGAAATTCGTACTCCTAGGAACAAACTGCCGTCCATGACAGTTTTCAAAGCAATTTCTGAAAATTTTCCAGATAAAGGGAGTGCAACGGAAATCAGGGAAAAGTAAGTGAATAACTGGAATTTCTTTGATATGAGAATTTAACTTGCTAAATTTAATATATTACTTGTGAAGGTTTATAGAACTTTATGAGAAATTGGAACCATCAGCCGGTCTTCCGCCTGAATGCACGCCCAATATTGATGGACCCAATGCAGAATCTGTACCTAGGGAACAAACTATGCATTCTTTTCATACTTTATTTTGTCGGCGTTGTTTCAAATACGACTGTTTTCTACATAGTAAGTCTTGTTTCTTTCAACCTATTTTCGGAATTCAATCTTAATATTTTTTTTTTATTTTGTAAAGGACTGAAGGCTTATCATCCCGGACCGAAAATGAACCGAAGGAATGGGCTTGAATTTCAGCCAAATAAAGTCTGTGGTCTTGATTGCTTTCTTCACCTGGTTTGCCAAATTACTCTTCTCCTGTTTCAGGCAGTCATGATAATTACTTCTTTTTTTCCATTAGGACGAAGTAAAATTGAAACAGTTGGCTCAGCTTGTAATTGATAAAGACGGTGATGCCAGTAATGATGCTCGAATACGTAAAATTCGTAAACAAGTCTCACAAGATTCAGGGAATGAGGCAAGTTCGGAGGATAGCAATGATAGTACGTTGGTTAGTCGGAAAAGTGAACCCTGCTCCAGTGGTTCAGGTAATTTTTCTAGATTTTAATTTTTGTTATTTGATTCACAATGAGAATTATAACAATAGTTCCATTTCCTTCTAGGGAAAAAGGTGAAATGTCATGATAGTAATGGCCATAATGAAAAATCGTCCAAGAATGAAAGAAGAGACTCCAAGGATTCAACAGAAAGTATAAAATCCAAGGACTTAACTATGGATTTCCTCATAAACTCAAATTCAAATTCCATGATGATGGGACCAAGTTTTATGAAAGAATTTCAAATGGACATCTACCAGGGTTGGTCAGGAGCTGAACAAAGTTTATTTCGGGCTCTTCACAAAGTCTTTCTGACCAATTATTGTGCCATATCGCAAATGCTGATGAGCAAAACTTGTCAGGAGGTTAGGAAAAAATTAATCTATGAATTGAATTTTCTGATTTATCAATACTTATTCCATAGGTTTATTTCTTTGCCCAAAAAGAAGCTGCAGATATTTTACTTGAGGAATCACTAAAAGAGTTCACACCTCCGAGGAAGAAACCAAATAAGAAGAAAAATCGACTCTGGTCTTTACATTGTCGGAAAATTCAGTTAAAAAGAGATGGAGCTTCAAATCATGTCTACAATTTTACACCCTGTGACCATCCAGGATTACCTTGTGATCAGAATTGTAATTGTATCCAAGCTCAAAATTTTTGTGAGAAATTTTGTCTCTGCAGTAGCGACTGTGAGTGAATTTGAGTTCGAACAGTTTTTGAATTACATGACTGATACTGATACTGATAGAAATCTTATTTTTATACTCGTAGGTCAAAATCGGTTCCCAGGATGTAGATGCAAAGCCCAATGCAACACTAAACAGTGCCCATGTTATTTGGCAGTACGCGAGTGTGATCCTGATCTATGTGAAATGTGTGGAGCGCATGAGTATGACATTTCAAAAATTAATTGTAAGAACGTCTGTGTTCAGAGAGGCCTTTGTAAGTTATCAATAATGTTTCAGCATTCGATGGTACAAAATTTTAACTCACATTTCTGTTTTTTTTTTCTTATTAGATAAGCATTTACTAATGGCTCCGTCGGATGTAGCTGGTTGGGGAATATTTCTGAAAGAATACGCTCAGAAAAATGAATTCATTTCAGAATATTGTGGTGAAGTCATTACCCAAGATGAAGCAGATAGGCGTGGAAAAGTTTACGACAAATACATGTGTAGTTTTCTTTTCAACCTGAACAATGGTACGTGAATGATAGGTTCAATTTCAAAAAATTTAAAGATGATTTGCTGATTTTGTCTCTCTTTTTAGATTTTGTAGTGGATGCAACAAGGAAAGGTAACAAAATTCGTTTTGCGAACCATTCTGTTAGTCCAAATTGTTACGCGAAGGTCATGATGGTGAATGGGGATCATCGTATTGGAATTTTTGCCAAGAGAGCTATACAACCTGGTGAAGAACTATTCTTCGACTATCGGTAATTTATTTTTTCAATAACGAATCAACTTGATTTAGAATCATAAAAAGTATACCCTCATTCTTTGAATTTCAGTTACGGACCAACCGAGCAGCTTAAATTTGTCGGCATTGAAAGAGAGACCGATCTTTTGTAACAGTCTTTTTTTCGTTTTTAAACTTTTCGAAATCACATTTCTGTACAAGACCAACATATTTACCATGTTTTTTAAAACTTTAAGAATCAACTACACATGCGTAGAAGAAAAGAGACTAATTATGCTTGCGCCTCTCTTTTGGAATATTATTTGTACACTTCCTGTTGCAGTTGATTTCAGAAATAATTTAACTACAAGTTCTACTGCTCGAATATTTTTTATTTGTAATCATCGTGAGCTAACTTATTGAAGTAAGAGAGGTTTCATTACTCTTCGCCTTCCTCGTTTTCAGTATTTTCAACAGGTTCCTCGTTTTCAGGATCTTCGTCAGCTTCCTCTTCTGGTTCCATCATCGGTTCTTCTTTTGGAGTTGACTCTTCTATGTCTTCAGAAGCTTCAGCTACAGACGCTGGAGCTGGGACATCGGGAGAAGTTATACCCTTTGGTTCTTCAATCTTCTCTTTTCCTTGAGGTTCAGTTTCTTCATCATTTTCTTCATCAGGAAGCTCTGAGCCAGAAGGAGTCCTTGAAAGCATCTGACTTGGTCTTGGCATTGCCAATGCGAGAGCAGTAACGGAAGTGGGTCGTTTCTGTGAACGGGCCAGAAATTTTGAAACGACAGCTTCAGGATTTGGAATCTCATCTAATTTTATATTCAATTGAGAAAAGAGTTTCCCAGATTCCATTGTTCCAGCAGTATTATCATGACTTATGTGAATTGGATCCAGAGACTTAATAGCCAATCCAAGGCTACTATTGTTCCTGTTGACACTTACGGCGAACACATCGCTAAAACGAAAAATAAGCACTGTAACTATTTCTACTTTACAACTTTTCATGACCTAACCCAGAAATAAGTTCCATTTTAGTTTTGTAGGCATCAGAGTCTTTGGACAAATCCCAAGATTCTAACATTCCAAGGACAACGTCTGGTTGAAGCTTCATGGTTCCACTTGCCAAAATGTCCTGTCGATGAAGCTCCATCTGTAATAAATTCTCTAGAATAAACTTCCATAATATATTCATTGTTTCGATAGTAATACTTACTCCAAGTTTCACAGCAGGAGCCTTTGCGGCATGGAAAATAGCAACCATATACTTTGGTGTTCCCGCAAATGGAGCTGGAGTTAACATTTCCGTTACAAAACGTGGGAAAAAATTAATTACGACGTATCTTTTATCGTCGTAACGACGTGGACACCAAACTCCCGGTACGTATTCCCCTTTCCCATAAACTGCATGCAACCTTAACTCAAACAGTCATATGAGTCAAATATTTGTGTTTTTATTTCTGTTCAATTTTTGTTACAATGATACTTACGACTCAGGCGCATGCTCCAGAGCGTCCTGGTAGCTAAGTGGTCCAACTTTTATTTGCAAGTAGTCATCGGCTGTTTGAAGAGGACTTGTGGCCGATGGCTTTTTCCCTTGAACCAACATCTTGGCTAAGTCAATTGCTTCCAAAAGCATAATATGAGTGTCACCAATAAGACCAGGAGGGATGGCAACAGGGATGGTCTTGACAATTGGTTTAACTATTGGTTTTACTTCATCTACTGCTATGTCAGGATTGCTATCTTCATTACCAGGAAGTGGGTCTGGAGCAAGCAATTCTTCAATTGGTTGATTTGGATCAGGTAATGCATACGGAATTCGGAAAAGTTCACGAACTCCTTTTTCGTCCAAATTCACCGTGCGTTCTTCTTCAATCTAAAAAAAAATGTTGAAATGAATTCCCAAATTATAAAAACGAATAAATAAATAATTTTTTTAGCCTTATTACTTTGAACTCTCCGTACAACTCATCTCGGATTTCTGTTAGAGCACCAGTCTCCAGAAGATAATTTTGGACAACAAGGACAGTATAAGGTTCGAGAGTACGCATAAGACGGACACTTGACTCTTTACGTACAGAGATCATCCCTTCAGCTAAAATAAAAATATGATAATCACAATCACTCTAAAGCTGATCAGTTTTGTATCATGTAGAATTTATAACCTGTTTGATCTTCATCTTTCATAAATTTCATCAAACTTTGTGCTTCAGCTTCTGCCTTTCGTCGACGACTCACTTCGTCATCAATAGAAATCTATTCAAATTAAAAAAAAAAAAAATNTCAAACTTTGTGCTTCAGCTTCTGCCTTTCGTCGACGACTCACTTCGTCATCAATAGAAATCTATTCAAATTAAAAAAAATTTTTTTTTTTTTTTTTTGTAAAACAAACTTAATATTAAAAATTAAAAAGATTATTGTCACCATATTTCGTTTAGCTTTGCCTGCTAAACATAGTAACTCATGTTGGAATTCTGATTTAATTAAACTCGTGAGCTTAGGCACATGAGTTCCTCTGAAAACTTTCACCGGCTTTCCACCCTTGAGAGAAAGCAACAAAAAGTTTAGCCACCTTATTAAGTTTATTACTTAATTTAAGACTAAATGAAAGTAATAACTTATAACTTACACCAATGAATAGCCAAGTAGGTTCACTTTGGTCATGAAACATGTGGAGTTGGGCTATATTATCAGTTTGAGCCTAGGTGTAACAAAATATAAGCAATTAATTAAATTTTTAATTAAAAAAATTTTTACTAAAAAAACCTTACCACAGCATACCAGAGACGATCGTCGTTAATATCTACCTTGATTCGTTTGAGAATATTAACCATACCAAGGCAAGGTCCAGCCCAGCTCGAGTAAACGTCTACAACTGAAGAAGAAAAAAAAAACACCCCAAAATTTAAACAATAATAATTCTTTTTAAATTAATAAATTTTAATTAAAATAACAATTATTATTTTTACCAATTAGTCCTTCTTTCTTCAATAATTTCTTCCATTGACTTTCACTTTCACATTCAATTTGGAATGCAGTCGCTTCAATTGTTTTCTTTCCACCTTCTTTCATACTCGCAGGGGCCATGACAGAAATGCCCTGGAAAAAAAAAAAAAAAAAAAAAAAAAAAAAAATTTTTTCAATAATAATTTTGTTTTGGCAACCTTTTTTTTTTTCAATATAATTTATTTATTAAATATTATACAGAAACCTGAGTGGCAACAACGCCTCGTTCTTTTTCAACTTTTTTAACTACACGCTTCAACATTTTGGAATTTAAAAAATGTTTTTAGACAATAATTAACTAAAGGAAATAGGAAAAAAATTTTCTAAAATTTAGTCAAAAGTCAAAACTTTCTAAGAGTTCAATACATGTATGTGTTATGTAATGTACTACTAAACTTTCTTCTCATAAAAATGTTATTCAACTAAACTTTTTGAGCTTCCTATATTTAAAAAAAAAAATTCAGACATAGAAAAATCCATGTTGACTTTTTCTGTATCATCATAATCATAAACAAAAGTACCCTGGTACTGACACTTCCGTGTTCATTTAACGAACCCTGTCACGAGACATAATTATGGTAAAAGTTAGTCTCCTTTTCGTGTTCCTTGTGGTTTGTAATAATTGAAAAAAAAAAAAACAAAGAAAACTTACTTGAAAATTGGAAAAGACATTTTGTCGCATTTCCGCATTAGATTTCCATTCTTTCTTTGTAAAAAGATTGATTTTTCTAATTTTTGAAAAGGGTTTAATTGAAAGGGGTAGGGGTTGAGATGTTGGATCTTTGTTCATGCTTATGTTACACAATTCTAAAAAAATAAACCTTGTTTTCTCTTTCACAGTAAAAGTGAAAGTGACGAGGAGAAAGTTAAAACAAGGTGTTATTTATATTACTCTTTTCTTTTTGGAAAACTGTAATAACTGAATCTGATTCTGAAGGAAATAAATACCTGTAATAACTTATTAGTACATAAATACTCACGCATCCACTGAAAATGTCCAAATTAGAAGTAGAAGTTAATGTCTTTCTTAAAGATCGATTGTGTTAATGCTACTAATTTCATTTGGACATGCAAAGAAATTAAAAAAAAAAGCTTGACTTTCTTNCTGTAATAACTGAATCTGATTCTGAAGGAAATAAATACCTGTAATAACTTATTAGTACATAAATACTCACGCATTCATTGAAAATGTCCAAATTAGAAGTAGAAGTTAATGTGTTTCTTAAAGATCGATTGTGTTAATGCTACTAATTTCATTTAGACATGCAAAGAAATAAAAAAAAAAGCTTGACTTTCGTAAGAAAGAAATTCAGTGACACAATGATCGAGAAAGGTCTCCCGACTACTCAACCAAAATTAAGTTCATTTTGGATGAGTTGGAGATAGCGCGTACACAATAATTTTGTTAATGAAGAATAAAGTCTTACCTTAGCAAGTTAGTTAGATTAGATGACCAACAGGATAACTGGATTGATGAATAATACGTACTTGTACAGTTAGGTCAGTTGTCTATTGATTCAATTTCAGTGAATTGTAGAATTTGATTGAGTTATTTTTCCAAAATANTGAAGAATAAAGTCTTACCTTAGCAAGTTAGTTAGATTAGATGACCAACAGGATAACTGGATTGATGAATAATACGTACTTGTACAGTTAGATCAGTTGTCTATTGATTCAATTTCAGTGAATTGTAGAATTTGATTGAGTTATTTTTCCAAAATAAAACTGTTCAATGAGTTGAAAAACTTATGTGAAAAATATTTCTAACATTATTGATTGTTGAGTCGTGATTCGTGAATATAATATTTGTATAAAAGTACCAGATAATTAATCAAAATACCATAGCAACTATTGATTAAATAACATTTAGTACTCTATTACATATGGCTCGTATCTCAGGTCCTTTTCCTCGATGAAAGGTTGAAGTCACGGTGAATTCCAACTCCGTACCGTAGGTCCATGTGTCAAACTTAAAAATAACACAAATTAAATTAAATGGAATGATTGAAAAAATTAATTATAAGAACTAAGACCTTTGGTGATATGCTCCCTCACCTTAGAATCATGTCGTGGTTTTACAGAAACACTAAAAAAATTAAAAAATACACAAACAGCAGCTTTTTCTCCCACTCTTTTGACTGTGCCTGGAATTTACAAAATTCTATATTATTATAACTTACATTTTGAATTGCTAAAAAACGATAACTAATAAGTAGAGGTATTGCGAAGGGTATTTCTTCCCTTCAATCTTCGATCGAAGGGAACAAAAAAAAAATCGAAGATCGAAGGATTTGATTTGTATGTGGGGTGTTTATCGAATAGTAATAACAAGCGGAAGCCATTTTAACGTTCCATTGTTGTAAATTTAGAAATTAGAATTATATTTCTATTTAAACAAATAAAATTAAACGCAAAGTAGTTTTTAGTATTTGTAACTGTATTTCAAACAAAGAACAACAAACGAGTGATATCATTTTATGAAATTAATAAAAACGTGTGTAAGTCGACCGCGCTCAAATTCAGCAATTTAACCTTCGAAACTTCGATCGAAGACTTCGTCGAAAATTGCCAAGAAAATTTGAAGATCGAAGCTTCGATATTTCGATCGAAGTCTTCAAGTTTTCGAAGCTTCGCAACACCTCTAACTAATAAATATGATTTAGTACCTCGAAGTTTCTGACCAATTTGTGGCTTATAAATGTAGAGTTTGGCTTTGTAATCAACGTGAACCCATGGTGTATCCGCATTCATAAGTGGTGAGATTTTCTGGTCTTTTCGGACATTTTTGTAACAGACTAAATATCCTCCCAATCTAAACAAATGAATGATTGAATTATAAATTACTAAAATTCTAATAATAATGTAAAAATGTTACTTTTTCTTCCATTTCCCAAGACTTTGTTCCAAATCCTCTTCAATCCCTTGTAGTGGATTCGACAACCAGAAAGGATGTAGAGCCATATGCTCCGTCTTTTCCTGGCATTTGATAAAAATACCTTCATCAACAAGACGTCGTAATTCTACACTATCCCATTTTTTTTGTTGGTCAAAACTCTCCATCATAATATCAACCTGCAACACATAATGATAATGGAAATCAATCAATGAATTGAACAAAACTCAAAATAACTAACTCCATTAAAAAACCAAACAGTTCCATCGACATTAGAGATTTGCACAAAGAGAACCTTTAGACCTGAAATAACTCANCCATTAAAAAACCAAACAGTTCCATCGACATTAGAGATTTGCACAAAGAGAACCTTTAGACCTGAAATAACTCATTACCTTATTTTAGACTTATTTTATACGCATCTAATTAAA
Source organism: Holacanthella duospinosa (assembly GCA_002738285.1). Lineage (NCBI taxonomy): Eukaryota > Metazoa > Arthropoda > Collembola > Poduromorpha > Neanuridae > Holacanthella > Holacanthella duospinosa. The sequence continues at coordinate 481,059 of NIPM01000028.1, forward strand.
AATTTTAATTACTTTAATAACACTACTCTACTATTAAGATACTCATGCATTCACTTTCACATTCATCCTTCAAAAAATAAGTAATTCAGAATTCTATTGCCGGAAGTATAAAAACCTGCAACTTGAGTAGGATACTTCTGAGACTAAAATAAATAAANATTGCCGGAAGTATAAAAACCTGCAACTTGAGTAGGATACTTCTGAGACTAAAATAAATAAATAAATAAATAAATAAATAAATAAATAACTCCTTCAACCTTCATCCAACCAAATTCATAAAATAGCGACTTTGAAGACTGCACAAAACCTGTCTCCTTGTCCGTGGTTGGAAACGTGTAGTTATTTTAATTTTACACATTCCCTTAGTTTGATAAATTAAGCTTTTTCGTTCTACCTTACAGATTTTAGTAAAAATCTCAAGTATAACCGAGAGTCCGGCTAGTTTATGAACTTATGAATATTGGTTAAGGACGTTTAGGAGTCCGTTCCGTTATTCTTATGAATTNGGACGTTTAGGAGTCCGTTCCGTTATTCTTATGAATTAGAAAGTATTTTTATAAGTTTGATTATTATCAATTAATTATTATCCGCACTTACTGAATCTGAGTTTTAATTCTTGAATTGATGGTTATAAATCGTCGCCACTAAATTTGCAAGTCACTTCTTAACTTACGTTAGTAGCGTAGTCGAAGTTGCTAGCCGATAATGGGTACACGGTACACGGTACACCACCACCGTCGTCGTCGTCGTCATCATCATACAAAAATTTAAAAATTAGAATTTAAGTACTAATTTATTAATTTCAAATTTCCCTCCAAAAATCCATTTGTCTCATTTCATATTCATAGACAAAATTTTAATAATTTTGTTTCTAGAACATTATCGGGAGAAGGCCATTGGAGGAGTTTTTGCAATTCATCCACTACGGATGATGATGAAGATGATACTGCAAAAGGCATTAGACTTTTGTAGACAATACCAGAAAGTTCTCTAGTTTTCGAGAGTTTGGTTTTTCGCAAATCATTCGACTACATTTTCCTATGTCATTCTCATAACGTCATGACACGTAAGTTTATGTCAAAAATTTTGGGCTATATAAACTAGACATTTTACCTAAAAGAGCATCAGTTCCAAAATATCACTTCCAAGTTAACAATAGAGTTGAAACTAAAAGTCCCTTCAAAGTTTTTAAAACGTAACTCAATTTTACTAAAGATTCAAAAGTTTCCTTATTATTTCGGTGAAATCTTACAAAAGTTGTAGAAAGTTTNCACGTAAGTTTATGTCAAAAATTTTGGGCTATATAAACTAGACATTTTACCTAAAAGAGCATCAGTTCCAAAACATCACTTCCAAGTTAACAATAGAGTTGAAACTAAAAGTCCCTTCAAAGTTTTTAAAACGTTAACTCAATTTTACTAAAGATTCAAAAGTTTCCTTATTATTTCGGTGAAATCTTACAAAAGTTGTAGAAAGTTTNTAACTCAATTTTACTAAAGATTCAAAAGTTTCCTTATTATTTCGGTGAAATCTTACAAAAGTTGTAGAAAGTTTAATTTCAAAATCTATCAAAAAGTAAGTTTTTAAACAAAAATTTTACATTACTAAACTTACGAGTTTTCCATCTCTTCTCTTTGTTCATTTGACTTAAAATTTGTTAATTAAGGCTTTCTTTACACTTTAGCAGAAAACTTAACAACATTTTTATTTATTTTTTTGTTCAGGAAAATGGCAGCGATCAATAATCCATTCTTCAACGCATGCGCCAATGGTAACTTCAATGCAGTTCCATGGTGGACATTACTCCAATCCGTTTCAATCCCTACTGAGTCTCGACATGGTTTCTCACACCAACGACATCACCAGGGTGCTCCTGGTACATCAAATGAGCCAAAACCTTGTTCATCTCGTCAAAGTCGCCGATGTGGAACCAACAACACTACGGATACTTCGACAACCCAAAGTTTCAATCCTGCAGAATTTTTTGCAAATGCAGCAGCAATTGCAAAAGTTCTTCTTGAAGATGATCAAGCCACTGCATCAGCAGGAAATACCGGAACGTGTTGTAAATCAAAACCTACTGAAACTTTGTCAGCAAAACACACCGCGGGCAGTTATGAAGTGTCATTGGATGTCTCTCAATTCAAACCAGAAGACCTCAATGTGAAAACAGTTGACAATACTATTGTCATTGAAGGCAAGCATGAAGAGGCAAAAGACGCTCATGGATCCATTTCACGCTCATTTATTCGGAAGTACGTTCTTCCAGAAGGAGTGAAACCGGAAAATGTCGTTTGCAAATTTTCAACCAATGGAATTCTGACTCTGTCGGCAACAATCATCACTCCTAAGAATGAGCGATCTATTCCGATTAACATTACTGGCCAACCTGCAACGGTCGAAGCTGTCCCTGAAGTTTATGCATCTAATGGGTCAACCGACGGACAGGAGACACCGTCAAAAGTTGACAGTGCTCCAAGCGGAGATGTTCCGATAACAATGGAAAGTGAAGATACAACTAATCTCGACTAGAAAAACAACCATAATTATTTGGCAATCTAATTTAAAATGTAAATTGAGTTCTTTTGTTAAATTATGATTTTAGTTTAGAATTAAGGGTCAGGTTTATGCGTTAAGGTATTAATTTAATGTTAAATGTAGATTTTAGAATAATAAAAAATTTAGTATAGAGAAAAATGCTACAGTTGCGAAAATTATTTAGAAGATAGAAGATTTCTTCAGTTTGAACAATCAATCACTTTTAGCAAACAAGGACTTGAAGAATGCTGTACGGTCTGGGTTGGATGGCATTTTGGTATCTTTTGATTTTATAGGACTTTTAAGTCTCATCTCTTCAATTCCGGAAGTTGCTGGAACACTTTCACTCTGTTCGGGTTTCTTACTGTCTCGTCCAATTATCCCTTTCCTTTTCAATTTTTTACTGAGGTCAATAGACTTAGAAAAGAATTCTGTTTCCCTCTTCACTGCCGAAATCTCCGTTCNCAATAGACTTAGAAAAGAATTCTGTTTCCCTCTTCACTGCCGAAATCTCCGTTCGGAGACGTTGCTTCAAGGAAATCCTTTCATAAGCAAGCCGTTCATTCAAATGAACCCATTGAAATCTGAATAGAAATCCGAATCATATTAAGATCAAAACTTCCATTAAATTTTATTCCTCTAAATATAAATGAAAGAATTTATTACCCAGTAAGGTATTTAATGTTCCATAAGAAGTCGTGATAAATTTTCCCCTTCTTTCCACCAACANCGGAGACGTTGCTTCAAGGAAATCCTTTCATAAGCAAGCCGTTCATTCAAATGAACCCATTGAAATCTGAATAAAAATCCGAATCATATTAAGATCAAAACTTCCATTAAATTTTATTCCTCTAAATATAAATGAAGGAATTTATTACCCAGTAAGGTATTTAATGTTCCATAAGAAGTCGTGATAAATTTTCCCCTTCTTTCCACCAACAGGATTATTATTGAGTGTCGCTGCAGCACGTTTTGCATGCTTCCGTTTCCTAAATTCTATCCATCCTTCAGTGAATGTTTGATTCTTATGCTTCCCTTTTGACTTCCAGCCCTTTTCTTAAAACAAATTAAAGATTATTTAACCAAATGAATATCTGACTGAACCACTTAGAATCTCATCTACATAATCGCATTGTCCAGTACATACTTGGACATATTTCTTTTTAAAATTACAATTCGACGCTTAACTTACTATCTGGCTGTAAAAATGATCGATTAACTTCCCCGAATTGAGAAAAATAGTCTCGAATTTGTTTCACGTTCATGCCTGGAGGTACTGTAGACAAGTAAATAATTCCAGCTTTAGATTCTTTTGATATTTTCTTAGTCGTTAGTATTTCGTCTTCTTGATCCAACATTTCAACATCAGACCCGGAATGGACATCAACGACGTTGTCGTCACACTTCTTGTTCTGTGTGTCCCCCAAACTATTTGAATGACTAATAAGATCATCAAGATTCATTTTAGTACAATTTTTCAAACCGTGATCTGATCTGTCCTTTCTTCAACCAAGGCTCAAGTAAGTCTTTCTTCAAGCAACTTTTTAATCTTCTAAATCAATTAAAATTCTATATAATTAATCTATAACTTCGTTATTCATAATTAATACTAAACTTATTACAAATTGAAATTTACTTAATTATTATTCAAAATCAAACTGAATAATCTTTTCTCGGGAGTGACTAAACCACAGAAAAATCTGNAATTTACTTAATTATTATTCAAAATCAAACTGAATAATCTTTTCTCGGGAGTGACTAAACCACAGAAAAATCTGCCATGCCGTGGAGTGCCGTGTAGTACCTTGGGTGGGCGCCCGCGGAGTGTCGAGGAGTGACGTTGAGTGCCGAGGGCACGGTACCGTACTTTAGAGCACTCTTCGGTACTCCACGGTAGCCTACGGTACTACACGGCAGCCCACGCCACTCNACGGTACCGTACTTTAGAGCACTCTTCGGTACTCCACGGTAGCCTACGGTACTACACGGCAGCCCACGCCACTCCACGGTATCCCACGGCACCCCAAGGTATCCCACCGCAGCCCACATACTAACACGACACGCCAGAGCACTCTACGGCACGGCAGATTTTTCTGTGGTTTAGTCATGTGCTCTTTTCTCAGAAAAGTAAAAGTAACACTTTGAATTTAAATCTCCCGCCCTGTCTTACTCTACCCCATATTCACATAATTTCATTAAATTAAATTTGAGAAAATGTTTCCTAAGTTACCAAGACGACGGAATCCGGCTTTAATTTAATAAGTTTGTAAGTTTTTCTTAAATTATTAGGTTAGAAGTTATTCGCTAAAATATACTCCACAAATTAGACAATCAAATCAGTCCATGAAATCACTTTTTTAAGTAAGAAATAAGATAAGCAAAATAATTATTATTAAGGGTTCCTTTCATTATATTTTGGACGTATTTATAATGAATCTTGATGGTACCCTTGAAAATTTGTCATGAGAGGCTCAACCCAATGACCATTTTTTAGAATGGAAATCAATTCCTCCGGTTACCCTTTCCATAAGTCTAAGTTTTACAAGAAACTCACTACAACAACCGGAAAAGAAAGTTCAATTTCACTTTCACAAAATCCATCATTCCATCCACAGGATTTTACCCGTAACTACAATTCTTTGCAACCAATTGTCGAAGACGTGGTTGTCAATAATACTCCTCGACTTCCACGAGAGTCGTTGATGTCCAAATTTTGTAATTCTATTCGTCAATTCAACCGGAAGTGTTACTGTGTAGGAATCCCTTGTATTGACAGATTCATATCTTCTTCACGAAGAAGGGGAAAAACGGAAGTGATGGATTTGAATCCTGAAAAAGTTCGTTATAGGCGTCCCAAGAGTCAGCGTCAACTCCAACTAAGTCGAAAGAGTAGAAATCGTCAGAAAGATAATGTCAATCATCACAAAGATTCATACGAACGACTTTCACCAGTTATTGAAAATTTACAAGAAGTAGGAACGAAACCGATGGAACTGTATAAAAAAGAAGAAAAACTTAAATCAAAATCTAAAGAATCATGTTTTGAAATTGGGAAAAGTGTTTCCAATGTGTCACCAAGAGGTCGACTGCGGAAAATGTACACTTCAGATAGAAAACTTATACATTATGTCATTCCATATCATTCGGATTCATCTCTGTCAGATAACAATAAGATGACACAGGTCAACTCAAAGTGTTTGATTAAAATACAGGTTTGTCAACAATCAAATTTCTTCAACTGCATTAAATTTTCAAGTCTAACTTTCTTTTTTTAGCAAACGCCGGAGCCATCGAGTGCTTCAGAAGACAAAACTTTTGAACCATCCCCGAAGTCACCACCGNAGTGCTTCAGAAGACAAAACTTTTGAACCATCCCCGAAGTCACCACCGAATGACTTGCACCAAGTGTCAAATTCAATTCTGAAGAAATCGGTTTCACCACAACAATCATACATCGTAAGTGATCATCGAGTACTCTATAAACCGGGTTCAGAGAATCGAGAATTAGGGTCAATCCTTCCACCAATCCCAGGAAATAGATACTTCCCAATGAACCAAAATTTTTTCATCGAAAAGGTCATTAGAACACTTCATAGGACGTTGATTTTCACACTCATTATATGATTAAATTCTAAATTCTGATTTAAATTTTGGTATAATCTGNGAATGACTTGCACCAAGTGTCAAATTCAATTCTGAAGAAATCGGTTTCACCACAACAATCATACATCGTAAGTAATCATCGAGTACTCTATAAACCGGGTTCAGAGAATCGAGAATTAGGATCAATCCTTCCACCAATCCCAGGAAATAGATACTTCCCAATGAACCAAAATTTGTTCATCGAAAAGGTCATTAGAACATTTCATAGGACGTTGATTTTCACACTCATTATATGATTAAATTCTAAATTCTGATTTAAATTTTGGTATAATCTGNTTCATAGGACGTTGATTTTCACACTCATTATATGATTAAATTCTAAATTCTGATTTAAATTTTGGTATAATCTGTAGAACAACCTGGAACATACAGCCAATCAAGTTGTAGAGAATAGGCCTACGAAGTTGCCAACTTTACCATCCTTAAAAAATCCCCCAAATATAAAAGGATTGGATACAAAAGGTCAGTTTTCAGATAATAAACACTAAATTTTCTCAATCTGAAGGAAATTTTTAACCAAATTTGATCTAAATGATTACTAATTTTGAGTTAGGGCTAGAAATTCCACAGCGACCTACAACACCTCGTCAAAAATTGAAACAAAAGTTTGAGAACATACCCTGTTCTCAATCACGTCGTGTAAAATTCAACAGTGTCGCCGAAGTATGGTATCCAGGTCCTGAAAATCGAGAAGAATGGGATAATAGATCACCTCAAAATAATTATCAATTACCCACCAAAAAGGATCTTGTAAACCAACATCTACATCTCAAATATGGACGATTCCCTAAAGTTATAAAAATGAAAATGGAAAAATCTATTCCTTCTACACCAAAACCAATGAAACAAAAATTTGGAAAACCAAAATCTGCACCAGGGAACCTACATTGTGATAGTTTGATATATATTCCACCTGAAACTAGTAGTAGTCATCGTCAATTGACATCGATGAGTCCTACTGGATCTACCATTAGCCTAAATTCCTACTCACCACTTGCACAAATAACACCTGAAATACGTTTAAAATTAAAAAAATTTCGAAATCGATCTCTTTCACCCAATCCTTGTGGTGAGGGTGACATGAATGAATCATTTGACCACATTCAAGTTCAGACAAAAACTAAACACCAAAAATCATGTTTGACAACCTCAACACTTAAACCAACATTAACGAAACGACTCAATTCTGCCGTTGAATCAGAGAATTGGTACTTGGCAAATCAATTACTCTTTGGAAATTTAGTTGGAGCTGATGTTTTGAAGACACGGCCTAATACAAGTAACATTTGAACAAGAGTTATATTGGCGTTGGAGTGGAACCAGCATGAAGCATCTCATTTTTTTGTAATTATGTGTCCGGATTACTGTAGAGAAAATTAAGTTTAAAAATACTCCCAAAATTACACACTTTGTAACCCCTCAATTGTTATAAAGATTCAAAGAAGTAAAGCCGAGGACTTTCCTTGAAGCATGTGCGTTGTGTATGAGTAAGCGATGTATCTGTGTATTCGGCGTCTAGTAACAAAAAAAAAAAACAGGTTTGATGAATATCCGAGATCCAACTTCCAACCCTATATGCATCTATTCCATATCAAAACTCCGGTTTCGGTACTATAAGGATCTACACCAGCGGATCTCTAGTAAGTATTATATATATCCTAAGCTGAAAATACAAAAGTGTTGGTGAGAATTTGTAGATTGTCATTGATATTTATTTACCAACTCGTGTGATTTCTCGACAAATCAACTGCATCAGAGAAGGAGTGCAATTATGGAAACGGGAGTAAATCCGGATGATATCAATTCTGAAAAGAAGGAAAATAAGGTTAGTAAAAGTTAATCCAAAAGATAAATAATTAAAAAAAATTTTTTTTTTTTTGGTATAATTTTTTGATTATAGTACGAACTTGTGGGAACAGATGAAGCAGAATTATCTTCATTGACAGATATTACTTCACCCGAAACCTTGACATCTATACATCTCAAATATGTTGAAATTGATCCAGAAATCCTAATGCGTTCATTGCTATTATGCAAAAATTTGGAATCTCTAGAGTTGATTGATGTAGATTTTACATTTACACCAACAGATGTGTCAGCATCATTTCGTATAAATCCAGAACTCCGAAGTTCCATTGTTCTACCAAAATTAAAATCTTATAAATTGAGAACCGGTCTTAATACAGAAGTAGGAGATTACAACCGAAAGGATATCTTTGGAGCTTGGATTCCATTTGATACTCCACTAGCAATTGAAGAAATTGTAAAACGGAAATTGGATATTGACTTCTTTGGTAGAGATGACGGAACAATATTTCAAATTAATCATTCAAGGGGTGAAATTCAATCCAGACTTCGATGGACCAATGACATCCTCAAAAATCTACATCAAGAATTCATTTGTCAGAAACTAGTTATATTTTTCTGTTATGCTGAATTGGATGCAAGAATTCTACCATCTTCACTTACACATCTTGAGCTTACTGGAACAGTATTTAAAAATGGAACCTTATCGGATGTTCTTCAAGCAGCTGCTCAACTCCAAATTCTTTATATTGATGGAGTACATAATGGAAAGCGGAGTGATGATCCAGGTCATCTACAATTGTCAGATCTAAGAAATTTGTCTCAACTTAAAGCACTATGGCTTGATCATATGATATTTGGTTACTCACCTAATGTCCAATTTCCAAATCTTATAGAATTGGTTTTGGACTCACGAATAGAAAACATCGATATGGAGTTGATACAAAAGTTTGATTATGTATTTCCACATATTCAAACAGTTGCATTGGTTATGCATAACCAATTGGTTAATTCTCTCCTTGAAAAAATTTTAACATTGAAATCTATTGTAAATGTATTTCTAAAAACTAATTACATACGTGAGAACACAGCAGTATGGAGAGTTGATGAGTCCGACGATTTGAAGAGTATTCTTCTTGAGATTAATCCAGAAGATGATCAGTACTTTACACTGAAGAGAGATCCAGTCACTAACAAATGGTCAGGGTCACCTATTGAAAGTTATGGAACTTTTCTCAAAGATTTTCTAACCTACCCTTTTGTAGCTTTTTGGGATTAAGTTGAGTCAAACAGTCAAGGTCAGTCTATCTCTATCTATCGTTTCAGCCTTTTTCCTTAATTTTAATCAAACTTTTTAATAAAATAATCCTAAAGTAAAGTATAGATTAGAAAGTTAGAACTAGATGTTGAGACAACTAAAACGTAAATGTAACTTATACTAAACTGAAAATAAATACTAACATTTTAAGTCAAATTGTGAGAGAAAAAAAATTCAGAAAATTTATACCCGTTGCCTCTATTGATCTGATTCGCGTTCGAATGTTGCAATGCCGTTAGCATTTAAAATTGGACCAAATTCTAGATTACTTTAGAACAATGTGGTATTGATACAAAAATTATTAAACTAAAGTTGTCTAAACCTGAGGAGACATGAGGTTTTCCAAAGCATGTCTCTCCAGTTCGTGAATACCGAAAACCAATATTGCATCACCCTTGTTGAGAGCAAAATTTTTGATTTTTGCCAGTGGTAAGAGAATATCTCGGTATGAACTGTAGTGCAAATTCGAAGCTGAATTTATATCCGGAACCGGAACCGGAACCAATGCTCCTTCGGTATCTCCAATACTTGTTCGTGGTGCTGTGGTAGATGTAGCAACTTCAATGTTATCCTGTTCTTGACCCGAATTGTTAAACAGCGAATTCATGAAATGAAATGGATAACATGTATCCATAACATTAGTTTCAGGTTGTTCTCCCGTTCCTCCATTGGAGGATTTGATATGATTTTGACCATTTTCCGACTCAGATGAGTACTTGGTGGACAAAGATAACTTAATACGTTTGACCTTTTTCTTTGACTCTGAAGCCATCGTCTCGCTCTTGTGATGCTTCTGTTTGCAAAATTTTAGAACATGATTCTTTAATCCTTTGTAAGAGATATACGATTTCTTCTTGCAATAGTAGCATTTGTATTCCACATGTCGAACAATGTGTGCCGATTGTTCTTCTATTGATGTGAATTCTGCCAAACACACGAAACAAGGTGCCAACACAGGACTAACGCACCCTAACAATTCCGTTGTCTTAATCCCAGAATAAACGAATTTCGTTTTCTTCCGATTCTGTGTTCCATCTGAAGTGACATAATTTTCAGTTAAGTCTTCACTCATTACCAAAATTGTGGCTTNCTTCCGATTCTGTGTTCCATCTGAAGTGACATAATTTTCAGTTAAGTCTTCACTCATTACCAAAATTGTGGCTTTGCTAACAGGTACGACGACTTCCTCTATATCCCTAAAACAAAATGATAATGTTAATACTCGTTAGTGAATTAATTAAAAAATAAATGAAGTGGACATAAAAAATTAAATAAATACCATGCGTGTGCGTAATAACTCACAAACCGACTTATCGGCTTACCGAATTGTTTGGGTAATTTGAAAGCAAGGATTTCCACATTTCCCACACAAAAGTCCCACTCATTTCGGTAAGCCGATAACGCGGTTTGTGTGTTTTTACNAAGGATTTCCACATTTCCCACACAAAAGTCCCACTCATTTCGGTAAGCCGATAACGCGGTTTGTGTGTTTTTACGCACACGCACGGTATTTAGTTTTTGGTTTTTAGCTTACATATCAACAGGATTTTTCAGTTCACTCGTTTCTTGTTCATCAGAAATTTTCTTAGGAGTTGTTTCAGTCTTAACCAATCCAACCACGTCCATTTCAAAATGAGTATTTTGAGACAAAATAGGCTTCCTAACAAATTGAGAAATAGTGTAAAAATCATAAAATTATTAAACTTCAAAAAACGATTAAATCAAGTACTTAGGATTTGGCATTTTTTTGACGGGTGTTGATGTACTGAAGATATCTTCATTTATCTCTATTACTTCAATCAAATTTCCGCCATTCTCGATTTCCTTATCCTTCCGGATGGGTGAAGTGTATATTTTGGTAAATGATTCAGTAGTTTTGTGATTATATTCAGTAGGTTTGTTATTCCAATTAGCATTATCGTCAATACGTTTGAGAGTCACAGAAACCGGACGTATACGTGGCCTCCGTTGCACCGGTGTGGCGGAGTTGATTATACTCAAAGGATCTGATGAAGTAGTTTCTATAAACTTACGCTTCCCTGAAGAAATTGTTGATCCGCTGGAATTCATAGACACAGTCTCAAAAGTCTTATTGAAGTCTTCCATCCTGAACCTAAATTAACAAATACATTGAATATAAGTCTTGATACAAACAAAAGAATCAACAATTTTAGCAGAGCGTTAAAAACTACCTCACCTCACGGGATTGTCAAACCTGATCTACCTAACATTGAAATGGAAACTTATGAGAATTAAAGCTAGATAAAATTCACTCTAACGATCGTCTTACAGTCGCAATCAAACAATTAAAGTTTGAAAGCCAATTTTATTGTCGAAGACTCTTTGGTTGATGGTTAAAAAAAAAACTAAAGAAAGACTCGGCAGACCATCAGAAAAGCTGAAGCTGACACGCCTTGACCTTGGTTAATTTAATGCTATTGGTAACCCAACTTAAACCCTAACTTTCGTTTCAACCAACCGTACTTTCGTTCATCGGCTAGACGTAGACCACATCTTATCTTTCTTACCTTTTGTGGCATCAAATGTTATTGGATCGTGGATCCTAATGAAGTTAAATAACAACCGCCGTCTTTATTTCTAAGCTGTGTTTCTGGTGTTTCGCAGTGACAGAAATTCCGTCACGGAATTTGACCTCGACCTCACACCTAGACGTACGCAGGTATTAGTACGTTAGCACGCTTTGAACATGATGTCCTTCTCTTTGCTCTGTCAAGTTTCAAGTGTCAAGTGCAAGTCTCAAGTTGAGACTCAGAGACTCAACCTCAAATTCAAGAGAAACACAAGCACAGTTGCAACACTGACCCATTGATATCGATCTCGACCGTTCGCTGAGATGATCGACTGAGTTCCGATCTCGATCGCTTGGTACTAGAACGATCAACTGACCTCAATCTCGATCTTTAGTTCGAATGATCCAAGCGCTGATCTCGATCTTTTAGTTGAGCGATCGATAAGTATCGATCTCGATTTTACAAACGAAATAAGACTACTGCCGATCGCGATCTCCATCTTTTCATCAAGAGATCGATCGATCTCAATCTCNTTTACAAACGAAATAAGACTACTGCCGATCGCGATCTCCATCTTTTCATCAAGAGATCGATCGATCTCAATCTCGATCTTTGGTTTGAAGAACAATTATCCTAATGTCGATCTCGATCATTTGAGTTAAAATAATTCCTTGTCAATCTAATTGTTACGACCTATACCGATCGCAAAAATTTGATACAGTTAAATTTAAATTAATACATGTTATATTTCTCACGGCAAAAAATAGTAGTTTTATTTTAAATTTTTATTTCATTAAAATATGTTCAATTTTCTGTAATTTTGAGCACATTTGAGATTTTGTTAACAATTTTATTAATCAGCGTTGAATAATCTTAAGAGCAAATTAAACATCAGTATGTAGTACTGGTTTCCCATCAGAAATAAATACTATTATTTTCATTGAATAATTTAGGCTAACTATAATAACCTTAGCTTAGAATTAACCCACTCTTCGATGGATTAATTCAAAGTGGGATCCAGACCAGTGTGGTATCTTTGATAATACTCTTCTTGATGCTATATTGTAATAGTTTTTTGTTTCTTGTTGCCACGTTTCTTATACATTTTTGATATTTTATGAATAATACTGATCGGTTATTGATGAAATGTAGTCAAAATATAAGTAATTTTTTGCTTGTGAAATTATTTATTTATTTAAAAAAAATACCTCCGTGTTCAGACGTGGAACAAGAAATTGAACACTCCGGAGTGTTAATACGTGAACTGAGTAGCTGAGAGCGTCGTGAAAATCAAATAGACCCGAGACTTGATGTTTCATTTAGCACAAAAAANCGTGAACTGAGTAGCTGAGAGCGTCGTGAAAATCAAATAGACCCGAGACTTGATGTTTCATTTAGCACAAAAAAGTTAAATTAACACTGAATATGAAGAAGGATCTTGTTGCCTCACGCTAGTAGAAACAAACGCAAAACTGCTATGGTCAGCTCTTCTGTCTATTAACATACACCCATATAAAAATATAAATGTTATTGAATTAAGATATTAAGCATCGTTGAGCAAAAAANATTAAGATATTAAGCATCGTTGAGCAAAAAATATTTGAAAGAATGGATGAAAGGCGGTTGTGGTAGATAATATTGAATTTCCCTTGATAGTTTCTAGTAATTCTCACTCACTAGTTTATCAGATTAGCCGATGTCAATCTCGAACACCCTGTGAAAATATCGATCTCGATCTCGGACACCCTGTGAAAATATCGATCTCGATCTCGATCACTTGGTTAAAAGCTCGACGAGTATCGATCTCTAGATCTCTAGATCGCTGGATGTCGATTTCGATCTCGATGTTTCGACCAAAGGTTANCGTGAACTGAGTAGCTGAGAGCGTCGTGAAAATCAAATAGACCCGAGACTTGATGTTTCATTTAGCACAAAAAGTTAAATTAACACTGAATATGAAGAAGGATCTTGTTGCCTCACGCTAGTAGAAACAAACGCAAAACTGCTATGGTCAGCTGTTCTGTCTATTAACATACACCCATATAAAAATATAAATGTTATTGAATTAAGATATTAAGCATCGTTGAGCAAAACANTTGAATTAAGATATTAAGCATCGTTGAGCAAAACATATTTGAAAGAATGGATGAAAGGCGGTTGTGGTAGATAATATTGAATTTCCCTTGATAGTTTCTAGTAATTCTCACTCACTAGTTTATCAGATTAGCCAGTGTCAATCTCGAACACCCTGTGAAAATATCGATCTCGATCTCGGACACCCTGTGAAAATATCGATCTCGATCTCGATCACTTGGTTAAAAGATCGACGAGTATCGATCTCTAGATCTCTAGATCGCTGGATGTCGATTTCGATCTCGATGTTTCGACCAAAGGTTAGATAGCTTTCGATATCGATCTCGATCTTCTTGTCAACGATAAAAAAGATGCCGATCTCGATCTTCTGTTCAACAAAGAAAGTCGATCCCGATCTCGATCTTTGTCCATCTCCATCTGATCAAAGATCGAATAGTTGCAACTGTGAGCACAAGAAAACAGTGTTTTGTTAAAAAAAATTTTTTTTGTTTCCCTAGTCCTCATTTCCCGCCTCCGCTAAATTCACCAGCGCGCCGCTAAAATTCGATTGTGTGATGTTCTCCATCTGGCGCCTAACTCATCACTTCGCCATCCACTCAGTCAAGCAGAGAAGGGGGTGTTCTTGAAAATTCAAAAATTCAAATTCCGCAAATCAGAAGCATTCAAAAATGATTGGTTGAAGTTTAATTTTCTTGGAAGATCCTTGGTGAAAGATGTAAGTCTCGGTGTCGGTATTAATTATTGTCCAAAGTGAAAATATTTTTAGCAGAGCTCAGGTATCAGGTCAAGAGTCAGTAAATTAGTAAAGTCGCACTAGCCGCATCGAGTGCGCGTTTAGTGTAAAATGTTTTGATTATTATAAAAATCAATGCAATAATGGTTTCTTTCTCGATTTCGATTTCGATTGCGCATGTGTATGCTGAACATCCAGTTTTCCAAATCCACAAACTCTGATTGGTTAATATAAATTTTCGCGCCCTTTGAAAATTCCAACTTGAATTAATTACAATCCCGTGTAAAATGAAAATAAAATATTGACAAAATGGAATATAACTATAGATAAATAAACTCCATGAGTTGTGTTATCGTTTCAATCAAAGTCAAAAAAATTAATTAAAATAAGGAATAAATACGATATATTTTAACAATAATAATTATTTAAATTATGAGATTTATATTGAAAAAAAAAAGTCAATATTTTCAATTCCAGGCATACTTTGGAGGATTAGGATTAGGTAGTTTGCCAAAAATTAAATCCTCTGTGTTGTAATTTGTTGACAAATCTTCCAAATAGTTAGTAAAGTGTTCTGATTTAGTATTGTAGTTGGAGTACTGGTACTCTTGAATTGGTTTCCCTAAGGAATTATCAACAATTTTTTCAACATTTTTGTTTGGTTCTTCTCCGGACCAAATCCATTGGCTAATGGAATTTCTCGACGGTGCAATCCCACGACGTCTTTGTAGCGATGTTACAAATATTGAAGCTGCCCAAACCTTAGCCTTAACAATATTCCATGGTTTGAGCTTAACATCCGCAATTATGTTAACTATTTTCTCATGTGCTGTGAATTAACAAAATGGTTATAAATGAACCTTACTAATTTCCTTAGTAATGTAAAATAAGGTTAGAATTTAATTAATTGATTACCTAAATTAGTACCACCGATTATTACAGCATTTCTCTTCACTTCTTGAACATCTTCCCGATGACCCAAAGCGGAAATAGCTGGTGTAATACCACAGTTTCGTCTTCGAACTAAATGCTCAACAAAATCTGCTCCAAGTAACTCTTCATGATGTTCCATTCTTATTGGTACAAGTTTGTTTATAAACTAATAAGAACAAACTTTATGAAAATTTTTCGAATTACCAAAAATTATTAGTATAAACTAAAACTCTAGTAAAAGTACTCGTACCCAAAGTAGTGAAAATGTACTGATGGCAGACCAGAGAACAATGCACAGACATGCAAAAAGTTGAATTTGTAACAATTTCACACCACCACCTAAAATTTAGTATGAAAAAGATAAAATACAGGTGAATCCATAAATTATTCCATATATAATTTAAAAAAAAAATTTTTTTTACAAAATTTAAAAAAAAAATTTTTTTTTTACAAAATTTAAAAAAAAAAATTTTTTTTACAAAATTTGGAAAAAAAAAAATTTTTTTTCACAAAATTTGAANTTTCACAAAATTTGGAAAAAAAAGTCACCCCTGAAAACCCCTGATTTTCCTTTGGTGATACCAAGTCCTCTATCGTCTTCAGTGAATAATCCAACAGCGATCATACCCCAGACACCACCAAATCCATGAACAACCGTTGCTACGAGTCACATTAAAGGTTCTCAAAAATAAAAATTTTGAAATTCAAAAAAATTAACTTAAAAGGTCTTACCGCCAACAGGGTCGTCTACTCCTAAAGTATCCGGAACACGAGCTACAACTAGGACAACAATTCCTCCAATGATTCCAACAAGAAATGCATCATATGTATGATAAACAGCGCATCCAGCGGTAACTCCTACAAGTGCTCCAAGTATTGGATTCACAAGATCCATTACTTCAAAGAATTTCCCTGGTTTAAAGAGAGCATAGAGACATCCAACTAAACCACCACCAATTGACGCAATCATAGTTGTCACAGCGGCTCTAGCGGCGAATTTCCATTTATCACCGCTCACTCCAAATGTACTAAATTAAATAATTTAGAATATAAAAATCCTGAGCCTAGTTACTCATATAAAGTAAGTTTATCATATTCATAACAATTCATTAAATTGAAATTTTACCTTCCACTATTGAAGGCAAGCCAACCCCACCAAAGGATAAATAATCCTACAATACAATTTGTTGGATTCCCAAGTGGCAATGAGGCTGTACCTTCGTCGTAACGCCCTAGCCTTGGACCAAGCATACAAGCAGCTACAAAACCTTAGAAATCCAAAAAAAAATTTTTTTTTGATTTAGACACAATTCAAATATTATTTACTAATCCTTCTTAGTAAGTACCACTGACACCACCAAGTAAATGAACAGCTCCAGATCCAGCAATATCAATTGCACCCATTTCTGCTAGAAATCCAGTTGGTCCCCATATCCAACGAGCTGGGATACAATATACGATTGTATTCATTAATGAAAATACACAGTAACCTCGGAAATTGCATCTGAGAAATGATCCATATAATTATTCAAGACTTTTTTAGTTTTAAAAATTTTAGTTTTTAATTTTCTTACCGTTCAGCCATCGCTCCAGAGACAATTGTTGTTGCAGTTGTTGCAAATGAAAGTTGAAACATGAAAGCAGCGAAGACTGGACCCATGATATCAAATTTAGAATCAACCATAAATTCTCCAATACCCAATACAGACGATGAGCCTTTGTCTGTCCCAAAACTTAATCCAAATCCGAAACACCCTGTTTATAAATAAGTACATTAATCAAAAAAAAATTTTTTCCAAATTTTTATAATTTATACAACAAAATTGGCTCACAGTAGGTCAAACCTCCGAAGACAACATCCACAACATTCTTCATCATAATATTCGCTTCATTCTTCACAGTGACACATCCAGATTCTAACATTCCAAAACCTAATAATACTCAAAGTATCAAGTTAGTGATCCATGAAGTGTTGAATTTTCCAGTTTCATTTATCATAATACAGAATGATTAATCTTTTTTTTGCACCCACTTTCTCCAATTTTACCGTAGCTCCTCCCAACCTATGTTGTTGCTGGCAATAAGAGTGTGAAAAAATGACTTCATGCTTTCTAGGGTGCAAAAAAAAAACTTTAATCACCCTGTATGTAGATACCTGTTTGCATGGTAAAGATGATGAAGCTTGAAGTCAATATCTGGACAATAATTACAATGATATAAAATTAAGATTTAGACACACTAATTAGTAAAAAAATTTTGTTAAAAATTAATTTAAGTTACCCATGTAGCGTCATCCCAAGTTAAGTCGTATAACCAAGGTCCATTTTGTTCATCGAAAGGTACTGTAGAATTTTTCTCCATTTCCATTTNAATAATTACAATGATATAAAATTAAGATTTAGACACACTAATTAGTAAAAAAATTTTGTTAAAAATTAATTTAAGTTACCCATGTAGCGTCATCCCAAGTTAAGTCGTATAACCAAGGTCCATTTTGTTCATCGAAAGGTACTGTAGAATTTTTCTCCATTTCCATTTCCATTTTCTGTTCTGATACTCGATAGAGACCTTTGTGTCCTCTGTCCTATTTAATGACCTCTAATCAGTAGTATCTACTTGCGTAGATGCTTTTCAGACTTTTGGAAGAACCCAATTGAAATTAATAATATATAAAATTCTCCAATGAGAACTTATATCAATTCAAGTAACAACCGTTTCAAATGATATGGAATCTTTAGTTAGGTAGAAAAAAAAATTGATTTAAATTGNCTCGATAGAGACCTTTGTGTCCTCTGTCCTATTTAATGACCTCTAATCAGTAGTATCTACTTGCGTAGATGCTTTTCAGACTTTTGGAAGAACCCAATTGAAATTAATAATATATAAAATTCTCCAATGAGAACTTATATCAATTCAAGTAACAACCGTTTCAAATGATATGGAATCTTTAGTTAAGTAGAAAAAAAAAATTGATTTAAATGGACTCATTAGTCTTGGTCAAGTGACATGTCATCCATCACTCCAAGACACGCTTGTACAAAAGCCAGAAACTACTAGTTAGTAAAAATAAAAGTAAATTTGATAAATGTTTTAGGAAAACGACACGGNATATGGAATCTTTAGTTAAGTAGAAAAAAAAAATTGATTTAAATGGACTCATTAGTCTTGGTCAAGTGACATGTCATCCATCACTCCAAGACACGCTTGTACAAAAGCCAGAAACTACTAGTTAGTAAAAATAAAAGTAATTTGATAAATGTTTTAGGAAAACGACACGGGGTTAATTGGTTTTTAATAAAAGATAACATTAAATTGCATTTGCAATTTAATAAACTCGGATAATAGTTCGGAACTGATGACAAAAAGTAAATCCAAAGTGACCTTTGGTGGTTGACTGTGACTGTGACAAGAAAGCCTCATAAATTATTCAAAAGATAGTGTAGATCTAATAATGATTCAAATTATAATAATTAATTTAGCTTCGTCGTAGTGTTATTAAAACAGTCAAGACTCAAGATTCTAAAATAATTATTACAGATTCACATCGGAACAAAATATTAAATTTAACAAGTTTTGAATTCAATTCAATAGGATTTCATTTTGCACTTTTCTTCACTACGATTTTTACAAATTTGAAGCAAATTTGCAGTTTTCCAAATTTCGACCAAGTTAGTGAACGCTCCACTCCGATAATACTGTAAATGAAAGTTGATTTTTTTTGTGTGTGAATAATGACGAAGATTATAAGAAATGAACGAATTTTGACCTGCGCATGGGCATAGGTCCAACGAAACTTGAGANTTTTTACAAATTTGAAGCAAATTTGCAGTTTTCCAAATTTCGACCAAGTTAGTGAACGCTCCACTCCGATAATAATACTGTAAATGAAAGTTGATTTTTTTTGTGTGTGAATAATGACGAAGATTATAAGAAATGAACGAATTTTGACCTGCGCATGGGCATAGGTCGAACGAAACTTGACAATTTCTTATACACACCCAAACCTAATTATTGTTTCTTGACATTGAAGCATCGATTCAATTTTGTTTACCCTGTGAATGACGTACACGTCAATCAGCATCAAATTCACTCACCGTTTACTCATTACTTTAAGTATTAGCAAGCGGGATTGTCATATCCTTTGCTTAACACTTTAGAATATTTAACTTTTGATTTAATTTGGAGGGGACAGCGCGAACGCAGTCCCCCGCTACCAAAAATTACGCACCCGAGTTACATACGTTTGATGTAATCGCAGGAGTCAATCCCACCGTAGTGCAATGGTGAGACCTCGTCCTGGGAGAACGGCCTTCCTGATCACCGTACCTCCTGTGCCAGGTAAGTGCCGATTTGAACTATCCGCTTTAATCTTCACTTCAAAATTACCGACTTTAGCTTTGGCTATCCACTTTTAGATGCATTTTAAACAACTACACTATTTTCCAATTTAATTTTATTCATGGAAAACCTTCAATCAACCATTTTTACGTCAGATTATGAAAATAAATCATAAAATTTGTACAGATTTTCGATGTTATCAATCAATTAATTATGATTCTGGTAGACCCACTAGCATCAAAGGGAAAAATTGTCATCCTGTTTCCCTTCAAAAATGCGGGAAGAGAAGGGAGTTCAAAATTCAAATTTCGAATTATTAANAAAATTGTCATCCTGTTTCCCTTCAAAAATGCGGGAAGAGAAGGGAGTTCAAAATTCAAATTTCGAATTATTAAATTAAATAATAAAAACAAAAGCAAACAACACAAATACTACCAAACACCGGCAGAGGATGAGCCAATGATGCTTATCCCAATCCCAAAATTTAATCAAAATTCGAAGAGCCCTGTTTATGGATTCATTATTTGAAAGAATTTCTATTCCTGTTGCTATATTACTTTTAACACTAATCAAAGGTCATACTCACAACTTTGAAAATATTATTAGATTTAACGATTCGTTAATAAAAACTATCCTATCATAGAAAAATCGGACTAGAAGATACTGTGGGATGGTGAAGAGCGATTAATAGTGTCTTATAATGCATCTAGATTTTAGATTCTATAGATACTATTTAGATATATAAGGTATATATTATTCTTGTCNTGAAGAGCGATTAATAGTGTCTTATAATGCATCTAGATTTTAGATTCTATAGATACTATTTAGATATATAAGGTATATATTATTCTTGTCTGAAGTGTTCTTATTGTTGATTATTAAATAGAAGCCACTCTTGCATTGTAGTCTCACCTCGATTGGTAAGCTGCAGGGTAAATATAGAAATTTTAATAGAAACCATGGCTATTGTTTGAATAAATACTGTATACAAAATAAAAAATGAAAGAAAAGTAAACACAAATTAGTTTTTTCAAATTTTTATTCAATTGATTCAAGTTGAGATTTCCTATCTTGTCCAAACTAACTAAAAATATTTAAACTTTCTGACACTTCTCGATCTATGGAGAGAGTATTCTAAACAGTAGAATCACTTTTTCGTNTAAAAATATTTAAACTTTCTGACACTTCTCGATCTATGGAGAGAGTATTCTAAACAGTAGAATCACTTTTTCGTCTTAGACTAATGGGAATTTTAAAAAGAGTGGTGAACTGAAGCAGATACCAAAGGACATATTTCAAAATGAGCCTAAGGCAGTGCAGAGCACAAAATACATTTTCTTATGAGCCCGACTAGAGCCCAAAGTCAAACGCCGAGCTTTGATACAAACATTTGTTGAATNGCCCGACTAGAGCCCAAAGTCAAACGCCGAGCTTTGATACAAACATTTGTTGAATGTGAATGAACGAGATTTTATTTTGAGTTATTATTCCTTATCCTTATTTCCTTTTTATATTTCTTATTAATCTCATTGGGTCTGGGTGACTCCGTATGACTCACTCAGGCTTGACACGACACAGCATTTTTNTATTTCTTATTAATCTCATTGGGTCTGGGTGACTCCGTATGACTCACTCAGGCTTGACACGACACAGCATTTTTTGATCTAATTTTTTATTTAAAAAGTAGAAAAAATCATAAATTTGACTTTAAAATAGTATTTACTGACCACATTACATCTCTACCTATCCATTTGTCAAATTCAAAATGAGAAATTTTAGCAAACTCGCTGCTATCAGCGTCGGTTCTTGGATTGGAGGAATGCTGACGGAGAGACATTTGATGCCGGAAGAATACAAGACAAAATTTCAAAGGTATAAACAAGATTTGAGTGGTTTCCTAAAGCATCCAGCAACGATAGAAGCATCGAAAGCCTTTCCTCCACCGGAGAAATCTGGCGGTTTGGGAGTTGTCCCTTTCACCGACAGCGATAGCAATGATTGGCTGTGGAGTAAACAGAATCCAAAGGGACAACGGATGCAACAGGTAAACTTGTTAGAAACGTTTATTTATAGATGTTTATTATCTCATCACAAACTAAATTTTGATTTTACTTTAGATAATGAGATTTGGATTTCCAAGTTTTGACAATGTTCGTTCATTCAACGACTTCGTCCTATCCTATGACAAAAGGAATCGCATTCCTCATTGGGTTTTTGAACATTTAACAAAACACAGTGTCTCTTATAATGCTGGAGTTGATCGCTCAAAATGTGAATTTTATGAAGATCTTTCCATGCATGCATTTTTTCGTTCAACTAATCAAGATTACAAAGGTAGTGGGTATGACCGAGGACATCTCGCTGCTGCAGGGAATCACAAAGGTGCTCAACAACATTGTGAAGAAACCTTCGTGTTGTCGAACATGTCACCACAAGTAGGAAAAGGATTTAATAGAGATGCATGGAATAACCTAGAAAAACATGTGCGGAAATTAACAAAAGTATATCCTAATGTTTACGTATGTACTGGGCCTTTGTATTTGCCTAGGTAAAAGTTCTAACAAGTATAAATATGTTATTTAATTCAATTCTTGAACTGGTATTATGTAAATCATATCTTTTCTAGAAAGGAGACAAATGGAAAAACCTATGTACGTTATGAAGTAATCGGTTCTAATCATGTAGCCGTCCCGACACATTTTTTCAAGGTTGTGATTGGCGAAACTTTGAATGGTCAATTAGACATGGAAGCTTATGTGATGCCGAATGCGTCAATTCATGACAACACACCTGTCCAATCGTTCCAGGTAAACCTCTAACCATAAAAAATTCATGGAGCTAAATCTTATTATCCTGACAAGTTTAATTTGTTTGCCTATTTAAGGTGCCTGTCGAAACAATTGAAAGAGCAGCTGGACTTTTATTCTTTGACAAGGTGCAAAGGAATTTGCTTCGTAAAATTAATGGGCAACCCAGGAAAGAGTAAATTAAAAATTCAATGTGTTTTCGTCAATGACAATGACAAGTACTTTCACGTTGGTCTTTTGGGAGACATATGACTTACCTAATGTTTGCTCAAGATATTTGAAACTAAAAGAAGCTTTTATGCTCTAAGTCAATTTACAAAAAAAAAAATTTTTTTTTCGTTTTATTTATACATGACTAAAAATCACTTTTAAAATTGTTAAGCTATAATATGTATTTTTATTTTAGAATTTTTGTTCAATTTGTTGAAAATTTGTAGCATATGAGATAAAAATCTGCATTAAAATTTTAATTTATTGATTTCTGAGTTTTTTCTCTTTGCGCATGCGCACACGTGCCTATTCTTCTCTTGAAAAGATTTGGAGCAGAAAAGTGAGAGAAGCACTGCACTGCTCTGCACATTGAGAGACAATTTTCAACTTTGTCGGTAAGAGTGGTTGAGGGCTGGGCAGGTTTATAAGTTTTAGATTTAGGTATTTCATTTAATTTGCTTGAAAATGGCGACTAAGCGCTTCACAAAGAGCGCAATTGATTGGTCAAAGTTTGCTGAACGAGTTACTCCAGATCAAAAGCCGCAATTTCTTATTCTCAAAACACGGAGCGACAATTATTTGAGACGGTATTAGAGAATAAGATACATCAGCTGTTGATTTATTGTGAATGTCTAATATTAATATGCTATTATGTGCTTTTGTTACAGCGTTTTCGCTAATCCAGAATCAGCTCCGAAGCTTGACTTTTCATCATACAAAAGTAAGATCAGTATTGCGGGATTGGTCGATTCGTTCCAAAAGCAGTACGAAAGCGTTAAAATACCTTATCCAGAGGAAAATATCACTCCGAAAATTAATGAGCAGGAGAAGCTTATGGTAAAATATTTAGACTTTCATAATTATTTTTAACCTTATCTCAAGAAAATTCAAAACTTCAAATCATTCGGGTTGGAATTCGGTCATCAATCAGAATAGAGTTGAAAGTTCTATAAAGTCAAACTTTATTTGAATTGGAACTTTATTGTAAATTATGATACTCTACCTTCTGCTGATGCCCAAGTACCTTACTCATGATTTGGTAAAATACAGGTTGTTTGACTTAAAGCTAGTTTTCAAATAATTCAACATTAATTACTGTAACAAGTCCCCTGTGGTGACACTTTGATTAATATTGGAGAAAGAGATTTTATGTGAGATAGCCTGCAGAAGCAGAAGAGATCCAGAAGAAAGCTGCTGTCATTAATTTTCAAGCGTCGAAGCAATTTTCAATGATACCATGAAGTATAAGCTTACGTTTATTTTTCGTGAAGTTGTACACAGTATGTTCCAACAAATCATACTAGATGATACAACTAAGTTAATTATTCCGCACTAAATCTTACTCTCTGATAAAAGTCAACATGTTATGACCGGTAGGGAATTTCAAAGAAACATGTAATACTAAATACACTTCAATCACTAAAGGTAACTTTATTGAAACTCTTCGTCGGTTATACTTAACGGATTTTTAGGTAGACTTGAATAACGAAAACACAGGTTATCTGGGACACAATGTATTTGCTTCAAGTTTAAAATTTCAGATCACTACATTTTCCAACCCTAAATTAAAAACATTGAAAATATCATAATTGGATTGTTTAGTTACCTTTATTTTTGTTTCTCAACAGATGCAAAAGGTTCAGGAATTTATTTCTGAATCCAACAAGAGGATTACCTCCTACCAAGTTGAAATATCAAAATGGGATAAGATTTTGCCATATGAGGAAATGACTATGGAAGACTATCGTGATGCATTTCCTGACACTGCATTTGATCCAGTCAATCGTCCAACTTTCTGGCCCCATACGCCTGATGAACAAATAGGCTACAAGCGTCCAGAAATTGGTAGTGGTGGAGGTCACTGATTTCTTCTCACTTTATGAAACGAGCGTAGTGAAATTGAAAAAAAAAAAAGTCTACAATGTTAACTCATACTGTGTGTTAGTAACCTCTTTATAGTTTAATTGGCAATACTTGAATAAGAAAGAGAAGTATGGAGAATTCTTTGTGAATATGCTCCTGAACTAGCGAATGCTGCCATGTACATAAACCTTAAGGATACCAATCAACAAAAGTCATTTGAATGAATACTGTTGTTAGTTCATTAATCAATAATAATTCTCTTCAACAAATTGAAGTAAAGATGAAACCTTTAATCAACAGTTTTATTCATAATGATAAAATTTTCGTTGAAAATTTGAAAAAATTTAGTTGTATTTTATTTTTTTTTTTCAAGTTGTGAGGTCACGAGTCGCTCTTTTAACCACTGCTGCTGGTAGCTTCGCTTGTACAGCTGCAGCGCCTACATCGCTCTCGCTCCGCTTCACAATAACTGGTGGTTTTTCTTCATCATTAACCTCAAGGTTAGTTTCACTGTTGAGTCCTTGTTGACTTTTTAGTTGGTGTCCAAAGTATCCTTTGATTGAAGTTGTTGCCACAAAAATACAAAAGATGATTAGAAAAATCGTTTTTGTCCATGAAGACTTCATTTTCAAAGCAAAATTTCTTGAATACGGAACAGAAATTGTTTAAAGTTGCTTTCAAACATGGAAGAAGCAAAACTAAACATTTTGTTGTTTACATTTCACTATGGTTTATTATTTCATTTCATGATGATGACCTAGATAAATTTAAATTGAGTTGGAAATAATAAAACAAGTGAAGTATAATGGGTTACTGTGTACGAAAAACCATGTTTTTATTATTTCCTTGTCACTAAAAATTTTAGTCAACAAAAGGGAGAAATATCATTAAGGTTGTTGTTTTCATACTCTTTATACTGTGTCTTGGAGAAGATTCGAGGAATAATGAATTAATTGAACAATTAAGTCAAGTTGTTGAAGAATTAATTAAACTGTTTCATCTGGAAGCTTTAGACTGATAAATAAGGATTTTTAGTCGAAACTTATTATTATTATAATTTTAGTTATTTAATATAATATATAAATAAATATTGTAATTATTATATATTAATCCTTATATAATAATAGATTTGCGGACATACAATTCAAAAAAAATTTTTAGACGCATGAGAACTTACTTTTGATCCATCCTCTTTACTATAGAAAATCCTTGGGTCCTTACTCTTAATACTCTCTTTTTTTAATAACTTTTTTTCATTGGATAAAGTTTTTTTTTTTGATATTCAAATGATACTTTAAAAAAAAAACGTTATAAAGTATAAAAAAAAATTTTTTTTAATTCGCACATGGAAAAATACACCTGCGAATTTTTTTTGCAAAAAAAAAAGGCATCTAATGTGTTTTAAACAAGGTTACTAGGATCAAAAGTTAAAAAATTATTGATTTACTAAAAAAAATCAAGTTCTGAGAACTTAATTCTTAAGAAACCAGAGTAAAAGCTTAGAATTTGTAAGATTAAACGAAGATTTTCTCAAAAAAAAAAAAAAAAAAATGAACATGGAGCAAGGACCAAAAGTAACTTCTCATACATCTAATATTTTCTTCCGAATTGTATATAGAAAATTGTACTTTTTCATCATTTTGAAGGTTACAAGACCAGAGCAGCATTTTGTAAATGTATCTTTTTTATCTATACTAAGTCTTTCAATAAGTATAGTCCAAGAAAATTCAAATTCGGCCAATCAGATTCGAGTTATTAAATATTCAAATTACATGATTGGCTGAAAAAAAAATTATTATTTTTTTTTTTTTTTTAAGATTTTTCAGTGACATTCTTATTGAAAAAGACCCTGTATTCGCTAATGTTTTTTTTAAGCATTATTAGGTAACAGATATAGCCAATAAACTGTTGAGGTGTTTTAACAGTGGACAAGGATAACGTACATTAATTTTTTTTTCCCCAAACAGTTATTTACACTACTAACACTCAACAACAAATTTTTATTTGATTAGTATTATTTTTAGTTAATTAACTTCATCTCATCCCTAATTACAAGAATTTTAGATTTTTTTTTCTTCTTCTTCAAAAAGCTTTGGCTTGTTCGCAATTAACAATAATTCACCGAAAACCTTATAATAAGTCTAAAATTTCAAATAAAAGTATGATGACTTCAACGAAGCTAAGCTGCCTAAATTTTTAGTTTTCTGATTTTTTTTTTTCTTTTTGCGGTCTTTAGGCACTTTTTTGAAATTGTGAATTTTATAAGGCTTTTTTCATTAGCCTCAATAAAATCAGAGATCTCAATCTCAAATTTAAGCAGCATTAACCTGGTTCCTAAAATCTACTTTCACCAGAACCAATTAAATACTTACTATATGTTATATTTACTAATAGTAATTAGTTACTCTACTCACTAATTTGTACATGAGAGGTAGTAGCGCACTATGGACTCCATATTAAATATCCGCTATCGCTTCAGCGTTCTTTTTTTTTTCAATAAAGCATTTTAGCTGGTAAATTCCGATTTTTTTTTCTTTTTTTTTTTGTAATTTTTCAAAACATTTACATTTAAATACGCGAAAAACTAACACTCTATACACTTACTTATACGTAATAAGAGCAAGGATTTAATTACGAGGCTAAAGAGATGCACAATTAGTTACACAGCCAGTAATTAGTCATAGTGTAAATAAATGCTAACGATTTTCGTAAACAGCTTTGATCAAAACTAAATGTAGACAGTAGTAATGTTAGATTATCTTCTTAAATAATTAGGTACACAGTTTCAACGTTTTGTATTTTTCAGTGGTGACGGTTGGTGTTTGTTTGTTTTTTTAAGAATTTTTATAGATTCACAATCACCTCTAAACATGGCTGCTTCAAACCATCTAGATTCTAAATGCAAACTACAAATTGAGCTCAGTAAGCAGTCATTTTTAAAAAAAAATTGAAAGCTTTATAATTTTTTTTTTCCTGCGGTTATTTCAATTTTACTTTTTAAACTATACGTATATGTAGAAGAAAACTGGTGAACTTTTTGAGTCTTTGCGTCGTCGGGAAAAAAAATTGGTGACGAAAAGACCCATTTCTTCTTGTTAAAAAGCGCGAAAACGTTAACGTGTTAATTCATATTNTGAAAGCTTTATAATTTTTTTTTCCTGCGGTTATTTCAATTTTACTTTTTAAACTATACGTATATGTAGAAGAAAACTGGTGAACTTTTTGAGTCTTTGCGTCGTCGGAAAAAAAAATTGGTGACGAAAAGACCCATTTCTTCTTGTTAAAAAGCGCGAAAACGTTAACGTGTTAATTCATATTTAGGAAAAAAAAACGACTTTTCAAGAGTAAATAACAACTAAGGTACTCCTTTTCCTTAAACCTATAATACGGAATAAAATAGGGACTTTAGTTTACAGCTTGTCATTTAGTTTCACTTTGAACTTTTCTTTTGCAATTGCAAAAATTTGAATAAATTAATCAGGCTAGCGCGGCGTCGATTCCTGAGGAGCAGACTGACTTAAGTCGTGTCTTATGATTCTGTAGGCGTTGTTTTGATGATTCTGAAGTAAGCGCATTTTCGATTAAACTTCTTTTTTTTTTTCTATTAAAAATGACACGATGCTGACAATCTATTGAAACGAACCTAATTAATCAGAATACGTAGTTAGGCTTGAACTGTAGAGGAGAAATTTTCTAAACTAGAGGTCCCATGGTTGGGCAACTCGCTTTGCTACGTCACAACAACTGTCGTTGAAGTAGTTGAGGTTAATTTGTTGCTAAGTGCATTTAATCTTTCCACAATACATGATGCAGAAATTCGAGCTTCAGAGTCTTGATCCCAGGAGTCTTTCATCGCATCAATCAGAACTTGCATTCCAGAATGACTCCCCCAATCACTCCTTATTGTGGGGCGTTTTCGTTGTGTCACAACGACATCTTGCATTTCTTCAAGTGTTGGTTGTTGACCAATGAATTCTTCAAACGGTAATCGATACTCTCCGATGGGACCCTAAAATATTAATATTTTTCAATTCTGATGAATATTTATATTTATAAAATTTATTAACCTTCTGTGTGCTGCACCTCGATGCCAATTCCCAAAGAACCAGCCCACATGCGTACATGTCAATACGTTGGAAATTGTCTCTTGTGAAACTAACTGCTCCTTCAAGTACTTCAGGAGACATATATCTCCTAGTACCAATCTGGAAAAATTATACAAAAACACAAAAAAAAATTATAAATAAAATATGTAAAATTCTCAACAAGGAAGATTCTGTGAGTTATGTTGTGACGTTTACGTTTACTCACCTGGCCATGACATGTGCCAACTGGTACACAAGGATAAAAAATATGGGCAAGACCAAAATCTGCAATACATGCAGTTAGATCCGGTTTTAATAGGACATTCTTTGACTTGAAATCTCGATGTGCAACTGCAGGCTTGTGACCTCTGACAGATTCAATTTCTTCATGAAGAAATGCAAGTCCTTGACACATTGTACCAGCTATCTTGAGAAGCTCGTTCCATGTCAATACATTTCCCTGTAAAAAAAAAAAAAATTAACATGAAATTGGGCTTGTCAATTCGTGTTTCAAGTTTTCTTAAGCCTCACCTTGAGGTAGTCATACAGAGAACCTTTCTCTAAATACTCAGAAATTAGCCAAAGTTGTAGGCTTTCTCCTTCAGAAACACTTCTGGCTCCGTAAAATTTTAGAATCCAATCTGTAGTCTCCATCAGTGGAAGTGAGTATATTTCTTGTTCCAACTTCCAAGATGCCCTTTCTCGAAGGGGAAGAATTTTGACAGCAACGAATGAGTTTTGTCCTGTCATTGATGCTTTCCAAACGTGTCCAAATCTTCCTGCTGCTTTCACTTCAACTAACGTAACTGATGGGACTAGAGAAACCAATTCGAATTACTACTCAACAATCAAATGAAAAAAAAAAAATAATAATAATAAGCAATTCTCCATGAACCCTAGACAATAATAATAATTGTATGGAAGGTCAGAAATCTTATCTTCTGCTCTCACTTTTGATACGAAATGGATCAACTCAACAGTCAAACAACTCATCTCAATTCAATTCTTTCTGTTTAGAATTGATATGAGGTGTTGACTGTTGAGACTGAGAGGGGGGGATTGATTTTGATGTCAAATACATTACTGCAATACGTATATATCGAACGTATATAGAAATTACCATGAATATTTTCTGATTTGTCAAGTAAAATATTCTCCTCATCACAGAGACCAGATTGGGAGTCAGGAATTGGTTTCTTGAGAACTCGTCGATGAAGAAACCAAGCTGTCATAAAAAATAGGGTACACGCCACTGGAACCATTACGAATACTACAACAGATGATTGAGTTCCTTGACGCGGGAGAGGGATGACAGTCATCGCTGTTCAACCGAAAAGAAAAATAATACAAATTTCAAAAATACCAATCCAATTTAAAAAAAAAATTTAATAAAATTCATGAAACTTGATGATTACGTTTCGTTGAGGTAGTAGGGAGAGGATCCCATACGTATTCTTGGTTACAAAAGTCTTTGTTGCAACAACAGAACAAGGTTTTGAGAGGACCTGCTGCATCTTGCTTTACAAATGATTTTGGATGGTTCCTCTCGATGCATGAGCCTTGACCCGTACACTGTTTACTGTTGAGAAAACATCCCTTCAATTGCAGTACTTCTTCATCTGACTCATTATTTTTTCTCCAAACGACAAAGCAGCCATGAGTCTTCCCAGGTCCTTCGTCTCCACAAGAAATATTTCTTCGGGATATTTCACACGGTCCACCGTGTTTCAACCCGCATTCTGTTGCATTGTAATACTCACATTCAAGAGATGAGACTAAAGGTGGACCTAAAATAACAAATAAATAAACAAAAATTAAGACTAAAATTTCAAATTATAATATTTGAAGAATTACAATCACAATATTATATAACTTAATGTCTCCAAATTCTTTTTCTATTTTACATTTGGCAATATTTTGCTTCTATTGTATCTTCTCAATAATTGGAATTGAATTAGATTTGTAAAGTGAATAATAATATGTAATTTTCAACCCATTGGCATTGGCATGAGCCCAATTTCTTATGAAACAGTTGAACTGAACACGGATGCATTTTTATCAGACGAAACGTGTCAAGCCAACAGAATAAGAAGTGTGGCTTTCTTAATTCAAGTCGGTGATATCCTAGAAAAATTCTAAAGTAGTACGTCTTCATCCATGAAAAAAAAAAAAAAAAATTCGGATACAGTAGACTGAATAATTACCATAATTTACAAACTAATTTTTCACACTATAAGTGTAATTGTTCCTTAAACCTTACTTTTAGTTTTGCTTAGAATTGAATAACAAAGAGAAATATATTTTTACCGACAGTCAATTTTTTTTATAAATCATACCATGAAATTATAATAATATATAATATATAATATTTATATTATTAGTGCTAGAGAAACAAAATATAAGGTGTTATAAACAACACATAAGTATGGTAGTATCAATATCACATCTTTAAATCCATATTTATGTAAATTCATAAATGTAGAGACTTATTATTGATATTTTTTTCATTTCATAAAATTTAATCCTATAACATGATTTGCTTTTGATTTCTGTAAATTTCCTAAAAACATTTTTGCCTAATGTGTTACTTTCTTGATTTGCCACTCCAGGATTTTTGTAAACCCACTTTTTTTACTCAATTCAAGTTTACTTGAATGAATATAATTTTCATAATTACTCTAGCGTAACCAAACCAGTAAATCCTGTCACGAGTTTAATTAAATAGAAGTTGGTGAGAATGAAATGGAAAGACTGATGAGACTCTCTGTAAACTTAAAAATTTAAATAAAAAAAAATTTAAGTTTTATATTATAAACCTACTTTTTTTTTTGCAAAAGTTATGAATTAAAGGAACAACGAACAACGAACAACGGACAACGATCAACGAACAACGGACAACGAACCTATTGAAATTATTGTAATTATAATTGAGAATAAATCAATAATTCTAAGCTTTTGGCTTTGGCCTAATTTAAAATATTTTTGGGAAACCCCATGCAACAACGCAATACTAATAACTTAAATCAAAAATTCACAATAATATTATTGTTGTTGTGAATTTATATTTTGTTAACCTAGTTTTAGTTCCTACTTGATGCATATTTAAAAAGGACAATTTGAGTTGAGGTTGTTGTTGATTTGATAATTTAAGTTAGAAAACATAAAGAGTCGAAATTGGACACATGAAATTTTAGGGCTTGGCTATATGACTATGACTAAGACTATGACTAGTCGTTGGTGGTTTCTGGTTCTCTAACAAAATTCATCAGTTTAGTTTTATGCACCTTATTAATNGACTATGACTAGTCGTTGGTGGTTTCTGGTTCTCTAACAAAATTCATCAGTTTAGTTTTATGCACCTTATTAATTGAATCAGAGGGATAGGGATAAGGATAGGAGTCTATATAAGTTATTTTTTTTTATTTACAAGAAAGATAAATTGAAAAATCTCGTTTTACGCACGGACAAGACGAAGTTGCCTGGAAGGAAATTGAAAGTAAAAAGAGTCCATATAATTCGAATTCTGAAGAGAATAAAATTGAAAATTCATTCCTAGAAACACAACGGACGGAGGGATAATTTAGGCATAAGGAATTATTGAGCCACCTCAGCTCAATAATTTCTGTTTTATGGATTCTTTTTTTTTTTTTTTTTTTTNGGCATAAGGAATTATTGAGCCACCTCAGCTCAATAATTTCTGTTTTATGGATTCTTTTTTTTTTTTTTTTTTTTTTCTTTCCATTTGCTGAGACTGAGAATAGAGTAGGGAGTTTAGTAAGAAGAACACACACACAGGATGTGTTTAAAATTACAAAATCCCAGCAAATGGCACGCATGCATGGAATGAACACAATAGAANGGCATAAGGAATTATTGAGCCACCTCAGCTCAATAATTTCTGTTTTATGGATTCTTTTTTTTTTTTTTTTTTTCTTTCTTTCCATTTGCTGAGACTGAGAATAGAGTAGGGAGTTTAGTAAGAAGAGCACACACACAGGATGTGTTTAAAATTACAAAATCCCAGCAAATGGCACGCATGCATGGAATGAACACAATAGAATTTTGGGGTAATTTTCTTCATCCATTGAGCCTCACTGAGCCTTCAATAATTAATCCAATTTTTCTTTTTCCTTTCACGGCAAAAATTTCAAATCAAATTTAGCATATAATTTCATTACGCATTGTACAACTTTTTCCTTCCCACAAACTACCAAGTAGCTCAAACGGAAGTGGAGACAACGCAAATTTACAAATCAAATCATTACGCAGGATTTATAATACAAACCTAATTTAGTTACCCTAAAAAACTAATAATCTATTATTAAATATTTAAAAAAAGAGTTATTATATATTAATAATAAAGTTTTCTCACTCACCTAGGTAAAATGATCCGAGAAGATAATACATCCAGAAGACACAGACACCAAACCGTTGTTGTTGATGTGGAAAGATGAGAGTTTGAATTTGAAGAAACATGGTTTTTTTGTCTTATTACTTGACTTCCACTTTTCAAAATTCAAAATAGATAAGCGTAGTAGTAAATAGTAATAATAGAGGATGACAAGAGTAGAAGAGGAAACAAAACAAAACAAAAAAAAAACTAAATGTAAGTTATTAACAATACAAATCAAAATATAAAAACTCCCGATAAATATGACCTACTTCGTTTAACACGGTATAAAAACAAACAAATAAAAATATTAATATTAATTAGAACAGTCAAACTTAAAATGAAGAACACAGATGATGATCCTATTAGCTACCAAATAATAAATTTTTTCGGAGATTTTCGTTTGAGAAAAAGTTGATCTTGAGAGTATGATTTTTATCTCGAATGGTCAAAAAAAACGTTTTTTTTTTGAGGTAGGAAGAAGGCTGTTTGATGAGTTGGTTATGAATTATTAAATTTAAAATTACAATAATAATAATAATAATAATAATAATAATAATTCTAAACCCTAATCAGGGAGGTCTAGCTGCTGTGTCAAAACTAATCCAAAAAGAGTTTCTGCTATCAGAAGAAGAACTTTGATTGGAACTACAACAACGGTCCAGGGTCATCATTGATGATCTAATTAAATAAACACACGGTATCTCTAACACCTTAGTTTTGTTTACGAGAAGTACGTATATATATATTACGCCTGAGTTCCTTAACGTGTCACCCAAGTCTTCTTTGAATTGAATATTCTTGACAACACATAAACAGTTCAATAATCCCTCGGCATCACCANGTCTCTAACACCTTAGTTTTGTTTACGAGAAGTACGTATATATTATATTACGCCTGAGTTCCTTAATGTGTCACCCAAGTCTTCTTTGAATTGAATATTCTTGACAACACATAAACAGTTCAATAATCCCTCGGCATCACCACCGTTTGTTAGAAGAAAAAAGAACTGTTTGCTGTTGATTTTTTTTGTTTTTTTGATGGATTGAACAAACTGATGATGGTTACTCACGTTTCTTTCTCCATCATCCAATTTAGCCCCAACAAGGGGGGGGTGGAAAGAGGGTGGGTCGTAGTAGTATCGTGGTCACCAAATAATAGTGCAGTTGTGGTAAGAAATAAGTTGTTGTTGTCAACGTGAATTATGACAGACCACAGGCGTTTCACATTATCAAGAAATTCAAACCAGATGATCCGTAAACTAAAATAACAGCATCCAAGTCAGTCAAGTAATCATTACTTTTAAAAATGAATTAACGTACTTTTAGTTTAGTAAACCTGTTCTTAGTAACTCTACACACCCAAACATCCAAAAATGATTTCTCATTCATTGGGAAATTGATGAGAGGATTGTTAATTGAGTCCAGTCCAAATTCACACTACGCACTTCCTTCTCAGTGTCAGTTTATCAACTTTCAACGACTTTTTTATTAATTTTCAGTTTATGAATTTCCTTTCAAAAGAAACAAGTGTTTTTAACTTCTGTTTTAAAACCCCCTTCACTCCACTTACTAAACTTATGGTAAATAGTGATGAGGTTAATTTGATTACTAACAAATAAGTTGAGTAATGTTATTCGAATTCAATATAAATTCCACACAAGAGTTTTTTTTTTTTATATGATTATCAGTAGTGTGTGTTGACATTACCTCGGTATGCCTTCCACACTGTCGAACAGTTGCGTCGCGATTCTTCTTTAGTAGTAATCTGTACTACCGTACTACGTAAATGAGTCTTTTCTACAAGAAAAAAAAATTATACGCAACGCAGCAGTCAGTAAAGTGACCTCAACGAGAGAGTAGTTTGTTCGTATTTGCAATACGGATATAACGAAGGATGAGAGGGTATAAGAGGTAAGGAGAGAGTCTCTTGTTTTTGCAGAAAATACTACGAAAGGAGTAAGTGGGTGGATTTGGATTTTGTTATTAAGGAAGAGGGGGGTCAAAGAGAAGGGGGTTTTAAAACTACGTCGTCGTCTTTGAGAAATACAACACCATTCAACTCAATTCTTTGAAGGAACTTATCTTTTATAACACAATATGTCACGTGGTAGAGTCCAAGGCTAAAGTCCTTAGGACCAACGGGAATTATGT
This sequence comes from Holacanthella duospinosa, assembly GCA_002738285.1. NCBI lineage: Eukaryota > Metazoa > Arthropoda > Collembola > Poduromorpha > Neanuridae > Holacanthella > Holacanthella duospinosa. The sequence continues at coordinate 516,521 of NIPM01000028.1, forward strand.
TGAGTTGACACTTCTCTGGTCTTGAGGTGAATGACCTCGACCTCTATGATCTAGAGAATCCATGTCATCAGAAGGAAAAAATGATGATAACCTAATAGAAATTTAAATATTAGAAAACAAAGTTATTAATTTAGTAGTGATTAATTTAATAAGTAATACCGTGAATAATTTAGTATGGTACAGTGGACTCCGGTTATAATTATGTTTTAAAAAGGATGAATTTTGAGTATAAAAGTAGAGGAAATGTTAAGAATGAAAGAAATTTGTGATGATACGTTGTGCTTATGCGGAACAGAAGAATAGGAATGAGACAGTGTCCAATAATGCTCATTGATTTACTCCTGTTTCCTGTAGTTTTTTTTTTTTTCTTTTTTTTTTTATAATTTTTTAAAATCATCATTTGTTTTTTTTTTAAATAATTTTTAACACTGCAAAAATAAAATTCTCAATTTAATTTAAATACTTTATTACTTTTATCAAGTGCAAATTATCAAGTACCAAGTACCAAGTTTTTTTGTTTAAGTATTGTAACTAGACTTTTTTTTACGGTGTCATTGGATTCACTTTAACAACGAATTATTCACTATTATTTCCAGATATATTCGTTTACTTTTTACATTTATAGTGGATATAATTATATATTAAAAGTCTTGGTAATGTGAAATTGATTACCGATCTGCTGTGAATAAAGATTGGATGGGTAATGTTAATGTTAAATGGTTTGAGTATATAATAGAAAATTATCAGTTATGTAATCTGTCTAATACTGATAAAGTTTATTTTTATGAAAGACTATAAATGGATTTAATTAATATTACTGATAATTTAAATTGGCTTTATTTTTAATTGTATAAATTTAAAATTAAACTTAATAATTAATTGATTTTTTTTTATCTAGAAATGAAACTCGACTATTTTAAATTCCATTTAAAATAGAATATATCCGCATGTGTTATTATTTCACACTTGTTTCATTTTTAGCAACATTCACAAAACATAGTGGCCCAATCCCCGTAATTGTATAGAGCGCCTGATAGTATTAAGGCTCATAGTACTTTGAGATTATAGAAAATTTACGGGAACGAAAATGACAAAACGTTGTGATAGAATTAACTGCTGTCTATTTCTAACCGAAATGTGTAAGGAAGATTATCAAGGGGACAACTAGCCTGTGTTCATAAAATCACCACAATTGAGAAAATGTGTTCCTATCCCCACAACTCCTCTCAAACAAAATTTGTTTCTCTTGAGTTTGAGTGGAGAGGATTGCATTGAGGGACTATAACATACATGCCTCTGAGTAGATTAGAACTAGCGGGAGCCTCATAGTTTTTTCAACCAATCAGAGACCTCCAAAATGAGTCACGTTTTATAGTTTATATTAATCTCATAGTCTGATAGTCTTACAGTACTATGACGCGTTCTATACAATTGCGGGAATTGGGCCAGTACTTATTTATATTCATAGTAATTTTTAATACATGATAATATAATAGGATATAATTAAAAGCAACCGTTTTTTTTTTTCGTTTTCGATCTCCAGTTTTTCTTTTCGTTTTCAAACTCTCGTTTTTCTTTTCGTTTTCGATCTTCCATTTTTCAACGCATCTGAAACAAAAACCTTATTATATTAATTTATTGTAAAACCATTTATTGTGACTGATTGACGTAATACCTGAACGATCACAGTCCATTTTTTTGGCATCTACCCCTTCAACATTGTACCTATACTAGAAAAGTATTATTTTCATTGGTCAATAAAATAATTTTTATTATGCAGGACCTCTACCGAGTATTTTTTTTCCCTTATGAGGTTTGTTTCTGATTCCTATATATCCCACACGATGGCAAAAGCCACTTCAAATTGAAATCCAAACTTTTTAATTTTTTGGTACTAAAACTTTTTCTGTTATTAAAGTTAAAATTGAACTTAATTGGACAAAGTTCAAATTTCACAGTGAAAGTTGACTTTCTTCAGAAAGTCAAAAACTAATAACCTTACTTTTCACTTAACCATTTCTAACAATAGTAACAATAATTTTCCAAACTTATCAATCAATTGATCAATANACCTTACTTTTCACTTAACCATTTCTAACAATAGTAACAATAATTTTCCAAACTTATCAATCAATTGATCAATAGTTTAGTTATGAATATCACTATTAAAAAAAAGTTAAAATAAACCTAAAAGTATTACTTTATTATAAATTCATTGTTTCAATGATTAAGTTAAATGATTCCATTTATCCATTATGATTTAGAGTTAATCAATGAATAAGGATTCTCAAGTAACAGGGTGTCACTGACAGTACAGATCATCAGAAAATTCTTAATATAATTATCTCCTTTATGATTCAGTCATGTATGAATCTATTATTAATTTTTCCAACTCAATACTCTTTGTAACATTATTAATAGTGGAAAAGTGCCTTTGGATAGAAATAGAAGGATATTAAGAATTTTTTTTTTTTTTTCATTGAAAGAGGGTTGGAAAGAAAGGGTTGGGTTAGATGGGGATGATAAAGTAAAAGAGGGTGAGATTTTGATTTGACTCACATGCTCTTCCAACAGTAATACTTTTACTTTTACTTTCAGTTTCAGGTTTTAGGGTTTACGTTTTAGTTTTCAGTTTTCAGTTTTAGTTTTAGTTTTAGTTTTAGTTTTAGGGTTCATTGAAAATTCTAAAAAAAAAAAAAAAAAAGCTAGCTCCCTAACCTTAGGTACTGTCAAATAACTGAGAGAGGGAGTTTTGAATTGAATAGAAAAAGCTAGAGAGTTGATTTCAACCATACCCATCGCATTATTTTATTTCCTTTCTCGGGGTTTTTCTCCCCCAAAAAAAAATTTATCCCTCAACTCTCTCCCTCTCTTCATTTAATCTTTTTCTGTCGTAGTTCCACAATATCCATTGTTATCCCAAATTTTGAGAGAATAGATGCAAAAGGGATGATAAGAGAGCTTAAAAATAGTTGGGAATTCAAGTTTTATCTGGTAAAAATTAATCCTTGACATGAATTAACTAAGGGAGAAAATCAAATGTAGGTTTTGGATCCGAGAAAGATCTATCTAGTGGTTCTAGTATGATGTTATATAAAATACAATCACCAATTTCAAACTCCTACGGCACGTTCCACACGTTTATCCCGCTTTAACTAAAAGAAAGCTTCGAGCCACTAAACTCAAGTCCTGGGCCACCCTACGCCTACGCTTCCTGAATCGATAAAGTGAAAGTAGGGAAACTTATACCTTAGGGGTGAGTTTTTCGATACAATAACAAACCAATGTTCAATGGTGAATGATATAGATTTTTTTAGTTTTTTTTCTTCTTTCAAACAATTCACTTGGATTTTTATATAAAATTCAGATAGAATTCTCAGTAAATTATGTGGGTTTAACTCTCTCTCTATTATAAAGAATTATAATTTCAAATGTCAGATGATACCTGATACTGATACGGATACCTATCAGTAGCTACGCTACGAAATTATTTCTTTTAAGTTGTAAATAAGGTTTTATTTAAGTTAATGCTTAATGGTAAGGAAGTTGGATGAAGTTTGGTTTTTATTAAAAGTCAAAGCAGGTTTTGAAATTATCTAGAATAATATGTAAGTATGATTGTTGTTGACCTTTGACATTGAAAGTCATAAATAGTCCAGTTGTCCAACCAAACTCGATACGGATGTAGTAAGTTGGTGATGAAGGACACGTAGTTGTAATCTCTTGTTTTCGTTGTTATGTAGCTTTAGTTTTTGCTATAACAGCTAAAGTTAGTTGGACACATCACCGAGTCATCACCACAAATAATAATTTATTTATGTTTTATCTAACTTTAAACTTGTGATATTATGTATTATTACCATTGGGTTGGGTCGGTTGTTGACATGACTCTGGCTTTATGTTCTGTATCATACATCTCTACTATAGTCGTTATAACTTATAATCATGCGTATTTGAAATATTTATTCATAATTTATTATTCTTTTGTTTAGTTTTTATTATTAGTAACATTGAAAGCTGACTATGAAGAAATTATTTGGTACTTTCACTGTATAGATTAGAGATCTTTGGAGTAGAAAATATTTTGGAATTATGATTATAANCCGAGTCATCACCACAAATAATAATTTATTTATGTTTTATCTAACTTTAAACTTGTGATATTATGTATTATTGCCATTGGGTTGGGTCGGTTGTTGACATGACTCTGGCTTTATGTTCTGTATCATACATCTCTACTATAGTCGTTATAACTTATAATCATGCGTATTTCAAATATTTATTCATAATTTATTATTCTTTTGTTTAGTTTTTATTATTAGTAACATTGAAAGCTGACTAATGAGAAATTATTTGGTACTTTCACTGTATAGATTAGAGATCTTTGGAGTAGAAAATATTTTGGAATTATGATTATAATTTATTTGAATTTATTACAACATTACAATATACAATAATAATATGTTCCAATAAATTCTATGAAGTCTTTCTCTATACTTTTTTTTTTTAAAGTGGTAAGTAAAGTGAGTTAAAATTTGAAAAAGTTAGAGCGGGAAATTCAATAAATTTAGGGAGTGAATGGTGTGAACTTTTCTCACGAGAGCAACTGGTGTACATATAAGGAACTGGACAATACTTTCAGTCTTGTGAGAAAACTTCACTCTCTCAAATTTTTGAATTTGGTGCCAAACCTTTGAGAGTGGAATTGGCTTACCTTTACCACTTTTGGAGAAAGTAAATAAAGGGATTTGTTGAGACACACTATAATGATCCAATTAGATGAATTTTAGCAAGTATAAAATTTATTAAATACTAATATCATATCAAGTATGTGCTGTATTACTGTATGTTGTTACTATATAACTAAACATACATAATTGTAATTTACTATAGAACAGGCTTATCCAAACTTTCTTACTCACCTGAAAGTAACTTTATGTTCAAAATGAGTTTGGGAAAGTTAACAGTTAAGAATTGAGAGGGCGTAATTTTAAACCATAATTAAAGTTTGATGTAAAGTTAGCTCACAAAAAAAAACATCACTCATTCTCAAATCTCAAATAAAAGAGAAATGTTGAATCCACATTTCTTGTTTTCTTGATTCTATATGTTTATATGTATTATCATCTATACATTTACCTATTTTGAAAAAAGTTGGTGAAAAGAGAGATACAAGAGTTTGGATAACTCTGTATATACAGTATGTCACAGCAAAACTAGTACCTTAATTTTTTACTTCAAAAATGGTTCTAGTAACCCAACACGCTTCATCCACAAACATATTTTATAAAACATACAGGATGGTTAAAGTTTTTCTTTCCATCCTAGAAAGTATGAAGTCACTTTTTCACACTACATTATTGCAAGCAATGACATAGGTTGGGAGGAACTATGGTGAAATTGGAGAAGCAAATTGCAAAAAAAAAATTTAATCAACCTGTATGTTAATCGTTCAGATGTTCTGCGCACAAGTTTTTATTTTCTTACTTCACACGGTTTATCAGTGTTAACTTATTATTTTTGAGAAAGTAAAAAAATATATAATTAGTTTTTTAAGACATACTGTATTTACAGACGATTAGTTAAAAAATGGTAATCAAAATTCACATAAAAAAAAAAGTGAGCTTAAACCTGGCTTAAATATACTAATTAATATTAAGCGTCACTTTCCTTATAAGGATCTCAATTCTCTAGTTCGATTACCATTTCCAAAATAATCCTCTGTACTTATAATAATTATATAATATATACCTTATAATAAATAACTACTGAAAATTATTTTATACATTTACTACATTATAAACACTAGTACATACTTAAAAAAAAAAACGGCTTAACATTTATGTCAGGTTAGTAAACCCATTGTTTATACGACTTTAAAATTGACACAACTCTCATTATAACCTTACAAATATTACCTCGTTAATTCCCACAAGTACGCATTAAGAATACATTCTATTTTCTTTTTACATTAATATTAATACCTCCAACAATGATATTAATATTAACTATACAACATACATTTTACCATATCAGTCATTTTAGTTTTAATATTTTGCTATATAAACCCACTGACTAGTAAGTTTCCGTCAAAATGTATTAGACAGACTAACTTAACTAAATTTTGTTAAATTATTATTCCTAATACATAATAAGTTTACATCTTCCTGCACCCAAAAAAAAAAAAAAAAAAAAAAATAGTAGAATATATGATAAAAGTATGGAAAGACGCATGAAATATAAGTATAATAAAATAAGCCAAGAAGAACCGTGGCTCGAGACCCCCTCGAACTGGTTGTTGTACATAAGTTTTTTGGTGAAGCAGAGTTTAGTCTCTTCCAAGCTTCAGCAGCTATCGAAGCTTCACTCGCTTCGCTACCGCTCTTCTTCTTTAAAACACTGTCCCTACAACTACAAACTACAAACTACCCAAGGGATTTTTTGGACTGCTAAAGGGGATTTTTACGTAGAGGTCCTACTTCTATTCTCACAAATACACAATACCCAATCTATCTATCTTCCAGAAAAAAAAAAAGAAGAAAAAAAAAATAGACTTTTCGACCCTACATTTTTCATACCATTTGAACCATAATATACAAACGGAGAGACTTAGACAACAACTTCTGGCAAATGGGGATCCTTAATACCCTCTACTTGTATTATTATCATCACCAACACAACAGTAAAGTACAAAGTATAACTTTACATTCTATCTATTCATATATTTCTCAAAATTATTTAAAACTAAAAGTCTAAGGACCCCCCCTACTCCCTCAGTATCCTCATGGATTTTTAACCCTGTGTCATCTGTTCCTTTTATCAACTCAAGTGCCATAGTTTTCATTATTACTACTCTACTCTCACAAAAGAGCGAAATTCATTTGTGAATCATAGGCTGACGCACTTTCACCACCACTACCACCACCAAAAAAAAAAAAAAAAAAAAAAACATATAGGAAACAAGAGAAAATCCAAGTGCAAAACAGACTTTTCTAAACTCATTTCGCACACGCAAAAAAAAAACGCATAAACAAAAACATAACTTGTCTGCGTAGTGGTGGTCTCACTCTGCGTCACTTGTGCGGGTGGAAACTATTCTTCTCATCATCATCATCATCATCATCATCACAAAAACTCTTGTTCACTGTATACTGTGTACTGTGTACTGTGTACTGTATACAAGTCTTTCTATTATGAATGAAAAAAAAAAAATATAACATTTTTTTCTTCTCCAACATACACTGCTAATATTGGTACTTTAGCTATATTTTTCACTCTGAAGAAATCTGTTATGTAAATAAATTCAAAATAATAAGAAAGCATGTGTGTAAATCGACAAGTGTCAAAGTAGTATAACATTTTTTTTTTTGGATACAAAAGAAAGCATTCATTGTGGTGTGTTTTTTTTTTTTTTTATATATGAAGTTGTTGAAAGTATGAAAATATAACAACAACTGAAGACCGAAGGCTGTGAAATGAGCTTCTTTGAACTTTTATATTATTTCGACACTATACTTTTGCCAAAAAAACATGTCAGAAACATGCATCATTTTTTGGGTATGTTAAGAGTCTAAAAAAGTACTTTTTTGAAGTGTTGAATGTCAACAGTTACATTGCATTTGTAACTTTGAATGTCTTGATGCTATTCATAAGAGACAGGATGGTGTTCTTATAGAGCGCTTTCACTTAAAGTTTTTTTAAACTTTCTCTTTTTTTTTTTTTTTTTGTTTTTTTTTTGGAAGCTAAAATTTAAAAGCGTGACATGAGAGTTAATTGAATTAAATCGACTATGTTACCCATCCTTGTAGTAAAAATAGTAGAATTATTTCAATTTCTAGACACTCTGCGGAGACATGGGTAATAAACCACAAACCATTAGATACAAGTTATAGGTTCAAATTGACAAAATGCCAAATTGAATTTATTACTCTTTTCAAAATGATCTGCATTAACGCACCGGGACCTGTGTGGAATTTTTTTTTTGTTTTCAATTTACTACTACTTACCGAACCTAAGAAATCATAAACAATAGCTTAGCTTTGTATTTTATTTTTGAACCGAAGAGATACTTTAGGATTGAAAGAATGTCCAAAAAATGTACACGAACTATGGAATGATTCATTAATCCGGATGCTATTATTCTTACAGGATAAACACGCTAACGCCTAAAAGCCAACTTACCTGTGTCACTTTTGGAAAAAGGAGAAGAAAAAAAAAGACATAAATTTTTTTTTTGAAATCTGGAAGAAAATGATCCATTTTAAGTAGTCTTCAATCGTGACATCAAACAATACTTGGAGAAATATTTAAAAAAAAAAAAAAAAAAAACCAGGACAGCATCACTACTGCTGTGAAACTTATAAAAATTCACCGATCATTGAAATGATAGGTGCTATAAAACGACGTTGGAAGTCAAAAAAGTAAGTGTTTTTACATAATACTGTAATAATCTTTACATAACACCCAGGAAGTTTAGTTTCATTCTGTTTGAAAAAAGAAACTCATATCCCACTACTTTTTTTCGCTTTTCATGTTCCAAAAAAAAAAAGAAAAAAAAAAAGATGATTAAATTTTTACCCTAGAAACGGAAGCTCTCTTTAATGCAGTACAGTGCCTAAGAGGTACGTTTACTTGGTCTACTGAATAAATCTCTTTAAGCTATTACTATGCTTCCGCATTTTATTTTATGAACTTTTTCATTTCCACGTGCGTCCCGAAGCTCAAATTTCATAAAATTTCTGGAACTGAATCAATTTTTTTTTTTAATTTTTACATTCATCATTCAAATATTGTAGTGTGGATTATATTTTGTGTCGACATAAAGAGTCAAGTATGAGGTGTATTAGGTAAGGAATAATAATAGCAAAAAATAAAAATATATTACACCTTATTTTCAATTTTGTTATTTTGAGACATACAAATAAAAAGAACATACATACTTTCATTTTCAATATACTCCTTTCAAAAATTTCCATCTGTGGGGTAATTTAAAGTGAAATTTTGAAACTGTTGATGTACATGTGGTATAAATTTCTTCATTTCATCTCTCCACACTTTGAATTTATGTTGACACTCGACAATGAGTTAAACCAAATGTATAATATTATTTGTCGTAGTGAGATGAAACTTTTCATCCCCTACTTGTGTAAAATTTGAGTCTTGAAAATGGAGTTTAGAAGACATGAATCTTAATTTCTAAATTTTCAATTTCCCAACAACCCAGGGAGACATTGAATTAATGTGAGAGAACTTTACTATGGACGGAAGGCATGCAAAGGAAATAAATTGCAGCCTGAGTTAATTTAACGTATAACTCTGTGAATAGAGTTTTAATAGGCGGATATATTAACGCACTCACTCACTTCCTATCCTTCTGTCAAGTTTGCAATATTTCGGTGTAATAAAAATTTTATCCTGTACTTTCTCTTATAGTAACCAAAGGATTTTGAAAGTGGTTACAGATTTTTGGCATGCGATCTTACATAATAATATTTCTAAAGTAAGATTGTCTTTTGAAAAAAAAAAAAATTTTTTTTTCTAACCACCCGCAACTTTACAAAAACATCAAAACCTAATTTTCACATAATGCTTTTAAGAGAAAGAGTTTTTTTTAATCAAATCCTAACTTAATGAAGTGAATCCTAGAGAGTTAGGTTTACGATAATCGAACATGAACACTCAATCAAGAAACTTTTTATTAGTCTAATTGAATTTTAAATGAAGTTTGTGGGTTCTTTTTTTAGCTCAACTTTCATCAGTCGTTGTTGAAGAGTTAACAAAAATTGTACAAATTTACACCAACAACGGGTTAATAATCAACATCATTTTTACATTTTTTTTTTTTTCAAAAAATTCAAGATATTTTCCATTAATTTAAGTGTAATGACAGTTAATTTGTTATTACTAGTCAAAACTGATACAATGAGAGCTAATTTTTTTTATGAATGTTTGAATGAAACGCGAGAATTTGACATTAAAATATATCCATAGTATACTGAGAACACAAGGCGTCGTTAATTAGAGTTGGAGTTGATGTCTTTCATACATACTCACTGTGAATCATGAAAAACGTGTAGCACGTAATATTATCTGGACGATAGTATAGTGGGGGCGGAAGGAATTTTGAATTTGAGTTAAATAAGACTCTCTCAGAGTATCCAATCCAGCCACTCCTAAAATATTATTTCAAAATTTTGAAATCTATTTTCATAAAGTGAAAATTAAAAAAAAAAAAAAATTTTTGAATCATAATTATCATAATTTCAGCTTTTTATAATTAAACTATAATTATGATTGAAACAGAAATGGCATCGGCAGAAATCATAGCGGCGCACGACTTTTATGATTTTTTTGACTCCTAAATAATAATTTTTCCTCAACACCACCACTAGTTAATTACCAGCTAACATCAAATTCACAGAGGTTTTTAATTAATAAACAAATAGCCTTGAACTCTTTGAATCTCAAACTTACTATAGCAATATAATACCAAAATTAATTTTATACCCAAGTACATGTGTCCAACCTTAGGAGTTGAGAAAACTTGAGAACAGAGTCTATAACTTGATATAATCAATTGAAAATTATTTATTATACCAAGTTTCATTCTATAGAGTCGGAATCTAACATCTTCCTTAATTTTATCTCATATATCCTACCCTGCCTTAGTTTATCACTTTCATTTTTCATTTGATAAGAAGACCTTAATACAAACTTAACGTGTAGAGTTGATTACACGGTATTTTAGAATTTATTGAACTGTTGATAGAAGTACAGAGAAATAGATTAAATTTGGTTTATATCCCTTCATTTAGATGTCTTCTGAAGAAATATTATAAGAGACTGATATAAATTGAATAGTAGAATCAGGTTGGTGGTATAAAGCTCTCCAATCCTCAATCCTGAGTCGAAGACACTCAGAAGTCTTTCAAATAATGGATTTTCATCAATTTCTTTAAGGAAATCCACTTTCTGTAGATCCGGGGTGTATTTTTAGAGTTGTGCGCCGTCCTTTTTTTTTTTTTTTTTTTTTTTTTTTAAAAAAAAANATTCACCCAAATCACCATCTCAATCCTACTAATTTTTTAACAAAGAGAGAACATGTTGAGCTGTTTCCAACGACGACGCGGTGTCTGGATTGTACACAGTTGTGGTCGCTTTTTGTCGTACTAAGGATAGTAACCATAATAAGAATAAAAATGAATCGTGTTCATACTCCTGTAAATCTGCCTAATAAATTATGCAAGCTTCTTTTCCTTTCATTAGACTTTTTTCTTTAACACTACTCCTATCTCCTTCTTCAACAACTTGGTATACTCCAATGTGTGAATTTTCTTTACAAAGTTTCCAGAGTGTCGACTAGACTCTTTTTCTTTAGAAAGTAGATGAGATCTTCTTCAAACGATGAGAAAGCGGTGGAAATGCTCGAGTAAGTTGAAGACTTTTTTTTTTTTGTGTGAAAAAAAAAAATCGAAAAAAAAAATCCGAGTCCTGTGCATCCCGCTTTTCTCTGGATCAGTTCATTTTCTCTTCTATTATTCCTTTACACTAGTATATTCTCTTATATAACTTCGATTCTCGTCTTCAACACCTTACTCTGTTTTGTTAGTTTTTCAGTTTTTCATCTCTTCCCCTTCATATAAGACTTTTTTGTTCGTAATAATCCTTAAAACTCTCTAGAAAGTTGTTCTTCTTCTACTTCTTCTTCTTCTTCTGAAGCGGATAATAAAGAAATCATAGAGAAATATGGGAGAGACAGGCAGAGCGGATTTTAATGAGAAGAGCTAATGAATAATTATTTAGACTACTCATCTCAAGTCTTGAAAGTTTCTCTTTATGAAAGGAAAATTCAAAATTCTTGGAAGTGAAGGAAGGGCTTTAGAGAATAATTAGAATGTGGAAAGGTACTACTATATGTAATATGAAAGGAACTTGTGTGAGTTGAGCCGGCTCAATGAGCTTTATCATTATTTTTGGTTCTTCATCCGAAAATAAAGTGATGAAGACAGTGTAGGAAGACTGATGAAGCGATGTAGCGGTCTCTTTTGTTTTTTCAATTTCAAACATTGGATCTTCATCAAAATAAACAAAACATATACACAAAACCTTTCCTTTTGTCTTTGAACTTTCAATTTTGAGTTAAGTTTCAAATTACTTTTATTTATTAATTGTTGAACAGTATGAATAGTATCAAGTAGTTGTTGGTTCTAAACATACTTGTAAAACCACTTAATGAATAATGAACAGATAGGAGCGTCGTCAAAGTTGACTTAAATCCTTTTGAAATCTCTATCTTCTATTGTTGTTTTGAAATATTACAAAAGGAAATGTGAGAAATTGAGATACGTATTGAATTTTGGAATAATTGTTGTTTGATAGATTAACTTTAAGATTATTATTCTTAAGTAGTTGAAGGTAGTAATGAATAGAAGTCCTTTTAAGTCCAAGACAAACTATTAAATTGGTATTATTATCAAAAAAAAATATTAATGAGAAATGAGTTAAAGGCTTTTAAAAATGATCAATTTGTAATGGATCCGTTAAATAGGACAAATCTCTTTATATAGTCAAAGTCTCTTAAAGAGCCAGTTTCCATTCTTGATTAACCACTTTACCACGACAATGTACTCAACAACGACAAGGATTTTTTTTTCAAGTAATCACTCTCAATTTTTCATTGTGTTACTCCATAGAGACCAATTTTATCTTCAACGGTTGTGTAATTGGTTCTTGATGTCGTCATTTCTCTTATATAAAATGATTTAACAAATTATTAACTTTTTAAAATAAAGTTGTCTCAAATCTCCAGTACATTGTTACATGTGATCATGTGTCAAGAATGAAGTCATGAAAATTTATTATCTATAAGAGACTATTACTTTTGCGCCGGCGTCGGTTCCAACAATGGCGCACAACTCTTTATACTTATATTATAGGTTATTTGGTGCTTAATATTTTGCAACTATTATACATATACATGTTACATAAAGCATTAGACAAGACTATTTTTTTTAAATTAAATTCATATATCAAAGCGAAGCTTTACCTTATTGTTTCACTATAGCTTACATTGTTATATCTACTACTACAGAGAGTCCCAAAAAAAAAACAGGACAAACAAATAGCGAAAGTTTTTTGCGACCATGGAAATTAAGCCAGAGTTGTAAAGTAAAAATAGAGTAATGCGCCGAATATAGAGCATTTTTTTGTCTTATTTTTTCTGGTACTCTCTGTATATAACTATGACCATTGGAATAGCTCTTATATCTAAATTTTATAACCTTATCCTAATAGAAAAACCCGAATTTTGTCGGAATATAAGCCATGTCAAGGGTACTTTACACCTGTACTAAATTTATGATCAAACTGTCAGAGAATGTGATCAGGTGTTAATCTCCTTTATCCAAACTTGTTCTAATACTCCTAAAAGCTTTGAATCCTTAGAAATAATAGGAGAATAAAAAAAAAAAAAAAAAAAATACGAAGAAAATTCAAAGCTAACCGCTTTCCCGAAGCTATTTTCTTGGATTTAAGCATATGTGAGCTATTCTATGCATAATTTAATAGCACACCCAACCTCCAAATCTTCTCTACACTTTGAAGCATATTCATTTTTATTATTGTTCTTCAACTACAATAAAAACTAATATAACATTTCAAACTCTTCTAGAAGGTTTATATCACTTTACGATCTCTTTTATTTTTTGAGACTATTGGTTCTGTTGTAAAGGTAGTGTATAAAATTAAATTATTTATTATATAACCTGAGGCTATATCATTTTAAAAGATACCCGGAGACCTACTGACAATGAGATAATGTAGTACTGTGGTGAACGCCGTTGAGACATTTTTGTTAACTTTTAGAAGCTTGAGGGTTGATGATGAGAATGAGGATCAAATTTAATCATAATTCCTAAAGGATTGGTTTACATTTTGAATAACGCTTATATAGAAAGATACAAGACTCTTTTCGCTTCGATCGCTCGACAGGAAGTCTCTCCAACATAACAGAGAGAATGAACGGACTGTAACCAAGTATACTACCTTTGGATACTTCCAAGTATAATAGCTCAGATAGGTTGTTCGTATACTTCGTAGAGAGAGAGAGAGAGGTTGTTAATGGGAAAAAGTTTTCCATACCTAATCTAAATGAATCCACTTTAGTTTTGGGCTAGACACGGTGTAAGTTGAAAATATGTAGGAGTCATAGTAGTAGTAGTAGTCATGATAGCTACGAAACTAAATTGGTAATTACTGTTCAACTAAGGTTGGATAATTTTACATCGGATATATGATGATAACTATGGGAGGGATAAGCGCTGGAATTCAAAACCTTGATACTAATAGTAAGGTATCTTTAAACTTTAGGCCTAATTCTCTACGTTTTAATAACTTTTCTCTTATAGTCGATTAATACCTGTCTACTAAATAATTACTTTCCTATTACTACATTTTATATAAGTATTTTACCCTCATTTACCAAATTTGGGCTGCCATTGTAACTTAACTTGGGTAAATGTGGTTGCTAAAAATTTAGAAAAACTTCCATCGAATATTACCTAAATTATACAACAGATGACTTTTAAGTTGTTAGGTTCCACTTTTGTTGGACCCATGAACAACTACTTAGAACATGGGGGTATAACGATGATGCGGGGAGAAGCGTGTGTGTATAATTAGTTTTTTTTTTTAAGTTTTTTTTTATTTATTATGTGATTAATGTTTAAAAACAAGTGCCAGTAGCAGGGAAGAGAAAAAAGAGTAAACCTTGTACATTTTTTTTTTTTTTCAACATCTATGAGTTTTTTGATAAAATGGTGTTGCTGGACTGGACAGGAGTAGTTACTACGATATTGGTAGTAGTAGTAGTAGTTGTATTTTTGGTTTTGAAAGTTTTGTAATAAATATGGTTGTTGAAGTGGGGTGTGGTCGAATATTATACAGTTTGTTAGTTCTAATGTACTATATAGTACTAGAAATGTTGTTGAAATGGAATAAAATTTGAGGTTGTTGCTGGTACTGGTTGTGTAGTGATACTGATACTGACGATGGTAAAATCCAGTACCATCATGTCCAGTATTTCTCATGTCAGTAGAATAAATTTGGATTCAACGGTAGTATATTATAAAATATGGAAATGAAATTCTCAACAAACTATTCTCCTAACGTAAAATATTTCCTGAAAAAGTAAAAAAAAAAAAAAANTTGTTGAAGTGGGGTGTGGTCGAATATTATACAGTTTGTTAGTTCTAATGTACTATATAGTACTAGAAATGTTGTTGAAATGGAATAAAATTTGAGGTTGTTGCTGGTACTGGTTGTGTAGTGATACTGATACTGACGATGGTAAAATCCAGTACCATCATGTCCAGTATTTCTCATGTCAGTAGAATGAATTTGGATTCAACGGTAGTATATTATAAAATATGGAAATGAAATTCTCAACAAACTATTCTCCTAACGTAAAATATTTCCTGAAAAAGTAAAAAAAAAAAAAAATTTTGGGTATTTATACTGTGAGGAAAGTCTGAAAATTTAAATTGAACCTCGCCTTTCTGACTTAGCAAGTGAAATTAAGCCATAAAATGGAAACAAAGAGAGATTTTCAAGATAAAGATCAAGTTCAATGGTACTCTGTCGACCGATGGGACTTAAAACAAAAGTGTGTCTAAAATAGTGAAAGTGTGGAAAGTCATCAACCTTCCTTGCACGCGTCGAACATCGAAACTTTCTTATATTTTAGTATTACTCTCTCTACAAGAACATAGAATAATAATAGTCGCGGTGAAAGTATACTACTAGTGATACTCAACTTCACTACTTGTTCGTATCCTTGGAGATTTTTTTTTTCAGATTTTTTTTTTTGTTAAACCAATGGTTGGAGTAGAGAAATTGAAATTATTTACCATTTGCTTGCACCCATAATCCACCATTTTACCATCCTTGTGCAAATTTTTTCGGCTTGAAAGAGTATTATTTTTTTTGGGAATAACCTACCAAAACTTTTTAGTTTTTCTGGAGGGCTGCTGGCTAAAAATTGGACAATTTAATTAAACTTTCTCAACGTCATGAGGCCTAGTTCCCACTATATTCATGATACTATTCTTTAAGTTTCGTTGTACTCTTGTAAAATTTTGAAACTAAAGAAAGTTAAAGAAAGTTAAACAAAAGTATACTTACTGTGATGGACTGATGTCTAGATAAAACAAAAAGTTCTTTTCAGACAAGTCAATCTTAGCCATTTGAATTAAAACTTGAAAATCTTGTATTTACAAAACCAGATAGATGAAGAAAATCCTTAAATTTTCGACTTTTTTCATCTACCTGGTTTTGTAAATACAAGATTTTTAAGTTTTTTTTTTTTTTTTGGATTTTTAGACATTATTAGTCTTAAAGTCTTAAAGAAAATGCTATACAGTATCAGTATANGTCCTTAAATTTTCCACTTTTTTCATCTACCTGGTTTTGTAAATACAAGATTTTTAAGTTTTTTTTTTTTTTTGGATTTTTAGACATTATTAGTCTTAAAGTCTTAAAGAAAATGCTATACAGTATCAGTATACTTTGACTATAAAATTTAATAATAATATACATGATCCCATTTCTGATGATGTAAACTCTAAATTAAAGTAATTATACACCTAGAGGATGATAAATAGAATTTTGACAAGGTTTCTTTTGCCTTTAGGTAACTTTGGTTATAATAAATTTTAAAATTTTAAAAAATTTGAAAAAATTTTGTAAAAATTTAAAAAAATTTTGAAAAAATTTTATAATAGGGCTCTACTGTAGTCCCGTATTCAAAATTTCTGATGACTTGTACAAAATTCTGAAGGATTTCTTAGAAACCAGACTCTCCTTGTCATCTTCTAAGGAAAAAGATAGGAAGTATCTATGGATTCTTAAAACTCCAAATGTAACACATTGCTAAGTTTGGTCTAGAATATCAAAAACCTTCTATAGGTCTGGTCCTACTTGAAATTCTGGTCCAAAACTACTGAAATTCATTTGAGCTGAATTAAATCGTTTCGTTGAACTTGGTTTCTTGGTTTCTTTTAGATTAAGGAGTCTCTGAAGCAACCACAGATGCAGCACTAATGTGCTTCATAATATCCTTTAGTCTGTCTTCATCTCATATCTTTTAGTAAGAACTGGGGATAATAATGGTAGAATGATTTAGTAATCCTACCACCACACAATCCAATAATAATACTCACAAATTTAAAATTATTAATGCTTCTGGAAAAAAAAAAAAAAAAAAAAAAAATTTTAGGAAGAATTTTTTGTATTCAATTTATTTGAAACCGGTGGTGCTTAAGGGAATAATGCTCCTCTGAAGAAAAAAAACCACACCCTTTCAAAATGGTGCCTAGCAGAAATATTTTTTGTTCATTCTTTGAAATCAATTAGATCAATTACTTCAATTGGTTTTCAATTTATGTTCAATAGAATCCTTCTACAAACTTCCAAATTCGTTCTTATTTCAACAACCGACGTCGAACTTCATTATAAGACTTTTCAAAAGTCATAAATTTTAATAAATTTTCGTTAAAATCAAGTACTAGATCATTATAAATCTTATTAGTACTCTAGTATTTCCAGTAGTGAAGCAGAGTACTAAGTACTNAATCAAGTACTAGATCATTATAAATCTTATTAGTACTCTAGTATTTCCAGTAGTGAAGCAGAGTACTAAGTACTAGATGAAACAAGTCGGTGGTAGTTAGCTAGTACTTATCAATTTGTTCATTTTTTTTTTTTTTTCTTTTTGATTCAGTATTTAGTGGTGTCTTTGAAATTTGTAAGTAATTGGTGAAGACAAGTTGAGGATTTANTTTTCTTTTTGATTCAGTATTTAGTGGTGTCTTTGAAATTTGTAAGTAATTGGTGAAGACAAGTTGAGGATTTATTTCGTCAGGACCTATCAGAAATAATTCGTCTTTTTTGATCTTGACATATCCACAATTCCTATTTAGTTATTATTATGGAAATTTTTTAACGTTGCTATGAAACCATGTGAGTTGATTTATGAGACTCAATTTGCTCCTTGTCTAATTCAACTTATGTTAGACCCACACCTACACTTCATACTTCATACTTCATACTTCATACTTCATACTTTATACTTTAGAGTCAGACTGTAGAAAACCTTCAAGTCAAGGGAAATGACTTTGAAACAAATTTTTTTTTTTAAATTATGATCGATCATATAACCTTATTTTACTCATGGGTATAGAAATCTTCATGGTTCTAATAAGACAAATTTGGTTTTGAATATTTCGTTCTACACCAGTCGCTTTATCGAAATAAAAAATGTAAACAGGAAACTTTAACTTTAGGCGCAGTTTTGCCAAAAAATATTTTTTTTTTTTTTTTGCTTCATTTTGACAGAACCGTTCAACGGTTGAGACAGAACTTTTTTCTTTTTTTTTTTTGAAAAATACTTTCACAGCTGCCTTTTCAAACTAACCGGAAAAACTTGTCAGGAAGATTTAAATGTTTCTGAAAAAAAAAATGTGAAAAAAATTGCATGCTTTTCGTTGGTTAATGGTATAACCGGACATGTTATTCTGTACCAAACTTGAGCTGTCATGTCACATTACTTTCACTTCAAGTATTTAAAATGCAATTTGTGTCTTTTCTTAATACCTAATGTCTTGGTGTTAAAATTCATGTCTTGAGATGTAAGCTAATGAGATTTTAATCATTCAACCCCCTCACCCCCCCCCCCCC
>NIPM01000028.1:535314-797425 GCA_002738285.1 Holacanthella duospinosa
TTTATTAGAAATTAGGTAGGTACATGGTATACCTGAAAGGATACAACTAACTCAACTAACAAGTTATATTAGTTAGAAGTATGGTGAATCGATAATAATAATTATGAAATTTTGTAATTATTGCTGAAAATTATTCATTAATAATAAATGAGTCCATTGTCTTTCCTTTTTCTCATTCAATATTCATTTTCAAAAGGTAAGGACATAGAGACAGGGAGGTCCCCTTAAGTTCTTCAAACTCATTAAGTTTTTAACCTTCAAAAAATTTTTTTGTCAAAACAAAAACCAAAAAAAAAATTTTTTTCGTTCATATTTTGGTTATATAATTTCTTCACCTGTTGGAGGGTTAAAAAATGAAAATGAAAACGGAGCTGAATGAGTTAAGTGTAATATACAGTGCGTCCAAATACAAAAGTGAAATTTTTGAGAAATGATTTTACAAAAAATAAAAAATTTACTGAATGTCAAAATTTTTCAGACATTATGATGAACTCCTCAAATTCCTGAAAATCGTTTCAAAATCGAAAAATCAAAAATCGAAAAAAAAAAAGTTTTTCTAACTTTTTTTAAGTTAATTAGTGTCGCAATAGTCTAATTTGTGAGAGTTTTAAAACCGGTAGTGCCGAAATTTTACCTTTTCTTTCGAATACACTGTGTATTTCTCAAATATCTAAAAATATGGATCCAAAAAATATACTCTACTCCGTATAACTCTGTATCTCCATACTCTAAGTATATACTCTCTAGATTATTGACAAAAGGAGTCATTCGACTTCATCTTTTTCAGTCACGTTTGAATATTTAATGTATAATTTTGAAAACAAAAGACGTCCCTGGATAGACGAAGGGAATTAAAATTTTTACTAAGGGAAGATGAGGTGAGTTGTATAGTTAGAGAAAGGTTCTTAAGTAAAAAAAAAAAAAACCGTATGCATAAGTACCCATTTGAAGAAAAAAGGGATCATCAAATGACTCGCGGCGGAATGATTATTATCATTATCATCTTCATCCCCTTTTTTGTTTCACCGAAACTTTTTTTTTTTTTGGAGAATATGGCTGCTTCGGAATTTCGAATGGATCCTTATATCGTCGTTGAAAAGTGAAGCTCTGTAAGCTCCAGGGTCAGTATACTTAGAGTTCCCAGTGACAGGTCTCATAAACTGTATTCGTCTCAAACATGGTAATAAACTGTGTAGACAGTTCTCATAAGACTCAACGTCACTCCAATTCATTATTAATCCCCAAGAGCTATTCATAGAGATGAAAAATTACCACCCTTCCAATTAAATTACATAAAAAAAATGGGTCTTTTAAATACTTATTTATAAAAATTATAACCTAAACTACCCTACACACAAATCCATAATTTGCAAAAAAAAAAAAAAAAAAAAAAAATAATAATAATAATCATCATCATAATTCGGCAGAAGGAGTCAACGACTCTGCTCAAGTGGTTCTTATAGTAACAATTACGATCCGAGAGAATATAATAATAAAACGGTTGTAAAAAAAAAAGATTCATCGTAAAGTTTCACGGTGCTATGAAAAAAAAAAAATTATGAAGTTCATCCGTCTGTTACAAGCGGGTCATTATATTCGCCAGATGCAAAAGCTATGATTATTTACGTCTTTTTAAAACAAAAAAAAAATAAAAAAAATTTTTTTTTTATGTTTTTGCCATTGTCATATCATCCAACTAATGAGTGTTTTCACCTGTTCCAAGATGAACTTATTAAGTATTTACAACCATCAGCCAATAGGAACAAAAGTGTTTGAGGGTCATTACTGGCTTATTAGCTACCTATTCAATTATAGCAAAAATCATTCATTAAGCTATATAATTATTAAAATTTTTTTTAGAGAAAAATTTATTCTTATTTTTTGTGACATTTGTCAACAGGGCGAAGGTGTTACACAAAGGAGGAGAGTTATCAACAACATCCAATGACAGTTGTCCAACTTCTAGAGGATTTGTCGATGGTTGTGAAGAGTTCGATAAAATGATCAAACCACCGTCTCCAAGGTATGTAACTCTTTCTATTTTTTTAAAATAANGTTGTGAAGAGTTCGATAAAATGATCAAACCACCGTCTCCAAGGTATGTAACTCTTTCTATTTTTTTAAAATATAGTATGTTATATAACTTTATACTTTATACTTTATACTTGGGTGTATTATTTGAGTAAGGTTTGCGTGTTCAATCGACTAAATTACCTTCTTACGCTTATCGTCAGTTGCATAATAGTGATAACGCTAACCATATGTATAGATGTCAGATTTAGAAACCCAAGGGTAAAAAATAATGCTCCCAGTGCCCATCTTTTCCTGACATTTTTTTTTTTTTCAATTTTTTTTTACTAACTGGAAAGTATCAAAGTAGAAAGAAAAAATTTCGGCGTGATGCGTGACGACGTTGTCGTCGTTATTTTCCAGCTCTTGAATTTCAGTATTACTCTTTAGTAGAAATTGTATAGTTTTTTTTTCTATTTTTTTTTTTTCGTTGTCTTCTTGTAAGGATTCTAACGTAAAGGGGTCTCTCGTTCTAAGGTCTTTTGTATTAAAATTTACAGTACACTGGGTCTCATTTTACTCTCTCTGTCCCTCAACTGACAAGCCAGACNCATTTTACTCTCTCTGTCCCTCAACTGACAAGCCAGACTAAAGTTCCAATTTTCTTATTTTTTTTTAAACATTTATTGGAAAGGTTTCTTTCATTTTATAACTTCAAAGGACGACTTTCTTCTTGATAACTTAAAAGTTTCTTGATAAACTTTCTCAACGGGCCAATTTATGCCAAAGGAAATGAAAAATAAAATAAATTTTTTTTTATTTTTATTTTTTTTTTTCAAATTTCCTCCATTTGTACTTTGAAACGGAAGACGGCATGAGTTCTCTTAACAAAATTTTGAAACTTAATAATAATTGTTAAAAATCAATAATAAAAAAAAGTTCACTAATTTTCAAATGAATGAACACCCCCTCATCGACTTTTAGTAGAATTTTTTGATCCAAAAATGGATTGAATAGAAAGTAACATAAGAATTACAGCAGCCAACAAAAGTCTACTTATAAGGTATTCAAAATACTTAACCGCTGAATGAATTTTCCCATATTTGTATATAATTCTAATTATCAAGGTAACAAATTTTTACCAAACAAGAAATGAGTTGTGTATAATTCACTAATAGTAATATGTAAATGTAATATGTATAAAACACCTCTTATTACTTTTTATAAGATTAACACACCAGACACCAAGTGTTTAGACAACTTGCTCATACATACATACATACATACATACATACATACATACATACATACATACAAAAATGTTGTTTCTTTTTTATTTTTTTCTTAATACCTAACATACTAAGGGTGCGGAAGAGACGGAGAGTCTCGTACAATTTATTTATGTCACTTGGATTAACATATGAATAGCATAAACTCGTTGGCGTTGTTCTTTTATATTATTAAGTGAATAGACTTAATTTATTGTTCTAAAAAGGACTGCCGACATACTCAAAAGTGCGAAAAAGTTGAAACTCATAAACATAAAGGGTTAAAAAAAAAACAGTGTTAGTAAAAATTATGGGCTTGGGACAGGAAAAATTTTTTACACTATCCATGACTGCACCTAATTTTCCAAGGTTGCCAAATTTTTACATTTATTTTAAATAAAAATAATTTTTATAATATGTATATAATCTTCTTGTTTCACAACATAAGGTGTGATGTTATGAAACTAATATTCTTTGTACTCAAACTCAAGTCTTTAATAACTTATTATGATCCTTATTGTATTGTATATGTCCTTGCTTTTTTTTTTTAATATTTTATTTTAAATTTTAATCCTTAATGTGATTAATCAT
The DNA here is from genome assembly GCA_002738285.1 of Holacanthella duospinosa. Classification (NCBI taxonomy): domain Eukaryota; kingdom Metazoa; phylum Arthropoda; class Collembola; order Poduromorpha; family Neanuridae; genus Holacanthella; species Holacanthella duospinosa. Next base: position 539,184 of record NIPM01000028.1, read on the forward strand.
GTAAGGGAAGTTAGACAGGCAGACTGAAGAAAATGATTTATGTCTATTTTTTCTTTTATTTTTTTTTCTTCCTTTTCTCATCTCCCTCGTGTACTGCTTTCTCTAATTTCATCTAATTTCAAAAGCACGAGGAGGTTTAATATTTTCACATCATTTATTATATNTATTTTATTTTTTTTTTCATCCTTTTCTCATCTCCCTTGTGTACTGCTTTCTCTAATTTCATCTAATTTCAAAAGCACGAGGAGGTTTAATATTTTCACATCATTTATTATATATTAGCTCCTATAGAGTATATAAAAAAAACTTAATATTCTTTAATAATTATTATTAAACATGCCATAATATTACATTATTTTTTTTTAACAAAAAATTTTTCTTGTAGTGTGTAGTCATCTTCAAAGTTTCTTCTACAAGATTAATGTTCAGTATTTTGTAAGTTGGGTGTCCTATGAATTTTATTTTATTATTAAATCTCCGCGCTTCTTTTCTACTTCACTTCCGTTCTTCATCATCGACTTCATTTTTTTTTTCTTCTTGATTTTCACTATATATACACACATACACAGGAGTGTCTTCAAATTTGCATATATCTTAAAACTGTTCAAGTATATCCTCGTTTTTCTGACTCATTCCCATTACATGTTTTAGAGTTTAAAAAATATCTTAACTCTTTGAGAGCTGAGCTGAGACTTGTTTTTTTTTTGTACACATACGTATACAACGATGAAGTAAGAAGCAAGAGCTCTCAAATTTAAAAAGTCAAAGGAAAACAAGTGGAAGTGAATGCATTGACGCTTTTGCACAATGGGAAATGACAACCACTCGAAAATGGTTTTCCACTGTCAGATTTTTTTTTATATACCGTTGAGTCTTGAGGGCTTGAATCTTGAATTCCAGTGGATCTTGTTCATCTTGGTTGACTAAAGATGTTATTTCCTTCACTGCGCTAGAGATGTTTTCTGTTTATCTCAAGATTGAAGTCAGAGATTCCAACTAGACTACATCAAAGTGAATTCAAACAAGACTTTTTCCTATCTTGGGAACAAAATTTTGAAAAGGTTCAATGAAAATTTACTACAGTTTTCCTTCATCCTGCTTCTTATCTTCATGTTTTGCAATAATTTTTTTTCTTTTTTTTTAAATTTCTCAGAGAAACTCGTTAAAATTAGCCGTACTATGGTTGTTTTTCGACTTTTTTTTTGATATTTTTCTTTGATTAAAAAAAATATCTTATTAGGCGGAATCAAAAATATTGTGGTGACTTTGGGTATAAATCAGTCAGTACTGAAAAACAACAACACTAAATTCAACCTGTGTGCCGTACAGGGTTGGTTTTTTTTTAATTTCGGTTCATATGTAATAAAAACGGCTTTAGAGTTAGGATTAGGGGAGTTAAAATTATTATTATTAAGGCTAAAATGTAGGAAAGGGATTTGAAAATACGGAATTTGTAAAAATGACTTCATAAATCATATATTCTGAAATTTTTCTTCATGTGATATAATTAAAGAGCCAAAAATTAGTAGTTGTAGGACCTAGGGACCAAATTTCCTAATTAAGTAATAACTCCTTTTTTTCCTTTTTTTCTTTTTTTTTTTTTTGCTTTTGTTATTTTACTTCAATATGAAGGGAAAATTAAATGAAAATAAATGATCTCTGACTGCATGGAGTTAATAGCTTTAAAATAAAAGTTACTAACTACTTTACCTTATTGTCTCTAAAGTTGGATCATAATTCATAATAAAGGCAGGTGTTGTTGCTTTATTTCAGAAGCAAAAATATATTTAATACATGTCCTGTATTTTTTATTAAAAAAAAAAATACTTTGTAATAATAATCTTTTGTTTGATAGAAAATCCATTGTTAAAACTTATAAAGCCCAAACCACCCACACACTATTTTTTTTCCCATTGAAGGAACTCATAAACAGACCTTATAAAGATTTTTGAATTTGAATTTTTGTAGATTGTAATAATGAATTAAAGACAGGAAACACTCACTCTCAGAGAGACTAGATGTAATCAGAAATCTTCCCACTATAGATAATTCAATATATATATATATTTTTTTTCTTATATAATTCTCTGTCAACTTGTTAAACATTTGGAGTCTCATCATAAAGATAATATAAACGGATGAATAGTTTTCAATAATGGATATGCTTATTTAGAAGAATAGAAAAAATTGATATGGAGGTGTTAAATTTGGTCATCATACCAATTTTTGCCCAGGTGTTATGAAAAAATAAAAAACTAAGAGATCCTATATAGTTATGAAATCATGTCATGACAATTGGCAATAATTTNAATGGATATGCTTATTTAGAAGAATAGAAAAAATTGATATGGAGGTGTTAAATTTGGTCATCATACCAATTTTTGCCCAGGTGTTATGAAAAAATAAAAAACTAAGAGATCCTATATAGTTATGAAATCATGTCATGACAATTGGCAATAATTTGATTCTGCTCTGGATAATTTTTAATCTTGTTTATTATGGTCTGTGTCTTTTGTAAGGATTAATGGTAAATTTGATACATGATTTATAAAAAAAAAAAAAAATGTTAAGAAAAAAATTTCATGACAAAATAAAATAATAAGTTAAATTATAAGATGCAGAAAATCAGAGAATTATATTCATGAGAAGAGTTTCTCAGTTGGTAAAATTTGTAAAGGCATAAAGTGGGTTAAACTTGCCCAAAAGTGGGTATAAATAGGTTAAAATGGTTATAAATTGAGAAAATTGAGCACAACTTCAACCTAGTTAGCCAATATTGGTTAGGAATTAAATAAAATTGTTTAAAATGAAAATTAATAAGGTTAAACATTATTATATATGTTTATATGAAAATAAAATTACTAAATGAAATATTGTACTTGAGAAGAGTAAAAAAAAAANACATTATTATATATGTTTATATGAAAATAAAATTACTAAATGAAATATTGTACTTGAGAAGAGTAAAAAAAAAAAGTCTTTTTTTTTTCTCTAATCTATTGAGTGCGTGAGTTAATAATAAAACCTAAGATTATTTTCGAATAGAAAAAAAAAAAAGATGAAATTTCATCTTGATTCTTCAAATGTAAAATACTCATTGTTGAAAAATTTAATAAATTCANCATTATTATATATGTTTATATGAAAATAAAATTACTAAATGAAATATTGTACTTGAGAAGAGTAAAAAAAAAAGTCTTTTTTTTCTCTCTAATCTATTGAGTGCGTGAGTTAATAATAAAACCTAAGATTATTTTCGAATAGAAAAAAAAAAAAGATGAAATTTCATCTTGATTCTTCAAATGTAAAATACTCATTGTTGAAAAATTTAATAAATTCACCCCCTTTGTTGTAATTCATGCATGGTTTTATTTTATTTTATAACTGACTCTATTCATTTTTCTTATAATTCCAGACAAATTCATCCCGTTTTGGAAAACATTGAAGTAAAATATTCAACTAATTCTCCACATCAACACCAACACCATAATTGTCCAAATAAGAAATCATCCACCCTTCCTAATTCTGATGAGACATGTCCTTTTATTCGTGTGAATTCGGGTCGAATTGAACTTGTAAATTGTTCAAGTAATAATAAAGATGTTGGACGACACTCACTCAGTAACAATGGTTCTCCACATTACCATCTTCCATATCCACCATCATCAACAACCGGAACTGAAATCCTATCAGAAAAACTTCGAAGACGTCTGGGTGGTCGTCTACGAAATGATAGTCGACACAGCTGGTGTGGGTCTGTCTTTCGGGTAAGTCCTCATCATCTTCTTCATTCTCATATCCTATACTCTCACATCCCTTTTTTTAAGATAACAATCAAAGTGCCTAGGCCGATTAAGGGAAAATTTTTTGAAGTAGTACTTACTCTAACTCTCTCTCTCTCTCAACTTGATTATCCTCATATTTTCTATTGTCTCTCTCTCACTCAGGATGTCAGACCAAGAGAAGCGACATGCTGGTAAGTATAAAAATCAGAAAACTCAAGAATACGTTTCATTTATCAGATTAAATGGGGATTGGTTGGAGAAAGTATATGTGAAGAGATAAGGGAGAGAAAGTGAGAGAAAGTCCATTCAGACGCTTTTTCTTTTACATTGTCCGGAGAAAACAGAGAAAGAAAAAAAATTTCTTTTTCTTTTTTTTTCTTTTTGCTTTCTTCCTTTAGAAGACTTTAGTTCCCAAATCTATATTATAAAGACCATGGCGATTTGAGGAGAGTACTGAATTTTTACGAATATCAGTAGAGAAATAAATCCGACTTTCTCCCCTTCTACTCTCACTCTCACCCAATCTTCACTAACCGCTCTCACACTTTACTATCGAAAAAAAAAAATCTTTCTTCCTCATTTCATTTATACTTTTTGACGAAAATCGAATCTTTTTTTTTTTTTTTTTTTTTTTTCCCTTCATCCAAAGTCTTTTATAACTTAACTGATGAAGAAAACGAAAAAATTTTTTTTTCGTGTCAACTTTCTCTATGTCTTCTCATGTCCATGTCAGTGCTTCAGTGCTAAGGGTAAAGCTCACTCACTCAGTCCTCAGGGTAAACCTTGTTGACTTTTATAAGGGCTCAAATCCTATCCTACATTGTCAACGTCAGCTGGCCTATAAATGCTATCTTTGAGCCTTGGATGTTTAGAGCTCAACAACACTTTCTTATCTGCCAAAATTCGTTTATTTTATTTATTTTTTTTTCTAACCAAAGTCAGTAAAAATAGGAATAGGAATAGGAATCAAAAGAGTTCAATTCAAAACAAATAACTAACACCATTGTCAAACTTTGACTTTAATATTTCAACATTAAATTACAAACTCGAAAAAAANCAAAACAAATAACTAACACCATTGTCAAACTTTGACTTTAATATTTCAACATTAAATTACAAACTCGAAAAAAAAGTTTGGATTAACTACTAAAGGAACCAACGCCCTTCACGGTGTGACATGATTCCAGGGTTAAGATTTTCTCACTCATACACATAGTATCTACTAATTTGAATCATATAACCTAAATACTAAAAGAGTATACTGGAGTATACTATACAGTATGTGGTGATTCATGTGATTCAAACTTTAGGAATATCGTTTACTTACTTTTTATCAGGTTTAGTTTTAGTATACATAACTTATTTGGTTACTGCCAAAAAATCCGAAGAGGTTNAAAACAAATAACTAACACCATTGTCAAACTTTGACTTTAATATTTCAACATTAAATTACAAACTCGAAAAAAAGTTTGGATTAACTACTAAAGGAACCAACGCCCTTCACGGTGTGACATGATTCCAGGGTTAAAATTTTCTCACTCATACACATAGTATCTACTAATTTGAATCATATAAACTAAATACTAAAAGAGTATACTGGAGTATACTATACAGTATGTGGTGATTCATGTGATTCAAACTTTAGGAATATCGTTACTTACTTTTTATCAGGTTTAGTTTTAGTATACATAACTTATTTGGTTACTGCCAAAAAATCCGAAGAGGTTGTATGTAACCCTGTAAGAATGAAAATGGCTGAGGATGATGACACAACTGGCGACTTTTTATTGTTCAGTTCCCTCCTACAAATTTACATTCGAATGACAGATGAAACAATTCAAGATTTTTTTTTTCTTTTTTCTCTTCTCTGACACTTGAAATTTTAGTTCGACTGTTCTTAATTTAAGTGTCAAAAAAATTTCTTCAACTGTTGGTTATTTGGTTGTTGGCAGGGTCGATGAAGAGACTCGATGAAAAGGAGTCAATGAAAATGATAGAAATTTTTTTGGCAAAAAAAGTATAGAAGGGTGAGTTAATTTAATGAAAGGAAGACACCAAAGTGAGGGACCTAATTTAATAATCTTAGATTCTGAATCCTTCCAACTGGAACCAGAAACTATTAGGTAGAAAATGACAAAAGCGGAAGTCAAACATATCCTATTTCTAATGGAATCACGACCTTAATCTCCCTTAGGTTTGGAGTTTGATGTGACTCAAATTTTGAACCTTGTCGTATATACATAGCATTCAAAATGAGAGACTCTAGAAAAAAAAAATTCGTTTTGAGTCATCATATTATATAAGTCTTTAATTTTTTATAAAACCCTTTCATACCAAACCTTAAACTTACATCTATGTATGTAGTAGCACACTACTTGTGACTTGACAAGACATGACATATCCACCTGAGAATGAGACTAACAACTGAGACTGAGACTGACACTGACATTGACACTGACACCACCAGGTGACAAAGTTATATAATATACAATTTTGTACTATTATTCAATCCTATTAAGTTTATATTATTGAACGCTAAGAACCGCGTTTAAAAATTATTGAAAAAGTTGTTAAAATATCAAAATGTGAGTGTCAGAAGCAGAAATGGGATGATAATGGATCCTATAGTGACGCCGACAGTGACAAGAGAGAAAATAAAGGGGTGGGAGGGGTGAGTTGGAGTTAGGAACGGAATACCGCCATAATGCAATGACGAGATTATATTTACCTTTGATATATGACTGTACTTAATATTCCTTATAAATATTTCAACCAAGAATATCAGCCTCAGCGCCCCTTCCTTTAATGCTCTTTTCTAAGCCCTTAATGGTTTTTTACGGTTCAAAAAATCTCTCAAAATCTGAAAAGGAAAACGGAAAAGATAGATATTTGGAAGAAAATTCTTATTTTTTCTTTTCTCTTTTTTTTTTATTTATTTTTTTTTTTTGCTTTCTCCCTGGTACTAGAGGTAACCCTCTGTGAGAGGGTGAATGACATCTCAATTCTCAANGGAGGGGATTTTCTTATCTTTATCTTATAACAAGGGAAGAAAAAAAAAATTTTTTTTGGGACTTTCACTTTTGGAAGATTTTTTTTTTAATTTTTAGTAAATTATTGAACTTTGGTTGAAAAATAAGGAGTTTAAGAGACAAAAATGAGTTCTGTTCATTACTCTTCTTCATTTTCTTGTCATCTATCTTACATCACTCCAAGTCTAACATGAAATGAAAGTTTTTCTGGTAAAAGTCCTCGACTAATGGAACTTTTCAAGACTTTCTCTTTTCTCTCTCTCTCTCTCGTGAGGTTTGAAATTTTCTTTTGAGCAATCTTTCTCTCTTCGTTTGTTTCCTACTTTCCTAAGTTTCCGGTTCCATGGTCAATGAAGAACCTCGGCTCATCCTCATTGGATAGAAAGTTTCTATATAAAAAAAAATTAGATATTTTTTTTTGGAGAAAGTCGAGACTCAAAATATATAGCTGGAATGATAGTCGTGCTGAATCCTGACTGCACTTACTATTAGATGGAAATAGGACCCGATTAGTTACTCCTTTCAAGTTCAAGTGTATCATTCATCTTCCTATTCTTTTCACTACCATCTTCAAAAAAAATTTTTTTTTTCTTATTTCCATTTTCTATTCAAACTCAAGGATCCTCATCACTCGAGTAAACAGCCTTAGAGGAAATGAAAATGAGCTCTTGACAATTCACAAAAATTTTATACGCCTAAAAAACTCCGGAACTCTCTCCCAGGAGGATTTTTCTTCACAGGATTATTATTTCCAAAAAAACTTTGCCTTATTGCCTGTAGTCTTGAAAAAAATATGATGAGCTTGTTAATACGAGTGTTTGAAAGGACTTTATATGAAGAAGAAGAAGAAAAAAAAATTAAAGATTTTTTTATTCAGTACTTACCTACAGAGTATACCCTAATACTTTATAAAGAATATTAATGTATAAGAAGCAGGAGCGAACCATAATAGAAAATGTGAAATTTTGCTTCTTCATCACCATCTTCATCATTATGTTTCTTTTAGTCTAAAGTTTGACTTGGCCCTGTCATGTTCACTTGTTTCTTTCATAAAATTTAAAATCAAATCAAAGAAAAACGAAAAAAAAAAAAAAAAAAAACTAAAAACGTCAATTTTAAATTATATATCACTATCAATCACACAAAACCTTTGAATTTCAAACACTGATCAAGAATTTATATAACTACTGCTACAAAAGTTATCCTTAGAACTCATAGTAATACATAACTACTCCCCTGGTCACTTTTCTTTCATGTGGTTTTCATATATTTTTTTTTTGTGTGTGTGTCGAGACTTGCTGTCTTGAATCTTGAATCTTGAATCTTGAATCTTGAATCTTGAATCTCGAATCTTAACAATTGACGTTTGTAACAATTTGTGAAGGTTAAGAAGACTCTANGTGTGTGTCGAGACTTGCTGTCTTGAATCTTGAATATTGAATCTTGAATCTTGAATCTCGAATCTTAACAATTGACGTTTGTAACAATTTGTGAAGGTTAAGAAGACTCTAACCACTCTGGAATTGGTACTCGAATCTTTAACACTCTACATGCTGTTAAAAAACAACAACAATAACACAAGTATCACAAAATTATGTGATGTCGATGTGTAAGAGTTTAAAAAACTTTCCCCCAAAACCGGAAGTTATTGAGTCAATGAAACTGCATCCGTGTTAAAAAAAAAGAATTTTAAAACTGTCATTTCGAAAGTGCATCAAAGTCCATTGTTGTGATTTTGTGAAGGTGGATGAAAAAAAAAACAGAATTTTCTATTGCCATTTAAAACCATTTAGTTTTCAATTATTATTCTCATAAAGTATCTTTTAAGGAACCATAAAATCGAAAGTTGAACCGCGAATATACATTTTTACATCTACAACTTTTTATTTGTAGTAGTAATATGTACATAAAGTTTAGAAATTTGGCAAACTTAAATTTACCAAGGGGTTAATATACCTTTGGACTTCTTTTGAAAAACAAAAATATACTATATACTTACTTTTGTTATTGTTTGTTTGAGAAATTGAAAATTGAATTCAATATTTTTGATCCTAAGAACGTGAGCTGACTATTTTTATTTCAAAGTCATTCACCGCCACGACCACCGCTGGTGCAACTGATCTTGTTTTCTTTAGTGATTGAGCAAAAATTCTTATGGGATTTGGAATCCTTCATGCGTGTTTCGTATCAAACTGACTTTAGGTCTGGTGACCTTCTTTTAATAGCCGTGACAGTTGAGCTTGAACTAACTCAGACAGTGACAAAGGGGTGGGGACGGGGTGGCAGGAGTTGTAGTAGGTTTCACGACTTTACATCCAACGATTAGACACTCTGATTACATCGTCGATTTCTAGTTTCCTCAAGTTGAAATTGGATTTGGACTATACTATCGACTTGACTTGTTTGTATAACCAGCAGAGGAGATTCGGTTCTTTAAATCCTATTGTTTTCCTAACTTTATCCCTCCCAATCTGATGAATTAGTTGAATCTACACGATCTCACGTAGATTAGATCATTACAAATCCTGCTGGCTTTACAAAATGTTGACCAAGTTATATACACTTTCCTCAATCCTGACAAGGTTTTAGTGTTGTCACACAAGATTTTAAGATCCTAACTGATTGAGCGATTTCAAATTCAACGACTAAATTAGAAAAATCAATTTCTACAGTTCTCTAACGTTGTATTGTAACTTATAAATCCAAAGTAACCGTTTGAATTATTCCCACTCTTAACCCTCCACCCCACCCGTACCCCACCCCAACCCCAACCCTCGTCTTCTTGGTGTTTGACCGTGGGAGTATTTTTTCCAATTTGATTTTCTTCGATTTAGTATTGTTTTTTTTAATATAAACTTAAAATCACCATTATCAACGGTAGTACTAGTAATAAATGGAGTCTAGCAATTATTCTCACCACAATTTCCATCATCAGTCACTCCAATATCCAACCAATCAGAAATCTATCTCTGACTCAAGATGGAATTCAAACCATTATTCGTTTGATAATTCAAAAAATGGATGCGGTAGTTGTAGTAGTAGTAGTAGTAACGTAATAGGTAATAATAACGGTGGAATAATTACTACAATTGGTAGCGATTATTGGAAGTCTCATACTTTAGACAACCATCATCGTCCACCAAACTACTACCGACACCGTGACCGTCATCATATCCAAACTCATACTACTCAAGTTACTCAAGTTCAAAAAGAAAAACATTTTCTCAAATGTTCTTTCATGTCGCGAATATTCCGTTTCAGTGGTCGAAAGAAGGAACAATCTTCATCGTCGGCAAATAAATTACCAAACGAAATCATTCCGGTACGTTGTTATTTAAGTATTATTTTCGATTCTCAAACCAATCATTTTCAAATTGGAGATATAATAATAATAATAATAATAATAATAATAATAATAATTTTTGACAGGACTACTACTATGTTACTATATTTTTTTTACTAACTTATATATACATCTATCATAACCTCTCGATTAGAATCCATGCTGGTGTAAGGGGTGATTTCAAAGAAATGAAAACTTCTAACAGCTAGTACCTACAGAGATTCTTTCTAATAATAAATGAAAATGAATTTGAAAAATTGGTTTCCGGAAGTGTTTAGGAAGGTAGAGAGTGAGAAACCATTTAAAATTGTAATTTGTTCAAGTTGAAGAGAGTGTAATTGAAACTTAAAATTAATGGAGGTCATAAAATCTATAGAGAAGAATTTCAAAATACATTTTCATGGTTCCTACTAGGGAAGATCTATATGGTTGGGGTGGGGCTGAGGGTGGGGAGTGTAGAGTTTCAAAGTTACATAATTCTCAATTGTTCTTATTCACTTGGATTTGTGGTCATCAATATGCTTGTTGGTTGTGGTGATTTTCAATTGTTTCTCTTTTCTAAAGCTTCAACCAAGTGACAATAAATAAGCATTGTTAGGATTTGGTTAAAATGGATGACAGAATCCACGTCAATTTATCTTTCAAACGGGGTGTCAAATCCAATGCGGTTCTTTAGTGTTGGGCTATTTTTCAACCACTCCCCCCCCCCCCCNCCCCTCTCTCCCGCCACCCCTCGACCCTAAAAATAGCACTTGAGAACCTCATTTTCACTTCAGTATACACTCAATTGCTCAAGGATTGCTAAAAATATATACAAATTCGCAATTTCCAACACGCAATAAGTTATTTTCTGTTGAATGAATAGGTCTGACACTTGATTTGATAAATTTTTATGTAACAAATTGTAAGTTTATATAAAATTCTCCAAAATTTGCTCAAATATTAACCCTACTCCTACTCCCCTCCCCCTTCCCTCCCTTTCTACCTCCCTCTCCCACACCGCCGGACTGTTGGATTTCTTACGCATAATTCTAACTTCGCAAAATTTGACTTTTATTATTAACAAACATAATCCTTATTAGAGAATAGTTTATATTGATTATAGTAGGTTTTTGGCAGACAAAAACGCATTTGTCATTTTAATGATCACCTGTATTGATTTTAGCAGAAAATGAAACCTACCATACTTAACATGACTATAACAAAATAAACGGAGGTTCAGTACCTTCGCTATAACATTCACCCTCTTATAACAAAGGAAAGTCGTGCAGTTGTAATAAATAACAACTTAGAATACTCTACCTGTCATCACCATCATTTTAACAATAATTGCACCGAGTACAAAAATAACTATTTTACATAAATTTTTTTTTTTTTTCATTTCAAATTTATACAGGTAAGAATAATGAGAATGAATGATGAATATTTTTTGAGTTCATAGGAACCACACCTTTTCCCTTTAGTTTCTATACCTAAATATGTGAAACAAGTTTCATTTCCTCAATGTTCCATCTCCTTCCGTTTTAAAACAGTTACTACTAATTCCTTATCTTAATTAAAAATACTATATAAAAGTAGACTAAAACCCATTAATTAATAAATAATAATAATAATAATAATAATAATAATAATAACCATTAATTAAAATTAATAGAAGAAAATTTTTAATGAGAAGGAAACCAAATGAAAATCATGCCCGCCTAGATTGAAATGAAAAAAAAACGTGTGGTTATTAGCAAAATCAAAGGATTTCAACACATGTGTGCGAAATTAAAAAAAAAGGTGTGAGAAACAGAGGGTGTTTATAAGTGAATGAAAAACATACATATAAAGTCTGTGTATTCATTACATTGCATTCAGAGGGTTAACATGGAAAAAATAAATCATTTTTTATTACACCGATATCTTACATTTCAAAATAAATATATTATACTATATTAGATGATAAAAATTAATGGAGAATCAAAATAATTCAAATCTACTTATTATGAGAAAAACTCACCTGTGTTTGAAAAACCAGTTAAACAGCATTTGGTGTCTTTCAACTTATATCACTATCCATCTTTATGTTAACGAAGCGTGACATAGGAGTCATTGTATTCTAATAAGATAACCATCTAGACAGTCACCACCATGTGAACAAAATTCACCATGTGTGAATGAAAAAAAAATTTCTGAAAAAAAAAATTTCTGAAAAAAAATTTTTTTTTTACCTGAGAAAAAAAAATGTCCACCTTAAATGAACGTATTTACTAGAGCCGTTGTTTTAAACGAAACCATCAATTACATCGTGACCAATTAAAGTAACTATTTAGCCTCTGAGAACTCAANAATTTCTGAAAAAAAAATTTTTTTTTACCTGAGAAAAAAAAATGTCCACCTTAAATCAACGTATTTACTAGAGCCGTTGTTTTAAACGAAACCATCAATTACATCGTGACCAATTAAAGTAACTATTTAGCCTCTGAGAACTCAAACCATGCGTTATGCATTATTTGTGTTAGNCCTCTGAGAACTCAAACCATGCGTTATGCATTATTTGTGTTAGCCACATCATCTCACGCATCATGCGTGTATCCAAATCATTTCCTTACATTTCATTTCTTATGTAAGGGGGAGGTGGGAAATGAAATTGAAAAACAAAACATGTGTCTGAAATTTTGATAAAATACTACTACTTCTTTTAAAAAAAAATAACACTCATGAAATCTAATTTCCAAACCTACTGATATGAGTTACTCATGTAAAAAGTTGAAGTTNGGTCACGTCGTTGATGGTCATAGACTTGGAAATCCATCGAATTGGAAGTAATGAATGGAAGGGTTTTTTTTTTTTTGGAGTTACGGTTCAGTTGGTTACTTAGGTACTTAGCTATAGCTACCGAAAGTTTGGAAGTCATTCTGTCCCAGTCCCAGGTCTATCAAATTCTTGACAAAAGTAATTTGATCTCAGCTTACAAACTTAGTTAGCCTTACTATATGACTCAAAGTTAACTTTTTTTTTGTACTTGATGTTGGAAATCGGGTTATCCAATTTCTTAATCCTGATGCTTCTACCACCGGTAGTGGTGGTAGGGTTAGTGCAGTAGTGGTTGTTGGTGGTTTTTGTATCGTATCTCGAAGATCCAAAAAAAATACGATCAATGTGCACATCAAGTTACATTTTTAGGTACTTACATCAAGTTACACATTAATTCAAGATCNTTGTATCGTATCTCGAAGATCCAAAAAAATACGATCAATGTGCACATCAAGTTACATTTTTAGGTACTTACATCAAGTTACACATTAATTCAAGATCTAAAGTTTACATTGTTGTAAAGTGAGAATTTTAAGATGTCATGTCTTTCCTTTAAGGTTATACAAAAAAATAACAATCCATTTGGACTCTGTATTGTTGTTTTCCAAAGTGTTGGGTTAGAAGTGTAATCAAAATGCATGGACATGTTTTGGACACGGTTCTTCACTTTTTTTTATTTTATTTTTTTTTTGTTCCACTGCAGTCACTACTACTATGACTTTATTTTGCGCTGGATAACAATAGTAAATGTAATACTTAAGATTCTGTTCATTGTTATGAAGAAAACAAAAGAAAAAAAAAATTTAAATTGTTGTATGAGTTGAATTTAAAATGAAGATGGGAACAACCTATTCCATGTCACAACAATAGGATTCTATTCAACCAACCATTAAATCCTGGAAGTTAAGGTTAAAGTTCAATTTTAAATTTTAACTCCGTATACACGAAAATATTTTAAGCTTAAGGATATGCGTAAATGCGTATACTTAATTTTTTTTTTTTTTATTATTATTATTTTTCCCTTGTACAAATTATTCCAAGTCATTTGAACAAGTTTTTCTTGACCCTCTAATAAAATTTTAGATAAAAAAAAAAGCTAGTTATGCTAATTGTGCGGTTTATTGTTAAACCTCAGTTCATCGAACCTTATTTTCTCTTTCGTAATAATGCGTAACTTTATTATGAAAATAAATGCGTATTCGTAATCATAACATTTAAGCAATTGTTTACATGATACCTCATGTAATATTCATACACGCCCATATATTCTTATTACTTAAGCAGTATCATGTTTGTCAATAAAAAAACAAACTTAAAGTCGAAACTTTTTGTTCCTGAAGCGTCGTCGTCGGATGAAGTAAATGAAGCCAGAGACGTTAGTTTTTGAATCACTTTTTGAGAAAATCCTGACGATTCAATTTGAAAAAAAAAAAAAAAAAAAAAAAACTTAAGACTTTTACTTTCCGTCGAAATGGATCCTAAAGAGACGACAAACTTTTTTGTCAAAAAAAAAAAAAGATCCACTATTTTATATATCCGGTTTTTGTTTGACGAACAAAAGCCAAAAGATAGAAAGCTTTTCTTCAAAAATATTCCCATTTCTCCGCCGTCGCCGTCGCGGCTTTCTCAGATTAATGAAATTGAATTGAAAATCTTTATTTTTTATTTATTTTTTTTTTTTTNGTCGCCGTCGCGGCTTTCTCAGATTAATGAAATTGAATTGAAAATCTTTATTTTTTATTTATTTTTTTTTTTTGCTTTCGGGTTTTCACAAAATGTCTAATAACGAAATATCGATAATAAAAGAAAAATCTTGTTTTTTTTGTTGTTCTTTTTACAGCCATTACATTAGTTTGAATGTGATTTGACAAAATCTAGAAAATCTAAAAAAAAAAAANGTCGCCGTCGCGGCTTTCTCAGATTAATGAAATTGAATTGAAAATCTTTATTTTTTATTTATTTTTTTTTTTTTGCTTTCGGGTTTTCACAAAATGTCTAATATCGAAATATCGATAATAAAAGAAAAATCTTGTTTTTTTTTGTTCTTTTTACAGCCATTACATTAGTTTGAATGTGATTTGACAAAATCTAGAAAATCTAAAAAAAAAAAGAAAAAAAAGTGTTTTGTTTGGACGGTAGTGATGGTGCCTATGCCTTATGCCTTATGCCTTTAGGAAAATCTAAGAATATAAGTTCTGACAATGAGTTTGACTTGGCGCCAGGGGGACTAAGGATTGGTTAGAAATTCGGATTCTCCGAAAAAAAAAAAAACAAAAAAAAAAACAACCAGGGGAAGTCAAAAGGAGTCGTTTGTGCTTCCGATGGTACTTTTGGGTACTTTTGTTCCTCTCTTTAAGTACACACTTTGTATGTATCTTGTCCTAACGAAATGTTCATTGTTACTTTCAACCAAAGTATCTTAAGATCTTTTAACACTCTTTCTTATTATTACTTCACTTCACATTAAACCATCGAACCAAACTATATACTTTCACACAAATTCTCATTCTAAATTACTTTTTTTCTTTTACTTTATATAGCTTTTCTCTTCCTTGATTTCTCTTTTTAGAAACAAAAAAAAAAACAACTAATGAAGAGATGAAAAGAAGAAAAACAATGAAAGTAAAGTTAGTAAGTAAAATCAAAATCCTTTGATTTATTTAATAGAAAATGTAAACTTTAGTTTATGACTCTCTTCCGTTGTTTTTAGACAGACTTTTCATTACCCTAACTATTGGAGAAAGTTGAAGGTCTTTAACTTGTTTTTGTTTCTAATACCTTTTTGTCCTTGAACTATGGCGGGAAGGAGTGGAGAAGGGCGGGAAGGAGGAGGAGAGGGACGGGAAGGAGNGGAGCGGGAAATTCAAAACTTAGAAAACAAAACATAAGACTAAGACTAAAGACTAAGAATTTAAGACTAAAAGACTAAGACTTAAGACTAAAAGCACAGTATGCAAACATTTGTTAAGTTGACATAATACTCCTCGACCATTTTGTTCCAAAATCATTATGTCTATAAATCAGTATGTCCTGAATGGACTTGTTAGACTTCAAAATCCATCAGTCAAACTTAATTACTTTATATTTTCTTTTTTTGCTTTAAAAAAAACTAAACAAACCCAACTCCATTTGTCGTCTCTGTTAATTAAATTTAATTTTTAAGTATACAAAAGGAACAGAGTCGGAAAATCTAGGGTTTTAACTACTACAAAGGACAAACAAATCAAAGCCTTTCTCTTATATATCTAAGAGAAAGTCAATATCATAAAACCCTGATCTTTTGGCAACCACACCAAAGATGATAGAGCCAGAAAGCCCAACGGATAAAATACAATCATGAATCATGATCTTTTTAGCCAGAACTAACAAATTGAAGTCATGAAATTGGATTTGGATTGAGATGAAGCGAAGCTTTTTTTTTTTTTTTTTTTTTTTTTTTTTTTTTTTTTTTTTAAAGAAAAAAAAAAGACTTTCTCTTTTCTTCTTTCTCTGCCCAGTCAGCAAAAAAAAAAAGTTTTTTTTTTCTTCTTTTTTTTTTACAGAAACGGATACAAAATATGTGTACTAGCACCACCAGAATGATAAATGTTACCACTCCCACTCTTGATTTGATTTCTGTGGCTTGTCTTAAGTAAACAAAAAGACTTGCCAGTATAGTGTCTAAATTTTCAGAAATTGAGTACCTCCTTTTACTTTTACTTAACCACCAAAAGGTAGTAGTAAATTTTCTTATTCAAAGTTCATAGCTTAGAATTTATGTAGAGCTACTGGTAACTTTCTAAAAGAGATTTCTTATGTTCAATTTATGAAATTGAGAATTTAGGAACTTCCACTATTTTTTTTTCTTGTATGTATGGATTCATAGCATTATTCATAAGAACCTGAAATTGATGTTTAGATTTATGTTTCTATTCAAAAAAAANATTTCTTATGTTCAATTTATGAAATTGAGAATTTAGGAACTTCCACTATTTTTTTTTCTTGTATGTATGGATTCATAGCATTATTCATAAGAACCTGAAATTGATGTTTAGATTTATGTTTCTATTCAAAAAAAAACGCGAAGAAAATTTTTCCATGCATGAGTGAAAGCTATTTGATCAAATCTCTTCCTTTCACTTTTAAGTATTTCAATCATTATTCTATACGATGCAGTATAACTTTTGTTTGACTAAACAAAGATACCCAGNTCACTTTTAAGTATTTCAATCATTATTCTATACGATGCAGTATAACTTTTGTTTGACTAAACAAAGATACCCAGTAGTACAGTTCATTCCAAAACTATAAGCGCAAAAATTTTTTTTTCAGAATTCAAAGAATTATTTGATAATTCTTATCTAAGTCATCAAATACTTATTCATTTTGATGATAATCATTAGAATTNATACAGTTCATTCCAAAACTATAAGCGCAACATTTTTTTTTTCAGAATTCAAAGAATTATTCGATAATTCTTATCTAAGTCATCAAATACTTATTCATTTTGATGATAATCATTAGAATTTTAAGTCTCAAAAATAAATTGTGGTTAAAACCAAAGTTAGAGAAAAGATTATAGTTTTAGGTAGGAAAAAACGAGGGAAAGGCGTTCCAAAACTATAAGCGCACTCACTAGTTTTCCAGTTTCCTTACTTGTTCCGTTGGAATTTAATATCGAAAATTAATTATATCAAACTAATGACTTTAAATTATGGATTCCGTATCAAAATTTCAGTCATTTAAATAATTTAAAGGATCATACCAAGGGGAAAGCTTATAAGTTCATTTGAAAAGGGTCAGGTCAAACCACATACGCTAAATAAGCTGTTAATTTCTAAAATTGAAGCGCAAATTGCACGGACAGAGTGCTGCACCAGAAATTACTTTAAAAACAAAAAATTTGTAGACAGAAATGCAAAGGCGAGTGGAAATCGTCACTTTCTCCAAGGGAGAAAATACTAATTCTCAAAGAACCATGCAACTAGCCCACCACTTTAACAAAAATGAAGCATTATTTGAGCCGCAATGTGTTTAAACATGGCATTCAGAGTGTTCGGGCATTATATACAAACATTAAATTAAGAAGAGGAACAAGAAACCTCCCATTACTCTAGTACACAAACACAAGCGTTTGATCTTGCTGAAGGACAAGATCCGATATGATGAGAAATGAAAGTATTTCGTCTTTACTGACGAAAAATAAATTAAATCTATATTACCATGATGGATTAGCATCGTATTAGTACGATTTGCGAAACCAGAAAAAAAATATTTCGTCAAAAAAAAATAAGTCTAGGGTCTTTGATGATCTGGCTGGTTTTAGCTATTTCGGGAAGATACCGATTGCACGTTCAATGCCACGACAAGACTCTAAAATCTACCTGGGTCACTTGCACATGTGTTTGGTGCCTCAGTCTGTCAATTTGGATCAACGTCAGGCCATTTTTATGCAGGAAAATGCCCTATGTTACAAGAATTATTACTTTCTCCGTTGGAGAAAGTACGCATTTCCGTACCGCTTTCGATTTCCACTTTAAAAATTTTTTGGTTTTTAAGTAATTTCTGATGTAAGCACTCTGCTTATTCAATTTGCACTTCAATTTTAACATTTTGCAGCTTATTTAGCGTATGTGGTTTGACGTGACCCTTTTCAAATAAACTTATAAGCTTTCCCCTTGGTATGATCCTTTAAATTATTTCAATGACTGAAATTTTGCAATGGAATCTATAATTTAAAGTCATTAGTTTGATATAATTAATTTTCGATATTAAATTCCAACGGAACAATTAAGAAAACTGGAAAACTAGTGAGTGCGCTTATAGTTTTGGAACGGCTTTCCCTCGTTTTCTCCTTCCTAAAATTATAATATCATCTCTAACTTTGGTTTTAACCACAATTTGTTTTTGAGACTTAAAATTTTATTGATTATCATCAAAATGAATAAGTATTTGATGACTTAGATAAGAATTATCGAATAATTCTTTGAATTCTGAAAAAAAAAATGTTGCGCTTATAGTTTTGGAATGAACTGTATGTATGACTTTGAGTAACTATAAGGGTAGGACCCAGACAAACATAAAGTTTAAACTAATTGGACTGAAAACTTATCGTTTAGAAGAGAAAGCATTGAAAATGATGACAACAGAGTCTGGCTTGTCGTTTTTGGTGGGTTTTCATTTTAATAATAGAGATATATTTTGGATGAAAAGTTAAAGATTCAAAGAATTATGTCGGAGTCGGAGATTTTGTATAATATATATATATTTCAACTAAAATTTTGTCCTTTAGTTTTGTTCAGTTTAAATTTCTCCAAAATATTTTGAATTAAAGGAGTAAAAGTGAAAAGATTAAAATTTTACGACATAGAATCAAAAGTATGAACCACCAAGATGAGAATTTTGATCTTCCTTCTTGTTAACCCTTCTGTCGTCGTATGGAATTATGTTTTTCTTAAAATATTTTCATTTTTGTGGTGAAAAGAGAAGATAGTTGTTAAGAAATTTATAGTTTTTGATTCTCGCTTTTTCTTGATGAATGAGTTAATTAAATCATAAAATTAGCACTTTGAACCTTGTTTTTATATGCATTTTAAATCAAAAAAAAAAAAAAAAACTCTTTCAAACCTTTAGTCTCATCCTTAAACTCATCATCATAGTGATTTAGCCCAGGGATGATAAATTTTGAGACTCTATTCAAATAAATCAGAAACTTTCTCTTGTCTCAGGTTGAATTAATTATATAAGAGTTCTTAGTCTTAGGTTGTTATAGTCTTATAAGGGAGTAGTTTAATTTGTATACTTTTGAAAGATTTAAATGGATTGTGGTTTTTTTTATCTTTCGCTTTCACAAAGTTTCATCTTCTTCTTTAATAAGTTTAAGAGAAAGAGAAAGTTTATTTCATTTTATTAGTTCACTATAATCTCAACCTCATATTAAGACAACATTTTTTAATTTTTTAGATAGAATTACTATAGCGACAGACAGTCTTGTGATTTTATTAAAGGAATGAAAAAATTAACCCTACGAGACCAATTTTGATGAAAGTTTGTCACCAATGTAAGATAGTTCAAAGGGTTAAAAAAAGTTGTTGTTGTTTTTTTAACCCTTTGATTTCCAATTCCATTTTTCCTTGTCATGTCACCTGTCCGTTGTGACAACTTTTTTTTCGTATAACTTTTTTTTATTTTTGGTCAAAAATGTAAACAAAACAAGAAAGTTGTCGTGATTCGTCAGATTTTAAGAATTCCCAGAAGAAATAAAATTTCGGAAACCGTTATCAAGATTAAACCGGAAAAAGTTGTACCGTTCTTTTCAATTTCCATATAGACACATAAGAGTCCNGAAAAGTTGTTGTTGTTTTTTTAACCCTTTGATTTCCAATTCCATTTTTCCTTGTCATGTCACCTGTCCGTTGTGACAACAACTTTTTTTCGTATAACTTTTTTTTATTTTTGGTCAAAAATGTAAACAAAACAAGAAAGTTGTCGTGATTTGTCAGATTTTAAGAATTCCCAGAAGAAATAAAATTTGGGAAACCGTTATCAAGATTAAACCGGAAAAAGTTGTACCGTTCTTTTCAATTTCCATATAGACACATAAGAGTCCTTTGAGATTTGAAATAAAAAAGTAAAAAGGAAGTTGTTTAGGTATGTCTTGAAAAATTACTTGATTTTTTGTATCATCAAAGCCTCTTTAAATCTAAAGTAAACTTTTGGTCTGACAAAAGTCTCATAGTGGAAGTAAAACAAAAAGTAAGCGAAAGGAAATGGATTCAGAGCTTGTGTAAACAATTCAAGTTCATGTTGCGGAGGATCTCTGATGAATTTTTTTTTTTTTTTTTTTTTTTTTGTTTTTGTCTTGGCAGCTTTGGATGATGGAGCCGTTGGATGAAATACACTAGGTTACCTAATAAACGGAACATGTTTCAACTTACTCAATTTTCTCCTTTGTTATTCTTTTTCCGGGTTTTTTGGGTTTTTTTAAACATTTTCTTTTTTAGGTTCTCGGAGAGAATCCTCAAGCATCTGGGGATTGAGTTAGGGCAAAGAGAGTTAAGTACTCTAACAGAAAAAAAAATATATGTTTTTTGGAACTTATAAAACAAGGACCCACTTATGGAATCCACTTGGTTTGGTACAAAATCCACAACTAAACCATGTTTTTATGAGTTGGTTACATTATTTTCATTTCTAATACATAGTAGTAGCTTTTTCGTTAGAAGGAATCAATTTCTTGACTCTAAGCATATGTAACATATATATTTTATATGTCGCTTCAAAAAATTGAAAAATTCAAATTCCCAAAATCCTTTAGCCAATCAGATTCAACTATTCAAAAATTTATTTGAATTTGATTTATTTAAAGATTTAAATTTATATTTCTCTTGGGAGATACTACTAGGTGGTTTCTTTATAGAAAATCCGTTAACCCGTTTAGCTCTAACAGTCAGAATAAATCCATTTGGGACTTTTTCTCACAAGTTTATTATTCATAACAATAAAATGTTTTTGATTAATATCATTTTTTATTTTTATTTTTCGTATCATTTGACTCATCTAAATAAGTAAAAGAATGATGTTCATCCATTGTTCTTTTGAATATGTTTAGATTTTGATGTCAATAATGATTTGAGTCGTACTTTTTCGTTCCACGATGATACGGCGCACGAAGATACGGCGCACGAAAATACGGTGCGGAAAATACGGTCCCGAAAATACGTTGCCTGGAAAATACGGCGCCTAAAAAATACGAATGTTATCTTTCTCCCGCGGAGCTAGTCCGAAGGACCCGGGACGCCATAACCCTCGCGTCATAGTTAGTGAGGAATGCAATAACATATCAATACTGATTTTGTGTGTTTTTCATGTTAGCTCGAGATCTGTTTGATTCATGTTCATGCGCCGTATTTTGCAGGTGCCATATTTTGCAGGTGCCGTATTTTGCAGGTGCCGTATTTTCCATGCGCCGTATTTTCCAGGGGCCGTATTTTTCAGGCGCCGTAATTTCGGTGCGCCGTAATTTCGACACCGTAATTTCCGCGCGGTATTTTGGTGCGCCGTATTTTCATAGAACCGTACTTTTTTTGAGACATGATCTTAAAAATTATTACCTAGTAAATAAAAACTTCATTGTTCTTCTCCCTGGCCCTAATGATATATTTATGCTGAGGGTATTAAAAAAAAAAAGGTTTTAAAAATTCTTCATACTTCTTAAAACCATACTTAGCCGGTACTTGACATTTAATTATTTATTTTTCTAACTTAACAGGATGGGCAGAAGACGAAGGGAAGTACGACGGCGTCTGGACTCCTGCTCTCACCACCCGCTAATGAACTCAACCAAGGACTTTCTCAATTTCCGGAGAAACAAAAACTTCTAACTACTTCAGAAGATCCTACATATTCAGATCCAATTGAAGAAAAAGAAATTTTAAGACTCAAAACAAGTCTTCTTCAAGAAAGACTTAATATTATTGAAAGTCTTACCAAAAATTGTCAAAATTTACAACAAGAAGATAAAAAAGAAGTTGAAAGATGTATGTCAGATCTTGCAAGTCAAGTCTCAAGAGCTGTAACTCTTCAACAACTTATGAAGTTAGAAGTTGAAAAATTACAAGAGAGAATACTTGACTTGGAGTCACATAACAGAACATTAGCTACAATGATCGTTCCAACTCTTGTAAGTTTATAATTATCTTTAAATAATCACAACTTTTTCAAATGACAGATATACATATTATTATTATATAATTTTTTAAAGAAGTCTTTTTAGTATTTATCTCTGTCTCCTCCATTGACTCTAGGGTTAATCATTTTCTATCTTAATTTTTAACCCTCATCAATGACTTCAAAAAAAATTTTTTTTTTTATTTTAATTTATTTTAAAGTTTTCAGTCATTGAACTTTTATTATCAACAACAAATTTCATACTTAATAACTTTTAAATTTTATGATAATGAATTTTCAACTCAATTCATGATGTTCTCTCACGACTTTTAATTTAATTTCTTACTAAGCTTTTCTGCACAAAAAAGTCGTGACTCTTTGACACCTCTTTGTGTGTGGTAAGACGAGGGTTAATAGTATCAAAAGTAATCCGATAGTATTCAATCATACCTAAATTAATCCGTGAAGCTTATTTTTGCACGATATAAAAAAAAAAAATATATATATATATATAAAAACTTTCAGAAGTGAAAGGTACCCTATAAGAGAAAGCAGAGTAAAACATAAATAATATAGTAAGATTCATGAGCTCATCAATTTTATTTATTTATCGGTTAAATTATCTAACATTTTTGTCCGTCAATCATGACTAAAAGACTAAGATACTCAATNATATAGTAAGATTCATGACCTCATCAATTTTATTTATTTATCGGTTAAATTATCTAACATTTTTGTCCGTCAATCATGACTAAAAGACTAAGATACTCAATTCTGAGTACATGTAAAGAGTTGCGTGTTTTGAAAAAAAATAGAAATCGTGTTCTTATGACATAAACACATGAAAAATGAATCACTGAGTAACTTTTTTTTGATTGACAAGACATGAAAAAGTTGTGAAAAAGTTGGAAAAAAAAATAAAGTTTTTCCATTTTCAATATTAAACTTTTCAATCATTTTCTTCTGTCTTTCAATGTTCACTTTCATTAAGTTATTTCCATCAATTTAGCGTTAGGTTTAGTCTTTTAGCCTTAGCGTTAGCGTGATGAGATGAGTGTCGATGAAAGGCTATGTGAACTTTCTTATAACAGCCTAATCTTCGAGTTGTCGAGAAACACAACAGTCTTCTAATCAATTTCAAATTAATTAAAACCTTTGTTACTTTCACTTTCACCCTTTCTTACCTGTCAGTCAAATAAGGTCCTATTAGGTGTCAAAGAGCTCAATTTTCATCATCTTTGATCTCAAAAGTGAATCAAGGACTTTCCTTAGAAGCTTATCAAGTTCTGATTTCTTAGTGGATTAAAAGTTTCATATCTATTATTTCATTTTATCGACAGATGAAACTTCATGAAACAATTGGAAGAGGAAGAGAAATTGAAAGAAGAGAGAAAGTAATCGGAGAAAGTTCAAATGAAGCAAAGGGAAAACCGGAAGTAAGAGAAAGTTGGTCTGAAAGTCCTACAACTTCTGTGAGTCTTAAAAGTCTTAAAGAGAAGAAGATTGATTGTCGTATCCCAAGAATAAACTACAGATTAAGTCGAACTAAACAACACCAACCATCTGAACCAACCACAACTGGCGGAGAGTCTTCGTCTCCTGAACCAACTAGTAGTAGTTTAGAACCAACTGAATCAAGTCTCAAAACTAATACGACAGTGACAACCGGAAGCCCATCGACTTTGACTTTCACTCGAATTTCAAGAAAAGATTCAAATTCTTTTTCTCCTCGTCGTCTTTCACCACTATTTCCAAAATCTAAGTCTTCCTCAACAAATATTCATTCCAAAACAGTAGGACTCCCATCACCAGGACAGTATAAAAGTTCAACATTTTCAGGAATCCCACGTATGTCTTCACCATACCCTCCCTCTACTTCACGTCCTCAAGAATTGAGTGGTGAAAGTAGAAGAAAAGTATCTCCGCTACCTCTTCCAACTACCTCAAGCGGATTTAAAAGAAGTAGTAGTAGTAGTAGTCGGAGTAATACTCCTGCTACTAATAATAAAAATGATTCCCTCAAGACTCCTTCCCATTCACATGATTTACATAATAATAGTAGTACTAGCCGACTTCCTATTCGAAAAAATTTTTCCAGTAGTTCTAGTAGTAGTAGTGGTACTAAACCTAAAACCAATCCTGGAAAAGTGAGTTCCGTCATTCATCATCAAAATCAAAATGGAAAGTTGGGTACAACCGTTGGGACCAATAAGATGTCTCCTAACTCATCCTTACATGTCCAAACGTTACTAACAACATCTTTACCAAATCCTTGTCCTACACCACTCAAAACTCTTGGAAAAGATGAAGGATACTCAACAATGTCAAGTGAAGCTCTAGCAGAACAAGAAGGAACTAAATTAGATTCAATTTCATCTGGAGATAAAAATCTCCCTTCAACAATGTTAACTAAATCAAATACATTTAGTACTTTTCATCATCATAATCATCAGGAGATGAGACTTCCTAATGGTTCAGTCTTGGGTGGGTCACCCCAGAGAAAACAATTAATCATGACATGTAGTGAGACACGGAGGGATTGGACAAGTCTACCCAAAAATTCAATACTAATTCCATTACCAACATCTTTGAGTAATAATAATGTTCGAATTGTAAGGGGAATTCCCACATCTTATGAAATTGAAGATGTTGAAGAGGGTGAAACAATGACAATTGAAGAACCCTCAACATCTACAATTTTATGGGAAGATTCAGATGATTCGGATATATTATTTTTACCATTAGAAATGAGTTCTGGAACTTCATCCCCAACATTGGTTCAACCAATGACAGGAGAAACAACGATGATGACAAGTACTTCAAGAAATAGTAGTGTTCTCCCCTGTAGTAGTAGTTTCTCAGCTTCATCAACTACAACAAATGTTTCAACAATTGGAAGTCATGAAGATAGAACACTCCAACATCCACTTCGTCGTATACGTGGTGAAGAATTAGTAAGTCTTTTAACTCCATTGGATACTAACCAACAAGTTTGGATCCGTGGATCAGAATTATTTAAAGGAAATGGTGAGCAGGATGCTGTAGAAATAGAAGAAAGGACACTAATTGAGAAATGGATGAGGTTGGAGGATGTACGAAATCAAATACATTGGGAAGATGAATGGGCTTGGGATTGGGACGGTGTGGAAAGAACTTACATCAAACCACTTTCATCAACTTATAAAAAATACCCTGGAGATTTTGATGAACTTGAACCATGGTCTTATTCAAAGAAACTTGTTCAAGATAGAGACAAAGGACATATTGAGTCTGGTGGACATGGTGGTACTGGTACTGGTACTGGTACTGAGGTTGGTGGAGTATCACCAACAAAAATTGAAATTGATTCTAATACATGGACAAAAAGTAAAAAAAAAAAATTAATATCAACTCAAATTTCTTCTCAAAATTTTGATAATGTCCTCAGAGTTACTAGTGATGAAGTCCGGAGAGGAAATGAATCCAAGTATACAAAAAAAGTTCCTAGTCATGACGACGACAAGGCAGAATTATTAGTAGAGAAAGAGAAAAAGCAATTAATTACAGTTGGCACTTTAATTTCAGTAGAATCAGGGATTGTGACAGAAGAGACTCCGGATGTCACCGCCTTGTCTCTCAATATGGATGACGACGACACACCATCTCCGCCACCTGTAATTGAATTTACACCAGAATTTTATCGTCTAGTCAACTATGGAAGTAATTCTTCTGTCAATGACAAAGAATTATTAATTACATCAAAATCCCTCAAGTTGACTCCACCTATTTCAAATATTTCTCAAAAATTATTATTTCATATTGAGTCAGGTGACAAGGATTCAAGTTCTACTAGCTCATCTGATGAATCTCCATTGGGTGGGAAAATGGATGATAAAATAAGTCAAACTGATTTTGGAAGTTCTGTTGAAAATTTGTCTGTATCTTCTGAACTTTTCACAGAATGTAGAAATTGTTTGGAACTGATTAAACGACTTGTGGGTGGGATCGATGAGTCTTGTGGGATTTCGACTACTTCTGGAGTCTTTCATGACAAGACCCCTGGTGACAGTACTGCTACTCTTGACAGAGATCGTGACAATCAAAGAGATGAGCTTCAGACTCATAATGGAGCTCCAACAACATGGATTTCCTTACCGAAAGGACTACCAACCACTGAGGTGAGCTAAAAAAACAGACACAAAAAAAAAGAAAGCTTACTTTCACTTTAGACCTGCCCAATTTTCGATCTTAGTAATTTTTTTATTCTTACTTTTTCTTTTCTTTAGGTGGACCGAATTTTCGAAATCCTTTCTAGTTCAGAGTCAGAAGACATTCTATCTCCGTCAAGTTCGAAAGGAAAGTCTTGAAGAAGAAACTCTTGATTTTTTTTTTNCTCTTGACAGAGATCGTGACAATCAAAGAGATGAGCTTCAGACTCATAATGGAGCTCCAACAACATGGATTTCCTTACCGAAAGGACTACCAACCACTGAGGTGAGCTAAAAAAAACAGACACAAAAAAAAAGAAAGAAAAAAGAAAGCTTACTTTCACTTTAGACCTGCCCAATTTTCGATCTTAGTAATTTTTTTCTTCTTACTTTTTCTTTTCTTTAGGTGGACCGAATTTTCGAAATCCTTTCTAGTTCAGAGTCAGAAGACATTCTATCTCCGTCAAGTTCGAAAGGAAAGTCTTGAAGAAGAAACTCTTGATTTTTTTTTTTGGCTAATTAATTTCTATTTCTCCAACTTGTCAATTTGATATCCTGACAAAGTCTTCTCCATTGGAAGAGAAATAGTGATTGCAGACTAAAGGATGGATGGTTCTGGTCATTTGGCTTCAACTGAAGAAAGCAAAAAAAAAAAAAAAAATTTTAGTAGCTATATAATATAAGAAAAAAAAATCGGTCTCTTCTTATTTCTGGTTCGATAGGATTGATATAGTCGAAAGCAATTTCACTGTTTAATAACAAACCAGAGAAAGTCATCCGTCGTCAGTTGTCTTGTCCTTTGTAACTTTATGAACCGTAACTATAAAAAAAAAAAAGATAGAAAAAGCACTTTAGCTTGATTGAGCTCAAATCCAAAGGATCCAAAGGATCCCAGGGAAAGTACAATAGCTACAACCTAAATTTATCTAAAAAATAGAAATAATTCAGTTAATTAAGAACTTTCCCTGAATCAAAAGCCAAAAAAAAATCAACTCTTTCCATTTAAACTAATTCATTTAATTAATTCATCTCTTCAGAAACAATAAGTACTACATAAATCATGTGTTCATCTTTACTAAATACCTATTAACTTAAAAGTTTCTAAACCTACCGCAAAGTAAACTTATAAACAGGGATTTTTTATAATCTTTTATGAATTATACATAGTAGAGAAAGTCTAAATTATTGAATTATTTCGAACCTTCCTTCCATTTCATAAAAGAGGCTCAACCAATTTTCAGAAAAAAAAAAAAATTAAATTATCAATCAAAATCTGAAGCCGAGGATTTGTATATAAACTTCCATAAAGTTCATAATTATGCTTTTATATTGTATTATAAGTTATTTATAATGTATTTAATATGTAATTTATAATTTTGTACTATAAATTCTCTTAAGTACAGGTTGTTTCGTAATTTTGTATATCATGTACCTACTACGCTTTGTAATTTTTCTAACCGGATATGAATGTTGACAATAATAAGATTATAAGGTTTAAAATAAAGGGGTTTTTATTATTAGCTAGAATTTTTTTAAACTCGTGAGGATGTGATTAACTAATAACATAATAAAAATTGAGAGTAATTTTTATTAAAATTACTTAATCAAGCCGAAAAAAAAAACTACTTTAGTATTGTTGCTTTCTCTGCCACTATTATGAATTAATAGGCTGAAACATGTAATTTCCTCCTAAATTGTGGTGCAATATAAAAAAAAAAAAAAAATTTATGCGAGATTATAAGTATGGTTCTTATATATGAATCCAGGTCTTATATTTAATAGTCTCACAATTAAGCTTTTTATTTATGAAACTTTTTAGCTTTAATTATTTTAAGTTATAATCCGGACTAATTAACTTATTTATCATGAGTTCTTTAAAGAGAATTAAATGATTTTGTAGAAAAAAAAAATTTTTTTTTTAAATATATTTACAATTTAAGGAAATGTGGGTTAGTTTGTAAATATATTATTGGAAATCGGTTTTTTAATATAAAAAGTTGAACTTGATGAATTATGTGGAATTTAATTGGCTATTTTATTTTATTTTAAGGTTGGATAATGGACAAGGCTTCTTGGTATGGATTTTAGAAAAAAAAAATCAAAATTTATCGCTTGCTTTTTTGGAGTCCTTGTATCGTATCCCTGAATTTAGGCGAATATAAGGGATATTTTTTTTTTTTTTTTTTTTTTTTTTTTGAAAAAATCAGTTATTAAAATTAAAATTTGTGCATGTAGCAGAGGATGAGAATAATTTGTAATATTCTAATTTTTTGATGGTCATTTTCGATAAAAATTATTTAGGAAATTGGGAAGGATTGGATATGCCACAAAATAACATCTTTGCTAGGTTCATAGTTAAAATGAATTGGAAATTTTGCGAGACATAAATTCTTAATTGAAATTGATACTTTTTTTCCTGAGTAATTAAGAACTGAACGAGTACTTGAAACAGATTCATCATCATCGACATCTTGAAATTTTGATTCATCGAGTTGGAGACATAACAGAGATTCTAATTCCTTTAAGAAATGATCATAAGCTGGAGCCACAATATCCAAATCAGAGAGTGTAAAAACATATCTGAAATTTTGAAAAATTAGATAATTTTGAATTATATAGTTAGTTTTGAAAAATTAAATGTATTTTTTTTTCTTACCTTTTCTCCAGAGCTATAAAAATATTTTTAGCCTTTCCAGTTACCAAAATTTTTTTCAAAGTTATAACAAATCCTTCCGTAATTCTGTCATGATAAATTACTAGNTCCTTCTGTAATTCTGTCATGATAAATTACTAAAATGAGAAATTAAAAAAAATCAAAACAATGGAGTTCTAGATTACTATGTTATTTACATTTAAATTTTATACAAGTTCATACCATCCGCAGCAATTATCACTTCCGACTCAGCAACAAGGTTTTCAATTTCTTTNTCTCCAGAGCTATAAAAATATTTTTAGCCTTTCCAGTTACCAAAATTTTTTTCAAAGTTATAACAAATCCTTCCGTAATTCTGTCATGATAAATTACTAGAATGAGAAATTTAAAAAAATCAAAACAATGGAGTTCTAGATTACTATGTTATTTACATCTAAATTTTATACAAGTTCATACCATCCGCAGCAATTATCACTTCCGACTCAGCAACAAGGTTTTCAATTTCTTTNTAAATTTTATACAAGTTCATACCATCCGCAGCAATTATCACTTCCGACTCAGCAACAAGGTTTTCAATTTCTTTGGTCCAATTTAAATTTAAAAAATCCAATGGTTCTATTGATATCTCAGACTTTGAAATATCGATATTGTGAGTAAAATTTGCTTTGATTAAACCCGTGATGTTCTCGTCATCAAGATCTATAATTAAAAATATTGTTAAAAATAATTATTGAACTTGTGAAAACTAATCTTCAAAATTCCATCAGCTAACCTGTAACAATAACTTTTTTGGCAACAATTGACACAACTATACTGGAGAATCCAGTTCCACTTCCTAATTCTAAAATAGTCTTTCCAGAGAAATATTTATTAGCATGTTCCAATATAAAATCAGCCAGTACGAAGGCACCTCGCCATATCTGATGTGCTACCAAATCTAACGTTGTTGAATTCATGTGCTCTATCAAAAACAAAAAACAAAAACAAAAAAATTAAAATTAAATTTTGAAAAATAAACATCAAATATTTCCAACTAAGCATCTAGGCTTTAGACCAAAATAAGACTAAAATTTTGTATTACCAATTAAAATGAATTGATCATATGAGTTATGATTTTGTCCTTTTGGTATCCTAGGTACTTCAATATCTCCGTCCTTGTCTGTTTCTAGAATTTGTGACTGTGAGCTATCTACAGCAGCAGAAGATATGGAGTACGACGCTTCAGTCAACGAGGACCACAACAATAATGGTGATGTTGAAAGTGAAAATCGGATTTTGGCTACACTATCTAGAAATCCAACCAAGACTAATAATAATTGTGTGTTTGTGTATTGTTAAGAATAAAATCAAGCGTTAGCATCATAAATAAATAAATTTGACCTTACTTGAACTATTATGCAAAGGCTGAATAGAATTGTCAATTGTTAAAAATAGGTTCACTTCAGATACAACGGTGACGAGTTTATTAGCTTCAGCATCAGATTCATGATTGGTCTGTTGATCAGTAGTTTCATCCTGATCATCGGTAGTGTCCATGTCCATTATAAGTAAAGTGATGTCCACTTGTGAACAATTTTGACACAACTGTAATAAAATCAAAAATAATAATTTTATTTTAGTAAAGCAAAGAGAAAGTTAAGGATTACCGGAAGCGTCCCAGTTATAAAACTCTCATTTTGATGAGCAAAATTATAATAAAAAGGATAAAAAAAAAAGAATAAATTTTTTTTTGCAAAATTTTGATCAAAATTTACACATAAAGCAATATTTTTACCGCTTTTTTTGGATCCAAATAATCGGTTAATTTCATAAAATGAGATGGATGACGCCTGCTCAACCTTTTCCCCAGCTGTTGAATTTGGAGATTTTCGCATGTATTCGTCGACACCCGTCAGACAAGAAAAAATTTTTTTTTACTTTAAACGATTTATTTGAATTGATAGAAACTTAAAAAAAAATGAGAGCCAAGTAATAACTGAACCCATGAGTGACCATAATTATTTAAGAGTATCACAAACAGTTAAATTTAAGCAGTTTTGGAATAGGAGATCTTGTCACAACAACGGTAACTAAGGTCTTAAAGCAAATATAAGGCAATTTAGAAAAAGTTTTGAGTTGGAAGAAAGCCAACCTAGTCAACCTAGAATTCTTATGAAACGATCAATTAGAAGAGAATAGTAACCTTAAAATTGACATTTAAGTAAATATGATTAGACCACTCATCATAAGTACCAGGATGGCCATTCGAAGTCGGAGATATTTGTATTCGTTCATCTTCTGCTCATCAGACTATTTATATTTGTTTCCTGGGAACCACAATGGTAACCAATCAATAATTTGAATACTTTGTGGTCTCTGGTAACTTCACATTTAAAAAGTGAGGACTGGTTCCTCTCGGTTTTCCATTATATCTATATTCAAACAGACGTAATCAAATTAAAAACTGACATTTCAGAATTCTAAAAACACTTCAAAAATTATACATTACCTTTCATGATTTCCGTATAAGGGAGGGTAATGTATGTAAGGAAAGCGTTGAGCGGTACGGATTGGGCACGTCGTGTTTCACGCCACATGTACAGCGTTTGTGTAAATCCTCTCATGGTCCAAAGTGGATTGTATGCACCATCATCCAATTCTGAAATTTAACAAGAACAAGATAAATTTAGATACTAATGGTTAACATTTTCATAAATTAAAATCTAACAAAATTGGACTTGTACCAGTCTTATTAGTTCCATAACCTTTATCACACAAATAGAAAACGCGCACTCCTTTTGCTGTGAGTTTATTTGGAAGGGAACGTAGGAGTCTATCACGACAAATTGCTTTGGCGTCTTGAAGACAAGCAACGGTGACAGCCCTCTCTTGTGATGATGTAATAATATTGGAGAATGGTGAGCTTGTTGGGGGTACAAGAATAATTTTACTTGGAATAAGTGGATGGCGACGAGTTTGTACTTGTCTATTAGACCAACCAAATGTCTGTGTGTTGACATTACTTCCACCAGTAAAAGGGTTGCTGCAGGAAGGTGCTGGACTAGAGATATGAGTGCTGGAAGGATTCACTTGAACTTTGTAAGTTATTGGATTTAGTTGTATATTCTCCATAGCCAAGGACTGTGATCGGATCAATTGGGGAGAAATACAACAACAACTGTGCTCACAACGTTCTGTATTGTTATCAACGTTATGATCGTAATCATCAAAATTAAATGATGTTTGAGTGTCTGGTGAAGGTCTGGACCCTGCTGAGAGGTTCATGCATTCACAGCCACAACAGCCACAGCACCACATAGCACCGCTTCTGTCTGCAACCAAAAATAAAACAAACAAAAAAATAGTAATCTTCCAGTTACTCAAATTGAGTTTGGTAAAAAGGAAGTTACAAAAAACAAGCAATGCTGCTAACTCAATTCAATATACCTCATTAAATTATTTCTTAGAAGAAGCACAAAAGCAGTGGCACGTGAGAGTGTCTGAGAAAGCAAGATTATTTCAAACTCAAGACTACTAGCTTTGGTAATATAAGAAAAGAGCTTTAAAATTAGGAGATACACTTTACCGTCTCTAACGTCTCCAGCTTCAATTTCAGCAAGTCCACAGTAATCCAATCCTTCATTTTGTGATCTTGTTTTCTTATCTCCAGATTTCAAAGACTTCCATCCAGATTTAGTGAAATTATTCAAATTTGAACTAGGATCACTCAGTCTCCTCTGCAATTATTCACAAAAGAGTTCTGTTAGAATAGATTATATTTAAGTGCTCTTGTAAACTTTTCCAAAGCAATCACTTTTCAACTATTACATTTCAGTACTTTGTGATTTAACTCAAGCATTAGTTGCAAAACCACGTTACTATGCTAAATAGGAAAATTTTTTGAAATTACGTTAATTGAAAATCATACGGACGAATTCTCTTCTGGTACTCTCTTACTTGATGCTTGAACACAAAATCTTCCGTATCCGATTCAGACTCCGAATCCCACATTCCATCTGTCATACAGAAACCTGGTTCAGAAGTAGGCGTCTCCACCCCACCACCTGTGAAATTATAGGGAAAAAAAATTTTTTTTTTAACTGTAAAGTATTGATTTTAATACTGAAAAACATCCTAATATAATTCATCATCATACCTTTTGGTTTTGAGACAGCAACCTCAGCATGACCTTTTTCATGCGGTCCTCTCAGCCGAACATACTCTACACGTTGATGGTGTGAACCAGAAAATAATCCAAATGTCATCCTCTGTGCCATTTTGCTTCCAAGACTTGCCTAAACCAAAAAAAACAGTCAACAAGCATCGATTTTACCTTCAGAGAGCATTAAGTTTCTGTAGTATCCAAGTGGATTTTTTTTTTTCATTTTCTCTTAAAAACAACATATGCTAAGAATGTGCTTTATCTAATTTTTTTGAAAGCTGAAAGATGAAAAAGTAAAAAAGACAGCTTACTCTTGAGTCATAAACTCGTTTCAAGGCATCATAGCGAATTGATCCTAGGAAGAGCACTGCTTGGAAACCATGATCTCGATCCGTTGCCATAAGCTCAACACAAACCATTTCACCATCTCTTACTGTCATTTCACTATATACCTATGAAAGACCATTCATTAATTATACAATCACTCAATTCCGATCGATATCAACCTAAAACTTTAGTTTACTTTTACCTCATCAAAATTGTCAACCATGAAGGACAGGTATGGATATGTGATCTCTTCCACTTCTCCCTTCGAATCCATTCTTCTTCGGCTCGGTGAGGCATAGACTTTCTGAAACAAAAGTTATTCATCTCTTTAATTAAAAAAAAAAAAAAATCTTCGTGAGTCGCTGCTAATTATCTCAAATGATTTTTCTATGTAGGTAGGTACCTGTGAATGTCTCTTCAGTACTTGAAGATCCTTGGGACTTGTTCTAGTACAAATCGCCAAAGTGAGGGTATATTCTAATTGATGAATCAATAGATTTAGAAACACTGTTTCTTGCCATTCAATTTCTGGATCACCAATCGGTAACTTTTTACTATCTTTTCGAAATACTTCCACGTCCGTCTAGGTATTAAAAACAAAACAAAAAGAATACTTAAAATTGAAATTACTCATACTCATTAAATATAAATAAATTGAGCCTTAATTTAAATTAACATGTACTACCTGGAACTTTGGTAAAGTTACACCACGGACATGGCGTTTGCGTATAAAGAATAATAAATCATCTGCATCTATAGATCGATCCGTTTGGAATAGAAAATGTCTGACAAATACATCTGTCCAATACGTCGTTCCTCGACTAATAAAATTACCAATTTCGCCTAAAATTAAGATCGAAAAAAAATCGATAAATAAATTATCCACTAATTCCTTCCGTCTAGTCTAGTCTGTCTCCTTACCTTGAACTTGAAGGGCAGATTCCTTTTGTTGCTGGAAACGAATTTCATCCAATAAAATTTGTAGTTGTGTAGGATTCTCCTTAAGTCTTCCAGAAGCAAATGCCATGCTGATTCTCTTTAGTAAATTCCTCAGTAAAATATTAGAACCCTCTATATCAGAACAAATTACACTTGAGACGACATGTAATACAAAAACGGCACTTCAAGAGACTGTGCAGGTAAAAACAAAACAATTATTTATTTTAAATTATTTACGCAATAATAATAATTATCAGCAGTATGTTAAGCTAACCTGAAATAGTACATTAGTTGAGGTAGCAGATGAGGGCATTTTCTTTCTTTCCTTATAAGCACTGGCGTAGTATGGCCTGAAAACTGAGTCATCAATGATGGTGTACTATCTAAGTTTATGAGTCACCCGTACCCTGATGATTGTAAAACAGTAATAAATCATTATAATTAATTCTAAAACTCTAACTTAATTGGATTTGGCTTGAGTTTGAACTAACCTTTATTTTATTAACTCTGAAGCTTATAAGAGTTGGACAAATGGATGGCATGGTTAAATTCAAAAAAAAATGAAGTCAATTACAGAAGCTTTGATTAATTTAATAAACACTTTTAATTGAGCAAGAAACACCCCGCCCTTCATTCATAAACACAAAAAAATCTCAATCTCCTCAATTTCTCAGTTTTAGCTTGTTTTGTTTGTTAAAATCTTCGATGTTAAAAAAATTTTTGTTGCTTCTGATTAACTGAATAATTATTGAAGAAATAAAGGGTTAGAACATAACAATTAATATTATTTAAAATTATAAGATTAAGTTAAAGGATAAAAATGAAAAAGTTAAGGTTAATGTACTATGTAACATAAACTACCGACAAGNTAATGTACTATGTAACATAAACTACCGACAAGGAATAGTAAATTAATCAAAAAGTCTTGTAAGAAAAGGTTTTAAAATAATGGAATGAATATGCTTTCACTGAAATTGTAGACTGAGCCAAAATAAAATGTGGTTTTATCTTTTTGGAGAAANGTTAGAACATAACAATTAATATTATTTAAAATTATAAGATTAAGTTAAAGGATAAAAATGAAAAAGTTAAGGTAATGTACTATGTAACATAAACTACCGACAAGGAATAGTAAATTAATTAAAAAGTCTTGTAAGAAAAGGTTTTAAAATAAATGGAATGAATATGCTTTCACTGAAATTGTAGACTGAGCCAAAATAAAATGTGGTTTTATCTTTTTGGAGAAAGTTCCATCCACTTTCCTGCCAAAAACTTAGGATTTCATCGTAAAACTCCAGCGCATACCAAGCAACAGGCAGGATCAGAGTTCGAAAAAATCGGATTTTTATATAAAAATCCAAAAAATCCGATTTTTTGGATTTAAATTCGATTTTTTGGATTTAAATTCGATTTTTTGGATTTTTTGGATTTTTATATTTTAATTGTCAAAAATCAAAACTATGATGTCTGAAAGGACATTGAAAAAAAAAATTTTTTTTTTTTAAATTTTGCAGATTACGAATTTTTCTGAAAAAATTTCTTCAAATTCAAAATTTTGAAGTGTTAATGTACTTTAATTCACCAAAAACGAAATTGAATCTAGGAATCTGAATTTGGATGCAGTGTTAGTGCTTAAATTTATCTTCAAGTTTGTCTAAGTGGGTAAAAATAAAAATCCAAAAAATCACTGATTTTTATTCTTGGATTTAAATCGGATTTAAATCGGATTTAAATCAGGATTTAAATCCGACTTCGAACCCTGGGCAGGATTCTTTATAAAACTTTGTGAATTTTTACTTGTGTGGTAAACTTGAACGAAGACGTGGTGAAAGTAAAGTAAGAATTAAGTCTCTCTCAAACAAAAAATTTTTGTTGAAATTTATAACCAAAATGCGTACAACGGAACTCGGATGGTCTTTTGTGAATTGAGATTCTGACTTGAATGTCTACCTTTAAAAAAAAAAGTTCCCTATCGATTAATTTTTCATTTCCAGAAGCATAGGATTTGCACAGACTTAGTAGGGCAAGGACTCCTACTTTTTTTTTTTAAATTTGAAATCTAAAATTTTTTGATCTCCAAAAATAAAATTATTTTATATAATTTTTCCAAAATAATTTCATGAATTTTCAGATTGTTATCTTAGGTAGGAGGGGACAAGGTTCTCTAATCTCTACATTTTAATTTGGGAAATCCTTACCACAGAAATTGATTGTTGTAAAACCATTTTTTTTCTTCTCGTCAGTTTTTAATTTGATTAGATCCTGAGAATTTAGATGTCGAGATATTTCAAGACAGGTTTGACATAACTTTGAGCCAATTCTGGATGATTCTTCATAATTTCTTTTAAAATTAACTCTCCGTTCAATTGAATGATGGATGTTTTACCCAATTCATTCCCAAGAGTGACAACATTTCCAAGAACGAGGCAACATCCCTTCTAGAATAAATTAAAACAATCTTATGTTATTATTAGTAAATTACAAATTTAGAATTAGGTTTGATAATTTTATGTGTTGTAAATATGTAATAATTTAAGAAATAAAAAATACCAAAACATAAACATTGTCCTTGTATTGTTCGATAATTCCAAAAGTTGAAGTGACACCACCTTCTTGTAGAAATGTTGAGACAGTGGAAGCTGAACCGATTGTAACATGACCAATTGCTGTCATAACTACTTCAAGGTGAGAATATCTACCCTATAATAAAAGTTAATGATTCTTCAAATCCTTGAAATAAGTTTTGTTGAGAATAATAATTATTTATGATTCAATTCAATCAAAATTAATAATTTACCTTCATTCTCTCAGCGGCTGAAATCATATTTCTAATAATATAACCTTTTTCCAATAACTTCGGTAAGTCTGGGCTAAGACAAAGGTGTTGAATACAGCTAATAGTATTGACGATTAATCTCTAGTTATAAGAAAATCAAATAAAGAATTATTTTGATTTTTACATCAATTCAAATTTTGTTTACATCATTATCTTGTGTAGTATAATTTTGAAGAATTCGATCAATTCCTGGTAAAGCCCCAGCTGCAAGAATTCTATTGGAATGCTCCTTACTACTCGCCATCATCGCAATTGCAATTACTATGGAGTTTAGCACTGAGGCGTCCATTAATTCTAAGAAAAAAAAAAGTTACATACAAAAAAAAACACAAGAATTTAATTACTCAAAATGCTAAAAAGTTACTTACTGATGGTTAAAAGTTGAACCAAAATTGTAATTCCACCATGATGTGCAATCATACGCTTGCGCTCTTCAGCTCTATTAGGAATTATACGCTTGTCATCGTTCAAAATGAATGCTGATAATGCCTCGCACCACTAAACAAAAAACAACTTGGATTATGATTACCTTAACTAAGTACAATGTTAGTGAAATTTTAAAAATTATTTAAGAATATTTAAAATTATTTACAGCACGAATCAAATCAGTAGCTGGTTCAAATCCAACGACATCGCAAAATGACTCAATCAGTTTGAAATTTGGATGTAAAATGTTACTAACATCAGTAAGAGCTGCACGATTGGTTTCATTTCGAATACAAATATTCTTTATAATTTTTAGTGCTTGAATTTTCATAGTTTTTGCCAATTCAATTTCTTCATTACTTTTCAGGGTAACGGAAAAGCTAATAAAATAAAAAAAATTAACAAGTTTATTTAACCTAATTTATAATAAACTTCACACTTACTTTAAGACCTGAGCCAGAATGGCATAAATCTGTCCATCGATAATATCTGGACACCCTGCAGTTAATATCGCCAGTGCACGAAGAGCAGCTTCACGAACAATCATTCTAACGACACTAAAAAAGAGGTCAGTAATTCATAACTCAGACCCAGGGTTTAGTACTAAGATTATGATGCTGAATGATTCAATTTTCTTACTTATGCTTAAGAATATGAGATTCGAATTCTTTATGTTTTCCTTTAAATGGCCACTTCCAAGCCTGAATAATAAGGTTGTAGGCATCGGCTTCAATAGCTTCTTGTCTTGTCACTTGTCCACTTGAAGAAACTATTTTTGACAAATTGTCCAATTGTAATTTGATTTCCGTACCCTTTGACTCGCAGTATTCGGTGCCAGAACGATCCTTACAGTTAGATAACGTTAATTCCGATTCCGATTCGGTTGTATTCAAGGGTTCCTGAAATTTAAAAAAAAATCGAACAATAAATCATAATATAATTATATAATTGTATATAATTATAATATGGATATAATTGTATTGATTGGTCATACCCGCAGTGCTTCAATCGCCCTGTCGGCGTGAGTGTTGCCCTCACTCGTTATGTCCGTTTCTATTTCATTCTCCATTCTGTTTTAAAAAAATCAATTTACCATACTCCAACGTAATTTGTGAATTTAGTTAAACGTGTCTGAATTTAGACGTTNCTATGTCCGTTTCTATTTCATTCTCCATTGTTTTAAAAAAATCAATTTACCATACTCCAACGTAATTTGTGAATTTAGTTAAACGTGTCTGAATTTAGACGTTTCTTATTAATTTGGACCTGAGAGATCCACCTCAGCAATAATCACAGATTACAAAACACTCAATCCTAATAATAATTAATTTCCTACTTAAAAAAATAGTTTTTTTTTTCAAATAAGGTCAATGACCTTTGTAACTATTAGAAACAAAGCAGAATAGGCCAGTAGTTTTTTGTATCATAGTTATTTATTTTTTTTATTTTTGCCTTAAAATTTAACACTCTTTTTATTACTATACTAATATTAGTTAGTTGTAAGTCCTCAAATTAGTCATAATCAGAACGTCAGAAACAACAAGGTGGTCTGAGAAATAATTAATAGAAAGGTAGTGAGGGGTCAACAAATAAATTTTGCATTGAGCTGCGTCAATAATTGAAACAAATTTCTTACTTCCATGTAATTACTTTTCTTCCTTGTCACGATTATATTTGTCCAATTCTTTAAGGAACACGGCCTTAGGTTTCATGACATTTGGACGATCACCACGACAGTTTGGACAGAACCATTTTCCCTTGGGTTTCGAAGTGAGTGAAACACAAGAGAAATGGAACCATTCAATGGGACATAGGTCGTTGTCACAACCAATCATTTCACCGTATGAAACCTGATCACAGAGGCAGTAAGTTGCCTCATCTGGGTCAATATCATCTACAGGAGGCTTGTCATCTCGTTCGTCCAGCTGTCGGGCCTTCCTCTTTGTTGCTGCAGTTCTTGTTGTAGAACCAGTTGTATGCTTCCGCTCGGATTTTTTTTCTACTTGTCTTTTCTCTAATTTTTTCGGTGTCTTAGCACTGTCTGGTTTCTTTTCCGTCGACTCACGCCTCTCGGACTCATCTGGAGTGACAACTTTCATTTCAGAATCGTTGGATTTTTTCTTCATCAATGGTGATAATGCAGCAGTTGTAGGGTCCTTACGAGTTTCAATTATTTGTGATGGTGGAGTTACTGGTCTCTGTTGAACTGAATTTTTGTTAGGCTCCACAATTGTAGAGATTGAAGAAGTTGGAGAACTAAGACAAGTTATTACAGATGGACGCTTATCAAGGATAGAGTTTTGCTGTTGTGAAGTAATTGACGAAGGTGTCAATGAAATTGGTGAATTCACAGTCTCTGGTACAGGTTCTTTAGGTGATGGGATTGGCACTGAAAGACCTAGTCGAGCACGACGAACTCGCTTTATTCCACGTTCCGGTGTTGATAACTCCAAACTTCCGCGATGTTGTGTTGAGTCAAGTGGATTGGATGAAATTTCCGTAGTTTCTGCTTGTTGAACAGAGTCCAATGTTTTTCGATCGATATCAAGCTGCCGAACACGATTATCCACAAAGTCTTGTATTTGTTGAGCAATTTGAATTTTCTCGTCCCCAATGTCCTGGGATTTCATAAGAATGATCGTTATATGACCATGAATTCGTGCAATTTCCTTATCCACTGCTTCACTATAACTATGCCTGTTGCTCCTATTCAAGGGGACTAATTGAGCAAAGTATTCACGAACTTTCTTAAAGTATTTTTGTGCATCTAAATCCAGTGCTACCAATCGAGAAACAAGGCGTTGAATTTCATCTGGTAGGTTCTCCAGTGTATCAAGGTAGTCCTCTACATAGGTTGTAGAGTACAACGCCTCTGCTGCTCGATTGTTCTGTATATTCATTCCCTGCTTGTTACTGTAAATGAAGAGAGGATTGATCAGTGAATGTTTCAACATTAAAAAAAAAAAAAAAAGGACTTACTACCCAGAAACTCTGAAAGCAGCCGCTGCGTGGATTTATTACGACTTATGAAAGGCTCTGTTTACAAATTTTTCCATCCCAAGGACAAAGTTTTATTGTCTCCCAACTTACAATAATTTTAATTTAACATTTAGCAGAGACGGACAATTCGACTTTTCCTTTCCTCCTCAGAAAGAGAAAAATTCGTGAACGTTACCTAATTCTAATTTCATTCATCAGTGAACGTGTAAGCAAAGGAAAAGATGTAGAGCTGATCTAACTGGGTATCTGTAGTTTATCAATATTCCGATGTAACTTATATTTTATTCTTATTTCAATTCTACCATGCTAATAACAACAGAAATAGCACACTGCTAACTTATGTCGATTCGTCATGTAGGTTAAATACTTACCGAAGTAATTAAGTTTTGACTGATAACTTCCTCAAGTGTCACTTAAGGTATAGTTTTAGTCTTAAGTTTAGAGACAAAGTTCTATTATTCTTCCGACTTTTTTCGACCAAACGGATCCGTCCAAATCTTCATATCTAAAACATTTATTAAGAATTTATTTAGAATAACATCTGGTGCTGGTCTGGAATCAAAATGAAGATGATTGTGATTTAAGCAGCAGCATGTCTAGCGCAAGCTCAATAAATAACACTTATAATTGAGAATTAAGTTTTACAACTTCAAGTAATTGTAAGCCTAAATTTAGTAAATAGTCTTCTTACAGATTTAACAAGTCAATGGTCAAAGGATAAAAATTCAATTAATCAACTGTGAAATATTTCAATTCAACGCAAACTTTACTTACTCCCTGGTTGAATGTCTTCCTGTCGAATTCCAGCACGATTGTGCTTTTGTGCTTTTTCTGTAACATTTTGGATATCTCATTCTCAATGTATTTGTACATTTCAATTGAATCAAAAGGAAGGTTTTTTCTTACTATATTGCTCAGGATTAATCATAGGACTAATTATAATTGGATAAATGACCACTCCAAATGCACCAACAAAAGTACCAACATAAGCTACGAATTTCCAGCCCTTCAACAATACCATTACCACTACCACTTCACCAAAAAATCAATCACTTCAGAAAAATAACAATTTTTTTAGGCCAAATAATGTGAAAGCACGACACCCAAGACCCAACAAACAAACAAAACAAACAACACTCTTCAAAATTGCTACGCTAGGGAACATCCATAAATAACGTTATCCAGAGAATGACCATTTTGGACAAACTCCCACCCTTTAATCAACACGTCCTCTCGGCTTTTACACCCCCACAAAATATTGAATACAAGATTTGAAATAAAATTGAAACTTGATTTTTTATGTAAATAATATTCAAACAACAAAAATTGATGTTGATATTACTTAGGCCAAATGATATTAAAAGGAAGATGTTCCTGGAAGATTTGGGTAAGTGATAGAGATAATAATACTTACCTCAATTGATCCAAAATTTCACTCTTAAAATTTTGAATCTTTGTAATTTTTGTAAAGATTAGAAATGGATATCCATTATTGGTGGCGAAACCAAAAGTTGCTTTTATTCACTAGTACTTACCTACTCGTCTTGTCGTCTTACGTGGCTCACCAATAATACTTGTATAGTGATTAAGTACAAATGCACTTTGATTCCTTGGTATCTATTTTGATCCGATGGTTTATTTTCAAAAGGAACTTAAATTTTAAATTGATTCTTCACAACTAAACTGATTTTATATAATTTTTTTGGTTCTAGAGCGCCAAGGTCGGCAATAACATAGAATATTATTTTTCTAGTTGCTCAATAGATTCTGCATTTAATAATAATAAATTTTACTTCTTTACAATGCTTAAGTTTACTTTCTTTTTTTTTTCTTTTTTTTTTTTGACTTTATTTTAACTTAGTTTACCTTAGTTATTTTCTGTAAAGAATGATACCCTTGACACAAAATAAATTCACTTGACTCTCAAAGTATTGGTACAAATTATAAAAAAGAAAAGTCTAAAAGAAAAAGGTAGGAGAAACTTAAAACAAAATTAATTTCAAACTTAGGTTTTGAGATTGAGATAGTAATAGCCACAAAAATATGGTCTCCGGTGGGGTATGATCCCACACCATAGGGTCTCCGGACCTAACGCACATTAATTGTGCTACAGAACCTAGTTGTGGAATCTTGTCTTCAATCTCACTCAATACTACTCCGATATTCACATGTGATTTTCATTAGCACAGACCATCTCTTTCTTCCTGGTTATTACAAAGTAACGGATTGAGTCTTATGCTCGAATTTTCGCAAAATAGTATGAGATACATAGACATAGGCAACATTGTTGCTAAGTGTTAAGGTCAGAACACAGGGGAGAAAAACTCCTGGAATTAGTGTCATCTTAGATTTAGCAACAATGCTCCTTAGAATCTTTGCCATCCACCTGGCTGCTTTTGAATTCAAATTTTTGTTAAAAAGCCGCTATATTGTAAAAACTTGCCGAATTTTTTAACCTTTTTTGAGTTGGTGTCTTCTTTAGAATTAATTTTGTAGTCTTTGATCTGGATTCTGGAGTGATCGGTTTTCACTTTTTCTGAAACATTGTTGACATTTTCACTTTCATTTCGGCAATGTCTAAACTCTAAAGACCACACAGGAAGAGGTGTAACACGTAAATGACTCATGAGTCAGAAACCTCTTGAGAATTTTTTACTTAAAACTTATCAAAATTAGCATTTTTACTGCTTAATTAAGTTTAGTTAATTACAGAATTTTGAGATTTATTTTACCACTCAGACTCAACTTCCTTAACAAATCGAGTCTACCATACATAATCATTATCAATACTTACTTATATAAAATGTGGAAAGCGTCTATTGGTAAATTTATTTTCATTATTACATGTCTAATTTCATTTTAATCATGTTAATTTAATCGTAGGGGTCGCATCGGTGGATTCTAAAACAGAGAATGACGACTGGGAAACAGATCCAGATTTCATCAATGATGTTTCGGAACAGGAACAACGATGGGGATCTAAAACTGTTGAAGGATCTGGTAGAGACACAGGAGGAGCAATAAAGTAAATATTTATATCCTTATAACTTGTCGAGGAACTAATAAGTCAAATGCTGAGTCCTATAGCCGATGATGTGCCGATGATAATCAATAGAATTGTAACAAAACTTGATACCGTGCTTTCATTTTTTCAGTATGCAGAAACTTCGTGAGGAAACTGAATCAAGCGATATGTTGATC
Organism: Holacanthella duospinosa; assembly: GCA_002738285.1. NCBI lineage: Eukaryota > Metazoa > Arthropoda > Collembola > Poduromorpha > Neanuridae > Holacanthella > Holacanthella duospinosa. The sequence goes on from NIPM01000028.1 coordinate 583,498, forward strand.
AAAAAGAAACTTTTAGAAGAATCTAATCCAGGTTTTGGTTATGGAGGAAAGTTTGGCGTTGAGAAGGACAGGTAAAGCATGAGAGGTTTTTTTTAATACAACTTTCTGGATGAGAACAATGTGAATTTCTTTACGCTTTATTCTTTGTTTTCAAAGGATGGNAACGTTTTTTTTTTAATACAACTTTCTGGATGAGAACAATGTGAATTTCTTTACGCTTTATTCTTTGTTTTCAAAGGATGGATAAATCTGCTCTTGGGAACGATTACATTCCGCAATTAGAGAAACACGGCTCCCAGAAGGATTATGCTGCTGGGTTTGGTGGGAAATACGGAGTTCAAACACGAAATCAAGATAAAAGTGCTCTTGGTTGGGATCATCACGAAAAGGTTGATAAGCATGAATCACAGAAAGACTATTCTGCGGGATTTGGTGGAAAGTATGGAGTTCAATCTGATCGACAAGATAAAAGTGCGTTGAGTTGGGACCATCATGAAAAGGTTGACAAGCATGAATCACAGAAGGATTATTCTGCGGGATTTGGTGGAAAATATGGAGTTCAATCTGATCGACAAGATAAAAGCGCTTTGAGTTGGGACCATCAGGAAAAAATCGAGAAGCATGAGTCACAGAAAGATTATACGACTGGATTTGGTGGTAAGTTTGGCGTTCAGTCTGATAGACAGGATAAAAGTGCTGTCGGATGGGATCATCATGAGAAACTTCAAAAACATCAAAGCCAGACTGAATACAAGAAGGTAAGAAGTATATTCCTACTGCTCACTATGAAAATGATTGTTAAAATCAAATTCAACCTATTTAGGGATTTGGTGGTAAATTTGGTATTGAGACGGATCGAGTTGATAAATCTGCTCATGGATTTGATGACGAAGAACCAGCGAAAGTGGGATCTGTGTATCAGAAAGAGAAACCGAAAATTGAACGGAAGGCTTCGGATCTTCGTGCCAAATTTGAATCTATGGCTAAGTCTTCTGAAGAAGAAGCACGAGCAAAAGCTGAAGATGAAAGACGGCGTAGGCAACAAGCAGAAGCGAAAGAGCTCGAGCAACAACGAAAGATTGCTGAAGTTCAAAAACAACGAGAACGTACAGAAGAAGCTGAAGACGATACAGTGAAATCTCAAATAGATGAAGCACAGGAGCGTCAGCGGTTGTCTGAGAAGGAAGCCGAGCTAGAAAGACTGCATCAAGCTGATAAAAAAAAAGCTGAAGAATTTCAACGAAATCAAATTCGAGAAGAAGAATTAATTAAACAACGGGAGAATGAGCGAATTGCTCAAGAGAACAAAAAGCGACAGAAACAGGAAGAAGATGAACGAGTTGCACGAGATGCTGCAATTATGGAAAAACACCATCAAGAAGAAGAATCCAGAAGACGAACTGAGGCTGAAGCTTTTGCAAAACAAAAGCAGGATGAGGAGTTTCAAATTCGGGAAGCTCAGGCACAGGCGGCAATGGAGGAATTCCAGAAGATGGAACATGAGCTTCGAGTTGTTGAACAAATGCAACAAAAAACAAATGAACTGAAGGGTAAATTACCATTGAGACAGGATTCAGATGATGAACAACATGGAGATGATGCGGACTGGGATGATGAGCCCGCGCGTAATGGAGCCGTCCGTCCACCATCTTCACCAAATACCGCAAATGAAAACTTTATAGCAGTCGCTGTTTTTGATTACCAAGCAGGTAAATAAAGTCAAGTTTTAAAAATTCTGTTACACAGATTTCTAGAATCATATCGTAATTTTTATTCTAGCGGACGATGATGAAATTTCATTTGATCCTGGTGATATCATCAAGAACATTGAGATGGTGAGGTTATTTGTTATTTTACTCAATACATCTCTACTACTAAACTAAAGTTAATTTTCTTTTACTTTAGATTGATGATGGATGGTGGCGAGGGGACTGCAACGGGAAATTTGGTTTATTTCCCGCCAATTATGTCGAACTAAAACAATAATATTTTTAACTTTGAAGTATTTCTTGGATTTTTGATAAATTTTAAACAATTTCAGTGTGCATGTTAAAACATAGGAGGAACGGTGCTCAAGCGTGTAAACCTTACCAAACAATACATATAATAACGTCCTTCACAATTTCCATATTATCATTTTGTGTATTTAATACACAACGTATCAAATTCTAACATTTATAAACATAATTTATTTTTAATTTTGCTTAATTTCTCTAAAGTATTGGAGGAACTTTACAAAATTCTATATTATATCCAATTGAAAAACAATTAAGTGAAAACAAAAGTATTCCAATCCAAACTATTTACTCTTGACTGAACGATAAAAATATTTTTCAACCAAACAAACCAGCTGAAATTGGTGGATTTTTTTTTCTATATAGACATTCACAAAAATCATTCAAAAGTGTTAATGAACTCAAAATAATTATTCTTATTTTGTGATTTCGAACTCCAGAAGGACGTGAATTAGCATAAACGTTGATCTTCTCTGATTATAAAGAAAACGGGTTTATCACTTCCAATCATTATATGAATATTTAACAATAGATAATTTACAAATTCTTTTGCAGACCAAACGAACGGGTTTAATTAAGAATTCCTCTGACTTCACCAATAATTATTTACTTGAGGTGACAAGATATTGTGGATAATAGAGTGGTTAACATGGACCAGTTGATGAACAAAAACAAGGTACGCCATAAAGTCAATGTCCACTGTCGGTTTTTTTATAATATAATTTAGTTGCAATTTGACTTTTGGTTATCACAAAAATTTTGAGTTATTAAGTCACTTAATTGACCAACAGAAGTCAAATTGTTAACAATGGAGTCCATTAACATGATTTTTGTGATTTTAAGCCTTTTAATAGTAACCAATTCATTTGTTCGATCTGATCGCCATTCTGAAATTCAACAATCTGAACGTCCAGATTGTTCAGTGACCTTTGAGAACAAAGCTAGTGATAATTTTATTGTTGAAAAACTTAAGTTAAATACGTACCACATAAGACTTATCGATACAACCACCAATAGCCATGCGTCGGAAGGTAATATAAGATTGTTAATTAATCAATTAATTCCTTACTTAAATTATATCTTTGTAAACTAATAATAATTATTGTTATTTTCTGTCCTGTACAGATGAAATAGATGGAGACTTGAAGCGTCATTTTGGATCCCGTCATAAAGTTCCTCCTACTGCCAAATTTCGTTGCACGGGTCCAAATTTTATCAAATTACAAATTAGTAGTGTCTCGGTAAAAAAAAAATTAATAATTATTATCTCGAAACATTTTTTTTTTCAATTGATTATGAACATTATTTTATTGAATTATTTTTAGGGAATTCAATTTATCGAGACCAACAGACGACGGTTAGTTCCTAGCACATACAATCCAATGGGATTACCAAATCAAATTTCACAACAGTTCGAAGTTGACGTAATTTTGACAGCAAATTCAACTGGCGATTACATCTTCTATAATAGTGACAATCCGGACAGTAATACTAGATTCTTCCTTTTTTCACAAAGTAAGTTTTTCAGTAAAAATTTGTCTTTATTTATATTACATTTTATGATGCATTTGAATTTGATTTTACTCATGCGCAGGTATATATGAGTATGAGTAAATGATTTAAGCATAACGCAGAGAATGGTAACACGAAGACGCCATTTTTAATTTCTAAATTTTTTAAGGTTCGATTTTGATTATGAACAATATGGACGAACCTTACGTCTCATAGTATATTAATATAACTTATTATAATTAACATAATGTATATATATTTTTTGTTTACGTTTTTCAGCCGAACGTACTGAATTGTTAGGTGTTGGACGAAGATTGAAAGGGTTTTTTACAGGGAATAACATACTTGTCCCATGCGTTAGTCCAAATCCAAAAAGTTTAATGTTCCTTTGGAAATTCAATTCAGAACAGGTTATTTAAAGATAATAATTAATTATTATTATTACTTTTTTCGATTTAAAAATATTCTATTTGAATTTTAGAACTCCTTCGATAAACTTTCAGTTGATAACGAAACTATCTTCTACAATTCAGAATCTGGGTTCTTTATACAATCTGATCCACATCGTTCTGAGTATGTTATGAGAATGAAATATTATAATTATAATTTTGATTCTTATGGGTTTATAAGGTAGTAATTTTGATTTGTAGTAGAGAAATTAACAATTACTATCGATGTACCATTCAAGACTCTTGGCATTCTGACTTATTTGTTGATATTGATGTGAAACGAGAAGACCCTGGTCAACATCATTCAGAACTTACCATCAATTTGATCAAACTTGGAGGTGGAGCTGAATGTTATGGTATCGAAAATTCAGGAGTCAAATTCTATAAAGTTGATGCTAATGAAGATGTTGCTCCTACAATTGTCAAATGTTTCGAACAAGTAATAAAGCAACAAATGTATTCACCCTAACTTATGCACTTTTAGCATTACCATATCCCTACACATTTTATACCTAAAATTCTTATGTAATCTAATGTTTTCAGGGTGAATTTCATTGTGGTGATAGGCCTTTCAATGATGAAGTAGTAGTTGGTTCACCTCTTAATCCTGACGTATCAGGAAAAGCTTCAGTCAGTGTCCTTAGATTTACGGACTCTTATGGTCTTCTCATTTGTGTTTCCGAGACTGAAGTAATTTATACAACTTTCTTCAAAGGTCTTGATGGAATTTACTGTAAGTTAAATATTTTAACCCTTAAATCCTGATAATACATTGTTTTAAGCTTAGCAACATAATTTTTTTTTTTTTTTTCAGATAGAAATGGTGAAGATGCTCCAATTGACGCACTACTTAGAATCCAACTTGTGCCAGATCCTGACAAGGAGGTCATCATTGGTGGTTCAGTTATTACTGTCGGTACCAACCAGGCTCCGAGTGTTTTCATTGATAATCCAAGACTCATGTATACAAAATTTAGAAATGGGTCCTTTAGTAGAGTACTTGGTATGAAAAGATTACTCAACAATTTATTCAGTAATTCATTTAAAGAAAGAAAAAAAAAATTTTTTTTTTGCAGCTCTAACCGAAGATGTTGATAAAATTAAGAGCATAAATATCTTAGTCACGAGTGAAGTCACAGGAGTAATTGTCAACGATCAGATTGAAAGTTCAGGAAAAACTATAAATGTTACTAAAAACTTTACAGTTACACGTAAATATAATTATAATTTACTATCAACAATAATTATTCTCTTTTTAAAAGTTCAATTAATTGATTATTTTTATGCTAATTTTAACAATAGCAAAAGCATGTGGGCATCATCAGTTCAAATGTGCCAGTGATGAATGTATTCCTATTGCAAAGAGATGTGACCATCACGTTCATTGCCGAGATGGAAAATCTGATGAAATCGATTGCACAAGTAAATAACTCCAAAATAAATGTGTTAACTATTAAATTTAATATGATATTACTGTTGTTTCAGATTATTCCAAAAACTGTACCGATATGGAATTTCGATGTAAGAGTGGACAGTGTATAAGCAAATCACTATTTTGTTCCGGAACAGAAGATTGTCATGATGGATCAGGCGATGGTCATATTTGTTCAGGTACATCAATCTAAGTAGTATAATTATTGTTAATTTATTATTGATTCTGGTTGTTAGACTGACTTATTAATAATGTTTAGTTTGCGGAGAAGGACGTTTTCGATGTAATAGTGGAGATTGTATAAGGGATTCATATGTAAGAAACATATTTTTAAAGTCTTACAATTAATTATAAATTTACAAAAATGTGGAACTTTTAACAATTTAATATAACTCCAGGTTTGTGATTCAGACATTGACTGTGACGGTGAGTAAATTAAATTATAAAAAATTAGTTATTACAGTAAAAATACGAATGAATCGAATGCTTTCAGATGGATCCGATGAATCTAATGAACTTTGTAAACGTAAGTAATACTTAAGAAGATTATCATTTTGATTCTTGACCGAATTAACAATTATGTTATCAATCTTTAGACTGCAATGGGAATTCAGATAAATTCAAGTGCCTAGAGGGAGGCTGTATAAATAAGGNATAATGAACTTTGTAAACGTAAGTAATACTTAAGAAGATTATCATTTTGATTCTTGACCGAATTAACAATTATATGTTATCAATCTTTAGACTGCAATGGGAATTCAGATAAATTCAAGTGCCTAGAGGGAGGCTGTATAAATAAGGAAAGTTAAGCTAATTTATTTAAGTTTAGTATTCACGGTAAAGTTTAAGGGCTCTCATGGGATATTTCTTTAAACTTATTATTGTTAATTTTTATGTTGAAGGCTCCAAGAAATTTTTACAATACATAGGAATTTTATGGAAATCATCTAAGGTTACTTTACAACTATTAAATAAATTATTTACAATTGCAGGATCGTGTTTGTGATGGATATATCAACTGTGAAGGTGAGCAGTAAAAAATTAAAATTTTTGGATTAACCATTCAACATTATTGATCTTGTTTTCAGACGGTTCCGATGAAGTCGGAGAGGTTTGTAAAGGTAAACTTTTATTAAATTTGAACTCCACTTTGATAAATGTCTGATTAATCATTATAATTGTTTTATTGTGTAGGAGTCATACCAGTGATTGTAAATAGACCGACCAATTACAGCTTTCCTAGAGGCGAAGACAGTTACTTGGTCTGCGAAGTCGCAATTCCAGCAAATCTTGCGTCACAATCACGGTTTGAGCCTCGTGTCAATTGGAGTTTCACTAAGACTACAAATCAAGTAACTTACAATCACTAAATACCATTGTTCAAAATTCAATTTTCTTTGATCGTTTGACTTTTATTTTAGAATACAGAATCTCGGCTCGTTAGTAGTAACAAACAAATTAAAGATCAACGAGTGTCAAAAAGTAATAGCAGACAAAGTTCTGAAGTGATTAAAACATATTTTTTCGTTTACAAATTGGAACGTCTTAATGAGGAGGGGGAGGGGCGATACATCTGTGAAGTTTATAACGAGGTTGGATCTACTTACAAAAAATTTGTTGTAACCATACAAGGTATAAAAAAAAATGGCTACACAGCAAAGATTCAGACTGTGTAATTTGACTAAAATATTTTAATTTTCCTTATAGATTGTCCCTATACCAACCCAATTACTCCAAGACCATCGCATCAAGTGAAACCCGTAGAAGATAATGAAGATATCGATGAGTCCGTTGACGAGATTCAGGAACAGGACTTTGAGNCCTTATAGATTGTCCCTATACCAACCCAATTACTCCAAGACCATCACATCAAGTGAAACCCGTAGAAGATAATGAAGATATCGATGAGTCCGTTGACGAGATTCAGGAACAGGACTTTGAGTGCAGAAAATCTGGGAAATATCCTGATCCTGTGAATTGCTCAGTTTTTCATGAATGCGTTCCAACTGGAAAACGATTCATACATCATAAATACGCCTGTGGTCCAGGAACAGTATTTTGTCGTGATTTACAACAGTGTGGATGGGAAGCGGATTGTCCTTGTGCCAGAAAAATTAACAATGAGAATTTTGAAACTGAATTGAAAAGACCAACTAAAGGTGTTGGATCTCGTAGAAAAGTTAAACCAAGTAAAACACGTAATCAGCGCAAAAAGATTATTTTCGGTGGACGCTAAATCAGTCCTTTTTAGTTCAAATATAATTTGATTTTCTCTACTTTTGTTTTACGTTGATTACGTTTTACTACTAATAGTTCTAAAAAGAATGTTAAAGAACCTAAACTTATACCTAGCCCCAGTAAACCGAAACAACTAACAAAATGCTCAATTGTAAGAATAATTTTGTCATTTGTTTGTTTATTGGTGTCTAAATTGACTGCTCTTTCTTTAGCCCACTTTTTCCCTTGTTCTAAAGATTTTTGTAACTCATATTTGACATAAGCATTTGTAAGTCCCATTGCAACTTGGCGTCGAATTAAAGTATCCATACTTTCTTTATAAATTGCGGATTTAGGTACTAGGACACTTACAGGTAAGGCAAAGGCCTTTGCACTTGTTCTCTTCACTATTAAATTACCATAACGGTCTGAAAAATTTCGATTTGTTTCCGCAACAATATTTAAATGATAAGATATACAAACAGCTTTGGAATGGATCGTGTACTCAATACACTTGAACATTGATTTTTCTCGTTTTATTCTACGACTAATTTCTAAGTAGGCAGGTTGCTTACTTAATCCAAAAATCTTCGATAAAGCTCCACCGACATAGTGAAGATATATAACAAAATCTTTTGCTTCTGCTAATTCTTCAAATGAGCCGGGAACGAACTCGTTTAACGGTGTTACCATATTTGACATTAGGACACTCTTATAAGCTGTTACGATCACAATAGCACTGAAACTCCAAGTAAAGTAAAGCAATATTCCGGAAAGTTTCTTTAAATTTTGATTTTTAGCAAAAGACTGTTCTAGTAATGGACTTAAGGTAAAGGAGAGTCCTTTTCCAACAGCTTTTCGTAACAATAGTTTTTTGACTTCTCCATTTTGAATTTCTTTTAAATGAAAGAACAAATATGATAGGACATAGACAGGAATAATTAAACCGAAGAGAATAGTCGATAAAGCCAGCCATGTTCTTGGAGCAAATGACCTGAAGATAGCTAGCCATTTTGTTTTGTGTCTAGGGAAGCCGGTGACGAATGTAATAAATTGGAACATATTTGGTGTCAAGTAATATGCAGCTTGATACCGATCTGGGGTCAGCGCTGCACCTATACCAAGATCAATTTCACCCGTTTGGATTTTCCCAACNGCAGCTTGATACCGATCTGGGGTCAGCGCTGCACCTATACCAAGATCAATTTCACCCGTTTGGATTTTCCCAACGATACCATTGAAGAACCCATTACTCTCTCGTTCACCAAAATTGTCTTCCTTAATACTCATGTTGAAATTGAATTTCATTTGTAAAGACTCAATAACTGGAATTTGGGTTCCACCAGCAGGAACAAGAGCCTTAGTTACAGGATCCTCACGGAAACGATTCAAAGCAGGAATCCCCTTCCCAGCCATCACAGTAAGTATCTTTCCATAAAAGTTTCTTGTAAAATCTGGAAATAACAGTTCAACGTCTGGAAAATTAGGTTTAAAATTTGAATTTTTGGTTCGTATGAGTGTCAAAACTGTTAGAAGTTTTGGATTCCCATTGTCACAGAAGAAACAGACTGAACGGAAGATGTAAGAAGTTGAAATATTATTGGTTGAGGTATCTATGATTAGTTCAATTTTGTACTTGACGTTTGTCAACGGTTTTTTGAGTAAGATACTACTGGGACTGGAACTACTTGGCTTACCAATTTGTAAAATGAAATTATAATCATTTTCTCTAGTAAGCTTGTTCATCTTGATGACTGAAGGATGAGCATGTAGGAGTACAAAAACATTTACTTTTACCCAATTGGAGAGTTGATGAAAATGAATTTTGAGTTCACTGTTTTCATTTGGAGTCTTATTTCTTGTCGTTGTTAGGTACATATAGGTGAAAGTATTTGTAGAGTCGGGATAATTTTTTATTTCGTGTTCCTCATTGTTACAATTATGGAACATTTTAGATGATGAGTCGTGGAGAAAGTTGACCGTCATGCCCATGAATTTATGATTAGCAATTTCACTAATTATACCAAGTCCTTTAGAGTAAGCCTCACAGTTGATATAGCTCATTGATGTTATTAGGTTGAGGTCTTTTAGTAAAATTAAAAAAATTAAATTTCTGACACAGAGAGAATCTGTGACAGAGGTCATTTCGATCTCACTCACAAAAATTTAATGTTACTAATTTTATCTCATGCTCATTTTATTAAGTATCAAGTACATGTCACTCTTTGTTATTTTTGTTTCCGGTAGACTAATTCTTTTGTTAGTTTCTTGACATAAATTTATAAATTCATTCATTCATGAATCATAATCAGATGTCAGACTATTCCTCGCCCACACCCAGTCTAAAATTCCTCAAAATAGTAAAGTAAGCTCTTCACCTTTGGAGTATGGTATGGTTTATAATAATAATGTAACCTTTGCTTTTTTTATTCGAATTTTGTCATAATATTTTATAATTTACAGTGAGATTTAATGAAAAATCGAAATTCGCGCGCTTTCACCCATTTAAAAAATCATAAGAGTTGCATAGACATCCATGGTAATAGAAAGTGCGCGAATTTCAATTTCTTATTCCAACGCTTCGGTGCAAGCTGCAAACAAAATTTATTTGGTAAGTTAAATAAAAAGACTTTATAAAGACTTACCAATTGGACTAATTCGATTAATTCTGAAGTTATTATTCGAATGCAATTTATTATGGGCGTCTGAATTATTGAAGGGTAAAACGAATTTTGATTCCATTAAAATAATCTTGAGACATCAGCCATGGAGCATGGAGTCATTCATTAGAAGACAATCAAGTTTTGAAAGAATAAATTTCTAAAAATTTGACAAAGAAATTAATTAAATTGGAAATCAATCCTCTTTATGGAATTGTTTAGAACAGCTTACAATACAAAGGTATTCAAACATTGCTAATAAATTAATAATAAATTATTAATTAAATTAATTATTATTGACGGATAAGGGAGCAGGTGACTCCCTTTGTTTAATAATGTACCGGGTGTTTTAACATATTTAGAGTTGATGCCTCAACAAAATTCAAATTCAACCAATCAGATTTGAATATTCAAAATTTCCCTCAATCTGATTGAAGGAATTTGAATTTTTGAATTTTTTTTTTTTTTTTTTTTGTCAGGTTATCAACTTGGAATCTTTTATTTAACCTTATTTGGTTACCATTAGTTGACGAATTGAGTGAAAGTGATGGAAAAAGTTTATCCAAAGTGCCATGCGGGTGTGATTAATTTATAATTTATTATTTCATTTTGATTATGAGGAGATAAGTGGTCACTTCATTTATTAGGTAACCTAATTCTATCATTTAATAATGCACTGACGTAAGTATTCTGCTTATTATTTTTACGAATGGATTACATGAGGTGTCATTTTTTTTATCAAACTATCCGATAAAATTTTTCCGATATGGATTTGATTGGGTAAGCACTTGGATTTCGAAGTTTACTTTAAGTTTTGTCAATTTGTGACGAGTGGTCGAATTTTTAGAAATTAATCGATCTTTTTTTGTCTTCTTTGGCTACTGTTTGTTAATTTTTTTCTTCTTTCTTTTTCTAATTTATTGCTCTTTTTTTTTGAGACTTTTACATTTCAGTTTGATTTGGCGCTGCAAAAAGCCACAGACAGGTAACAAAAAAGGTTTTTTTTTTATTTCGTATTTTCATCATTTGACATTCTTAAATCTTTCTTTTCTTCACTTTTACTCCGTAATCTGAATGTTGCAATCCTTAAGATCCCTTAGAAGTTGTTGCAGTACATCATCAGTATTACTAAATTTCAATCCATCATCCTCGTCAACTAAAACAACTGCTACAAATACGCAATTAAATTATACGACAACCAATACTACGATGGCTCCAATTACACCGAAGGGACCAAATGAATACGACTTCATTGTTGTAGGTGGAGGATCCGGTGGTTTGGCTGCTTCCAAAGTAAATTAACTATTAATTTTCTTTCTTTCAATGCTAACATAAATTTACTATTACACAAAGGATGTATTTCAACTAAATACTTATCTTGATTTAAATGTTTTTCAGGAAGCTGCAAGACTTGGGAAGAAGGTTGCATTATTCGATTACGTAAAACCATCTCCAAAAGGTACCACTTGGGGTATTGGTGGCACCTGTGTAAGTTGAAGTTCAGTAAACTTAAGCATCTTCTTTCGACAAACTTTGTTGGATATTCTGTATTGATATTTAATTTTATCTAGGTAAATGTTGGGTGCATTCCAAAAAAATTGATGCACCAGGGAGCCTTATTAGGACAGGCACTTGAAGACGCACGTCATTTCGGCTGGGAATTTCCGGAAGAAAGTGAGTAAAATAATTTATCAAATTTTTTTTTTNTTGAAGACGCACGTCATTTCGGCTGGGAATTTCCGGAAGAAAGTGAGTAAAATAATTTATCAAATTTTTTTTTATTTTTAAGGAAAAACTGAAATTTTTTACTCATAAAGAATCACACAATTGGGGTTTCATGGTACAAGTCATATCAGACTACATAAAATCTTTGAATTGGGGATATCGAGTTGCACTCCGTGACTCTGGTGTTGCCTATTTGAATGAATTTGCGGAGTTTATTGACAAGAATACAATTAAGGTAAATGAAAACTATGACTTTATTCATTTTTAATATTAGCTAATGACAAAATAATTTAGACATTTGACAAGAAAGGGACTGAGAAGACGTATGTTGCAGATACTATTCTCATAGCAGTTGGTGGACGTCCTAAATATCCCAATATTCCTGGTGCAAGAGAATTTGGAGTTACTTCCGATGATATATTCACTCTCCCTTACCACCCTGGGAAAACTTTGTGTATTGGAGCATCCTACATTGCACTAGAAACAGCAGGATTCTTAGCTGGGACTGGAATTGAAACGACTGTGATGGTAATTAATTACTTAAAATTTCTATTCTTAAAACGTAAGCTTTTTGTCACATTTAGTAAGGAATGAAAAACTTCGTCTATCCTAGGTTCGGTCCATTCTCCTTCGTGGATTTGACAACCAATTAGCTGAAATGGTTGGTGAGCACATGCAGGAACATGGAGTCAGATTTCTTAGAGGTTGGGTTCCCACATCTGTGAAACTAATCGAAGAAGGAAAAGACGGAATTGCTCCACGCCTTTTGGTGACAGCGAAGCAATCTGACGGAGACCAAACTTGGGAAGAGGAGTTCAACACAGTTGTCTTCGCTATTGGTCGGGACCCATGCACCCCTGATCTCAAGTTAGAGAATGCTGGTGTTCAACTCAGTCCAACGTACATAGAATTCACTATAACTTTCACTGTTAAAGTCTGAAAAGTTTAATTTCTTGAATTGTTTTCAGAACTGGGAAAGTGATCACGGATGACGCAGACAAAACGAATGTAGGTAACATTTATTGTGTCGGAGACACAGCTGAAAATCGTCCTGAATTAACTCCGGTTGCTATTTTGGCCGGACGATTACTTGCACGGGTATGATTTTTATTCTCAAATCTAAAAAAAAAAAAATCTAACGATAATAATAATGATTTTTAGCGCTTATATGCTGGTAGAAAGACGTTGACAGACTACGATCTCGTTCCAACAACAGTCTTTACGCCAATGGAGTATGGTTGTATTGGACTTTCGGAAGAGAAGGCGATTGCAAAATATGGGAAAGATAATATTGAAGTTTACCATTCCCATTTTCAAGCTCTTGAGCATGCACTACCAAAGAGAGACCAGAACAGATGTTACGCAAAATTACTCTGTGTGAAATCAGAAAAGGTTTTTAATTCATTACTTTTATAATCCTAAGGATGCATTTTGACAAATTGAGGTTCCATCGTGCTCTAAAATGATAACGTTAATTATTGTGAGATTCGGTCTCGATGGAACATCAACTAGCTTTGCATAGTTTGATTTATTCATTTGTTTATTAATTCCACAGGAACGAGTTGTGGGGTTGCATTATTTTGGTCCAAATGCCGGTGAAGTAACTCAAGGGTTTACAATGGGCTTCAAGTTTGGTGCAACGAAGGAAGACTTTGACGAATTGATTGGTGTTCACCCAACAACTGCTCGTGTAAGAACACCTTAATAACTTCATTCCACAGTTTCACCTTATCACCGTTTGTTTATTTTATTTTTCTACAGAACATGACGGAATTGGAAATCACAAAATCCTCCGGGGCCAATCCAATGAAGAAAGGTTGTTGTGGTTAAAGATCATCTCTAGTTCACACCAGCACTCACATCTTCTGTAAGTTCATCAATGTTTAAGAATAACAACACAAACTTCAATACGATATTATAATCCTGGTCTCTTGGTTATATCTCTGTTGACTTTTCTCTTCTAAATTCAATTCACTCGACTGCATCAATATTTTTTTCTGTTAAATTTTAGTGAAGCAGAATAATTAACTTCAGACAAATTTGTCTTTCCATAAATTCTTTTTTTTTTAAGAAACGACAAATTCATGTTATTCACGTTCAATCTGATTTTAAAATTGTCAACTTAAAAATCACGAAATTGATTTTGAATAAAATTGGCAACATTAAATGTTAAGATTAACGTTTCTTAGAATATGTAATAGTTTATTCATAGACTTGACCATATTTTGCTGAAATGTTGACTAAAACCTCTAAATCTTCTGCAAGGTTATGAATATTAGTTTGGGGGGTTTTCTCTCCTGGTATAAAATTTGTGTAAATTTTTCGATGAAGTCTGTGATGATTAATTGTATTTGTTGCTAGTTCAGCAAAAGTCATGCTAATTTCATGGGTCTTTTGCTTCTCATAAATGTCAACAGGGTGAGGATACAAGTCATCACCTAAAATATTTAGAAATTCATTGGTTGAATAATTATTATTATTATCTTTCTATGGTATAATTATGCTATCGTTACAACTTTGTCTTACCAGGTAAAACATTTATTAATCCCTCTTTGGTGTTTATGAAAACCGAACACCATCTTTCNTACAACTTTGTCTTACCAGGTAAAACATTTATTAATCCCTCTTTGGTGTTTATGAAAACCGAACACCATCTTTCAAGACCATGTTTCAACCTCTCCTTGGCTAGTCTCTCAAGGTCTTCAAAATTGGAAACTTTGTTCAATCGCATCATCTCATACAGTTGTGGAGGAAATAGTTTTTCTTTCCCTGACATCTGATCCTCGANAACTTTGTTCAATCGCATCATCTCATACAGTTGTGGAGGAAATAGTTTTTCTTTCCCTGACATCTGATCCTCGATCAAGTTCTTAGGACTGGATATCTGAAATTTTGAGTCAACCACATGTTCATATCTGACTCTTGAAGTATTAAAATTTTAACAAAACTGACATAACACTTGGTAACTTCCTGAGAATTAAATTGAATTTTTGGAAGTTTATCCAACATGGTGATATAGAAGATGGTGTCAAATCGACCTTTTGGATGGAAAGTTGTTGGAGTGAGCCAGTTGTTCCATTCGTATAGTGAAGATAAATTTGGTAAGATTTTAAATTTATCACAAAGAGTTAAGAAGTCTTCTGGCTGGTTCATTATACGATTCTGCCATACTCGAATTTCATCTTCATTGGCAAAAATTTTAGGATTTGAAGGTACTGAAGTACTATGTTCCATTGGTTGACAAAGAAGAATTCCACATTCTTCAAAAGTTTCACGAATTGCTGTGATTCTCAATGTAATCTCCTTTCCAAAATGATCATTGTCGTTTAGTTCATAAATTTCAGGCCGTTTGGCTCCTGGTTCCATCAACTTCAATGAAGTCAAATCTATTCCACTTTTACCGTACAAATTCATCCAGTCTTTACTACCGTCTGACGGTGATACTGTANATGAAGTCAAATCTATTCCACTTTTACCGTACAAATTCATCCAGTCTTTACTACCGTCTGACGGTGATACTGTACCACCTAAAGGGTACAGACAGAACAAACAGACAGGGTAAGTTTAAGTATTTTAAGATATCTACAAATTAAAAGTTAGTAAATTCTTAATTTTTATATAGTAATTTCAATTCACCGGGAAAACAGAGTCCACCCGGAAATGAACCAGTGNATGAAGTCAAATCTATTCCACTTTTACCGTACAAATTCATCCAGTCTTTACTACCGTCTGACGGTGATACTGTTCCACCTAAAGGGTACAGACAGAACAAACAGACAGGGTAAGTTTAAGTATTTTAAGATATCTACAAATTAAAAGTAGTAAATTCTTAATTTTTATATAGTAATTTCAATTCACCGGGAAAACAGAGTCCACCCGGAAATGAACCAGTGGTTACACGCAGTGTTACCAGGTACTGTAGACAATTTGATCCTGGAATTGCAATGAGTAAAGATGAGGCATCTCGCCAAGTTTTTACTTTCTTAATACCATTTAGCAAGACCTGTGTAACTTTCATTTCCAACTGATTTTAAATAACCTTTACTCAATTTCCTAATTCTGTAAAAATAATTTGAATTATTTGGAGGCTGGGTGTACTCACGGTATACACGTGCTTACACGTAATAAGCACATCCTTTACAAACAATACTGATGGAATCAACATTGCTTATTTATGAGAAATTTAGTCTCAACTCACTTTGATAAGATTAGCCAGTAACTCAAATTTTTGGTTGCCTGAAGGCAATCGAAATTTCTATATTACAAGAGTTGTCAAGGTAATTTTTCAAAAAGAAGACTAATTTTTAATTTTACCTAAAAAAATTTTATTATAAATTTCGAAACAAAATCTTTTTTTAATTATTAACTTTCCTCATTATTATTTCTTCAAAAAATTAAACTTGAAAAAAACAATTGAGTTAATTTAGTAAACAACTGCTCTTCTTGCACAACGAGCTTCAATTCCTCATTAGTGACCTTGGATGGAATAATAAATGAAGATAAGGTTACCTTGCATGTCGTCAAGGTCACCTTAGCAACATTTTTGCTTTGCTCTGTAATGAAATGAAAGAATTTTGTACCTTTTAAAAAAAGCGCTATTATTTACAATAGTTTGAAATTCACAATGAACAGATAAAGCATACTTTTTTTTCTTCTTTTAGCAAAACTACTCTCTGAAAGTAAAATGTAAATTCTATAAGCTTGCAGGAGATGATTAGTTAGTAAACAAGGTGAGTGGGTATCAGTTCAAGTCCATTTGTCCACAGTTGCATAATGAGACCAAATGTGAAGTTAACCAATTTGAACATGTGAATCCTCCAAGTATTTGATGAGAAAAGTTTGAGCTGCCGGTGCAATACCTGAGCTAATGAGAGGAGTCAGTTGTCCTGGATTTTCTTTTGATAATTTACCAAGACTCTGAGCAAGGAAGAGTTTAGCATCAGGGATAGTACCTGTGAAATGAAATTAGAAATAACATATACCCAATTAAATAATATTGATATAAAAAAAAATGAATTAGAATTTATAAAAATTATTCAACTAACTAACCATTGAATGGATCCTTTTCCGCATGTTTTGCAAAATTAAGCTGAGAAAATGTGGTTTGATATCCAAGAGCTTCATCAATCTCTACAAAATGTTCATCCACTTGTTCATCTGTCATGTCTTCAGGTAGTTCAAAGAGACCAACTAATGCTTGAAGTAATGGAGGCCTAAAAAATAATAAATAAAATATTAAGGAGGTTAAGATTTTACGTTTGATTGAAGAAAAAAAAAATTTATTCTTACCAGTAACTAGAGTAGTCTCCAACGATAGTCTGAGGTGCGTCGCATAAAAGTTTAACTATCCCAATGGCAAGGATTTTTTTCTCAGTCTTACCAGTTACTTTTTGTGTTTCAGAAATAAATATACGATCCAACACCATTCCAAACATTCGAGGTTGGATCTCATCAATTGTTTGAAGAAAAATGACTGCTCCATACTTGTAAATAAAAATTCCAAAATAGACCAACAAACACTTGACATATTTTGTAGTTTTAGATGAAGTAAGGCGTTGAAAGAGAAGAATGAAAATTTGTTTGATGTACTGAGCCATTGCTTGACTAGTAAAAAAGAATATTTTAAATTCAATCAATTATTAATTATCCTTCTGACCTTTTGATTGATTTTTAACTTACTCAGGAATTTCCTCTGTCAAAGTTCTAAGTAAATTTAATCCCTCGTGATCATTGGATTTGGACGCAATGAGTTTTTGGAAGATACCTAGCAAGGACCCCTGAAATGATAATTGAACCAAGTTCACAAATCACAATCATTAAGAACTCCATTGTGGTGTAAATTTTTAAATTTCTTTTCTCACCAATTTGTCAATTACTTTCTGAGGATCACTTCTAACATAGACTTGAAGCAAGTGAACCAAAGGATGGATGTTAGCTGGTCGATCCCAAAGTACTGGAGCCAGGAGTAGAGTGAAAAGGCCCATATAGGGATCTGGAATCCCATTTGTATGCATTCTCAGAAGCATTGACAAAATTTGAAAAACGTAAGGAATGAACTCTAGAATAAAGAAAGTGTACATCAAACAGGGGTTTACACTTTGACAGTAGACAAAATACCTGTAACATCCTGATTCAAAATTTGTTGGAAAATAGGGAAGAGCATTTCTTCAAATTGTGCAACATACTGAGTGTCAACTCTACACATTATCTTCACACAGAGACTCAGACTCTCAAATAAGTAATGGTTGAAATGAGGCTTTGTTGGATTTTTGGCCACACTCAACAATATTTCAGTTAATTTAGGTAAAACATGTCCCATGAGTGGTGTAATTGCATTTTGTAATGTTGAAAATGACCTCATGACAGCTAAAACAAAATTTACAAATAAGTCAAAACTTTTTCCTTCAAATATAACTATAGAACGTTACCTTTCATAACATATTCATTATCCTTGGATCCTTGCTTCTCAAACAATGAAAACAAATTCGCCAGTAGCTCCGTTCCAAATGGACTCAAATCGGCAGATTTGATGCTAGGATTTGAAATATAAATTTTCAAAATTAAATTATCAAAAAAAAAATATATATATACAGTGCATTCAAGTAAGAAGGCGAAATTTTTGAAAAATGATTTTGCGGAAAATAAAAAATTGACTATTCGTCAAAATTTTATACACATAATGAACTGCTCAAGTTCCTGAAAATCGTTTCTACGAAAATTTTGTTAACTTTTCTTAAGTTAAAAAGTGTGACAGGACTCTAATTTTTGAGTTTTAAAAACAGTAGTGCTGAATTTTCGCCTTCTTATTCGAACACACTGTATATGTATACATATTCAAGCTTACAGTGCGGTACTATCAGTTAGTCGAACAAGAAGGATTTTGTCAATAGTGTAAGCAGCGTAGGTGTGAACAACTGAACTTGAAGAAGTCAGGAGACGAACTAAAGGACCTATCGCTTCCTTCACAATAATTGGTGGTAATTGATTTCGAAAAACCATGATGAATTTTATAGCATCCGCCTTCAAAACTGGGAGCGCATTTACTAAGAAAAAAAAAGAAGGTATACCAGAAATTAATTGTTGCAAACTGTTAATACTTACCGTTCGGATGTATAAGTTCAGGTAGAATATGTGCTTGGTAGAATTCTAAGATGTTCACCAACTGGTTCGTTTGAGTGATACCATGTTTCTCTGTTTTCCCTTTTGATGCCAGTGATGTAACCAAATAAATGGCAGCGTCTTTATTTTTCCAATTTTGAGTAGGATTTACAGCATAATTTGTAAGCATAGCCTAAATGAAACAAAAATACCAAAAGTTTTAAAATCAAATTCTTTTTTATTTAATGAATAATTAATTTTCAACCAAACCTGGATATATTGACCAAAAATAGCTGTCATTTGTTGCTCAAAGTGACGAGAAAGTGCTCGAACAAGGTCACACGCTGCTCTNAATTTAATGAATAATTAATTTTCAACCAAACCTGGATATATTGACCAAAAATAGCTGTCATTTGTTGCTCGAAGTGACGAGAAAGTGCTCGAACAAGGTCACACGCTGCTCTTCGACGAGTATCCACATCAGAACCCTCAATATCNAAGTGACGAGAAAGTGCTCGAACAAGGTCACACGCTGCTCTTCGACGAGTATCCACATCAGAACCCTCAATATCTCTTCGGATATACTCTTCTGCGTTATCTTCGAAAAGCTCCTCATCAGTTTCTTCATAAAAATTAAAAGAAAATTGTCAAAATGATAGCATGAACTTGAACATATCTTTTTCGTAAACTACCTCGGAATTCCATATTAGGGATGATGACTTTCTCACAAATACTACTCATAGTGGCAGGGTCATCAAAAAGGTTTTTATACCTCTCACGGTCTGCAACTAATGCAAGAAATTGGATAGCGTTGCTCACAAGCTACAATAAACAACCAAAAGTTATAATAAATTATGTAATTGAAGTTTGAAGATGTGAATGAAAATGATAGAATTACTAGGTCATATTTAGTTTGATTTCCAGTTGTCACTAATAACTTCCAAACTACAGTAACAAATTTTGGCAAGTACATTGCAAACTCCTCATCATATTTTTGAGCATACATGCCAACATTGTCACAAATTTGAGATTTAAGTTGTTCCAACAAACCAGCATCTTCATCCTCCTGTTAAAAATGAAGTTTTGAAAGTTGACACCGGCAGTGAAGTGAAATACAGTCAATTGCATAATCAAACTTACTCCGGTTTTCAATAAAGGATTGTCTATTTCTAGTAAAGTATAAAAATTTTCCATCCATGGAGACATGTTGTCTTCGAAAAACTCAGGTAAGTCCTATTATACATACAGTAAGTAACAGTAATTTTACAACTTCCCGCTTATTGACAAACTTGAATTGATTAGGACGAACCTGAAAGTTTAGTGAATTGAAAATCTTAGCCACCATAATTAGAGAACTAAAAATAACTTTTAGCGCATCCTTGTTATTCTCTTGCTCTTTGGTGAGACGCATTAACACCTGAAGGAAAACATTCAGATATAAATTTAACTCCTGAATTATGTAGGAATCTGATCAGTTAAGAAGTGACGATTGTGTTTGTCTATACCATAAACAGTTGTGTCAAAGGAGTAGCAAATTCATCCAAGACTAATTTGATTTCTAACCAGAGTTCATTTGATTTGAATTCATAGCGATATCTCTTGAACAAAGAGTGCGCCGTATGAAGGATCCCATTGATGACATTAAAATCTCCAGATTCAAACTTCACAATCATTTCTTTCAAAAGATTAGGCCATTTATTTGGGAAATCTTCTCTTCCGATCACAGAAATGGCATCGCTTAGTTGACGTTGGATTGTTTCAGGAGAGCCCAACATTAAATTCACGATCATTTGTTTTACCAAATGGCGATCTTCAGAATGCATTTTATCTTCGCCGTCTTCATCATTCTAAACAAAGATAGCAAATATTTCAAGATCAATTTGAAGGNCAGAATGCATTTTATCTTCGCCGTCTTCATCATTCTAAACAAAGATAGCAAATATTTCAAGATCAATTTGAAGGGGTAGTTTTAAGCGGATACTTACAATTTTCCAATTCCGTTTCACAAAATTTTTGAAGGCAATAGCTCCAGCGACGCGAATAGTTTTATCAACATCTTGCTTGGCTATAAGATTCAGNCAGAATGCATTTTATCTTCGCCGTCTTCATCATTCTAAACAAAGATAGCAAATATTTCAAGATCAATTTGAAGTGGTAGTTTTAAGCGGATACTTACAATTTTCCAATTCCGTTTTACAAAATTTTTGAAGGCAATAGCTCCAGCGACGCGAATAGTTTTATCAACATCTTGCTTGGCTATAAGATTCAGCAGCAAAATAGCATAGTTTTTATTCCTCTCAACTGATTCCAGAGATTTTTCGGCTATAAGAATAACGGTAGCCCAAATTAGAAAAATTTTTGCTTGCCCTTAAATAGTTGTCGAAAAAAAAAATCATGATTCATTTTTTAAATAGAGTCTGATCAACTTAAGCAGTCAACGCTAATAAAGGATTAAATTTAAACTACACCCGCGGCTGTTTTTTCATATTTCTCAATTTAAAATTTATTCTCATCTCGATATTTTCATGTTCTTGGTTAAAATTACCTGNAGATTCAGCAGCAAAATAGCATAGTTTTTATTCCTCTCAACTGATTCCAGAGATTTTTCGGCTATAAGAATAAAGGTAGCCCAAATTAGAAAAATTTTTGCTTGCCCTTAAATAGTTGTCGAAAAAAAAATCATGATTCATTTTTTAAATAGAGTCTGATCAACTTAAGCAATCAACGCTAATAAAGGATTAAATTTAAACTACACCCGCGTCTGTTTTTTCATATTTCTCAATTTAAAATTTATTCTCATCTCGATATTTTCATGTTCTTGGTTAAAATTACCTGNCTGTTTTTTCATATTTCTCAATTTAAAATTTATTCTCATCTCGATATTTTCATGTTCTTGGTTAAAATTACCTGGTTTGCGAATATTCGTGTCAGGATGAAGCGTTTGCTGAAGGAACGATGCCAAAAGTTGCAAATTAGCCTCTGTGACGTCCATTCTTTCACTCGCGTTCTGTAAAATATTAAATGATTAGAAAGACGTAAACAATACATTTAGTAATTATTTGTCCTATAAGAATGTGTCAACATCAACAAACATACGGACACGGCTCAAGCCAACGCGTGCTGATTGCTATGCATAACACCCAATTGTCACATTCCGACACCATCAGAAAATTCTAAGATATTACGACAAAACCTGACAACCCCTAATCTTATATTTTGAGTTTGACTCAATCTGAACCTCAAGGACTTTTTAGTATTCGTGTTGTCACAGCCGATAGAGTAATATTTGTTATGTAAACCGTAACCCTGTCCAGCCTTCCGCTTCCCTTGTGAATTTCGGTTAGTTTAGCTGTTTAGCACTAATAAGTAAGGATAGCAGTACTAATAACTTACCGTACCTCTGAGCACCACTGTTATGACAAAAAGGTATAACTAGTGAACTTTGAATACTTTTCACGTTATTAATTAATTACCTTAGATAGATTGATCAATTTAATTAAACTCTTTTGTCTTTTGTCTCCGATTTTCACGTTTTATTCAATTTCAAAATTCAAACTCAACAAATAACGGTCATACTAAAAAGTACACCACACTCCACATACATCATTAGAATTCGGCAGCCAACCCCGGATCAAATAATAAACTTAAGGAAATCTCATTTACAAAAGTCATGTTTGTAAAACAACCGACGGCAACCTATCTAGGTAATTGCACAATAGTATACACTAAACAACGGATAAGACTATTCTGTTTAAACAAACTAAAGTTTATTGCAAGATTGCAAGAAAAAAAAATTTTTTTTTCTACCAACCTTGGTTTATTAAAGATAAAAAATTATTAGTGTGTACAATTGGCACGGTTAAAGTGAATTATATATTAATACACTACTGGAAACATTTTTAGACAAGCGAGAAATTATTTTTTGCTGATGCCCTTTGCTGGACAAATTTTCTCAGCAAATATTCTGTTAGAATTTTTTAATATTCGTTTGTATAATCAGTGTAACAAAGTTATTTTAAGGTATTAAAAAAATCCTCTATGATAAGTTTAGTTTAAAGCTCCTCTATTTGAAAAAATTGACGCTTTCTAGTTTGCCTATTTTTTTAATAAGTTGGAAGATATTTAAAAAAATTGATAAAAAAGTAGTTATGGACTAATTTTTATCAAATAGAGGTTTATAAAAATTTCTCAGTAAATTCGTAATGTATCTTGTTTACTGGAATTAAAAAAATTGTCAATGAATAATTTAGATCGAGTCTAATAATATCGTCAATTTGTAAATCATCTGCACACAAATAACAATAATATAACACATAAGAACATTTTCGTTGATGTAATAGGAAAATATGCTTAGAATAATAGTATAAAGAAATCAAGTGTAAGTAAAGCATAAACATGCTTCTCCAATCTTTCCAGTTTAGTTGACACGATAAGAAAAAATGTTTAGAGATGCATCAGAAATTAAGTGGAAGTCTCTAATCACAGCATCAAGACAACATTCATTTGGATCATAGGAAAATAACTTAGAATACCACGATATTAATATTCCGGTTTTTCTGGTTTTTCAGTCGAAGTTCACTGTCGACCTACCTAACTTTTAAATGATATAACTTACCTTCCGTTATTGAGTCAGGGTGTACATGCCGAAGTCTATTGGGGTATGGGGTGTGATTGCTTAGTTATTAAATACAGTAGAAAAATTTTCTAAAGAAGTGATATTCAAATTCAACTCGTTGAAGCCGCACNGAGTCAGGGTGTACATGCCGAAGTCTATTGGGGTATGGGGTGTGATTGCTTAGTTATTAAATACAGTAGAAAAATTTTCTAAAGAAGTGATATTCAAATTCAACTCGTCGAAACCGCACAATAGACCTTTTTCACAATTACTGCCGCCCTGGTTTCCCGGGCTTGAACTACACTTTACCATGAGGGGGAAACTAACGCGTTTTGTGATAGTGTTTATTATGAAATGTCTATAAGAAAAATTGAATGGTTCCAATTAAATTATCGAAGTTAAATATTATTCTCTTAACAACATTGGCTGGTCGTTTTCAAAAACACATTAAATATTATATCTGTCTAAATAAAACGAATTCCTAAATTAATTTAAGACACATAAGTGAAGCAACTTTAATTTAGCTGAGAAATCCACTAAGATCTATTATCCAAGGCTTCTATTTGACCTTTGAAGGGATGTTGAATCATCAATTATGTGATAAAAGGCAATTCTATCGAATGCAGGGTCAGATGGCTCTTTGTAATGTTGGGTCAGCATACATAGTAGTGTTCATACCGCCTTCAGATTTACAGCATTGTCTTTTGAAGAGGAATGAAAATTTTTGGATTGCGTTACTCCCTCGTTTGGCTGCCATTTGGTTTAAAAATTTCCTACACCATTTTGTGAACACGTTGTGTGAGTAGCTATATCTTTACATCTTTACTATTTGCTAAATCATAAGTGTTTGGTTAGCTTGCTAATGCTGTTTTGTATTGAAGATTGTAAAATTAATTTCACACACAAAAAAGTTTGAATATAATTTTTGCAAAAAATGAATGTTTATTACGAATTTTCTTGATTATTTTATTTTATTCTGTATATAGCAATCTATAAATAATATATATCATCATTTTCTATTCATTAAATTATCTTTATTTTTAGTACTTAGTAAACAGTCTTCATCAATTTAAAGTTTTTGATAATAATTTTTACTTGTATTGTTTATTTTAAGTTGATAAATGTAAACGTGGTGGAAGTTCTACGTTAAGAGAGTTTTCTCCCCTCATTATTGACTTTTGTCAAAACTTTAAACCAGAATTTCTACTAAAAACTTCTAATTAATGTGCAAGTTTTTGTAGGTCGTTAACATCTATGATTTATTGTTAATAGATTTTACGTATATTTCATATATAAGAAATTACTTAGTTTGTTAACGACCGCTATAACTTAACGTTATTAGCNTAGATTTTACGTATATTTCATATATAAGAAATTACTTAGTTTGTTAACGACCGCTATAACTTAACGTTATTAGAATGGGAGTTTGTGTTCGGTTTTGTTTCAAAATATATCCAAGTTCAATTTTAGGTGGTCTACCGACTCTTTGTGAAAAAGGTCAATTGTCGGTTTTACTCCGTATCCACCTCACACATCTCTCATCTCAGGCAGAGGTGGTCAACTTACATAAAGTAAGAATCGCAGACCACCCAATCCAGCTTTCTAGTATTTATCTTTTGATTATAAATGATAGGGGACAGCGCGAACGCAGTCCCCCGCTACCAAAAATTACGCACCCGAGTTACATACGTTTGATGTAATCGCAGGAGTCAATCCCACCGTAGTGCAATGGTGAGACCTCGTCCTGGGAGAACGGCCTTCCTGATCACCGTACCTCCTGTGCCAGGTAAGTGCCGATTTGAACTTTCCGCTTCAGTCTTCACTTCAAAATTACCGACTTTAGCTTTGGCTATCCACTTTTAGATGCATTTTAAACAACTACACTATTTTCCAATTCAATTTTATTCATGGAAAACTTTCAATCAATCATTTTTACGCCAGATTATGAAAATAAATCATAAAATTTGTACAGATTTTCGATTTTATCAATCAATTAATTATGATTCTGGTGTACCGGTTGTACTCAATGACAAAAAAACACTTCCCTGTTTCTCGTAAAAGAAGCGGGAAAGTTAAGTTCAAAATTCAAAATAGAAATTTATTTTTCAAAAATTTGAAATTCAAAAATGATTTTTGTGATTTTTTGTTTGATTTTGGATTTATTATTACAAAGTAAACAGTTAGCACCAAGAAAAATATCAAGAATTTCGATTGATTTGATTGTCACTTCGAATTAGAAATTGTTTGTTCCGTGTTTAGATTATAGGTAAGGTAGAGTTGAATAAAACTTGAACCACTTTAATTTAATATCCAATTTGAAATAATTTACTTTTAGCCGGCTGGAGTTGATANAATTAGAAATTGTTTGTTCCGTGTTTAGATTATAGGTAAGGTAGAGTTGAATAAAACTTGAACCACTTTAATTTGAAATAATTTGAAATAATTTACTTTTAGCCGGCTGGAGTTGATCAACTTGATCATTGGTATTTTAAGGAAAGGACACCAACTATGAGTACTGCCATTACATCTGTAGTAGNAGTTGATCAACTTGATCATTGGTATTTTAAGGAAAGGACACCAACTATGAGTACTGCCATTACATCTGTAGTAGCTGTAGATTTACTGAAAGGGATTATTCTAAAATTCCCAAGCAGCGTGTATTGTTTTGCTTATGGATCAGCAATTTTTGCACAAAAGAACCAAAAAATGGGAAAGGTTAGTCGTCAGGTCATTATTAGAAGTATAATGAATTGTTTAGCTCCATGGAGTCCAAACGGATTACCGTCAATGTAAACTACTGTTACTATACTCTTAATTTGTAGATGGTGGATCTTGTTTTTGTTGTGGACAATCCTTTGAAGTGGCACACTGAGAATTTGAGATTGAACCCTAATCACTATTCATTTTTGAAATATTTTGGACCAAAAACAATTGTGAAGGTCCAGGAGAATTGGGCATGTGGAGTTTACTACAATACTTTAGTAAATGTGGATAACCAGGTGTTTAACAATAAACATGGGTGTCTTATAATTGATTGCCAAAAGAAAATTCAAATCAGGGAATCTTTCAAAAAAAAATTTCNCAATAAACATGGGTGTCTTATAATTGATTGCCAAAAGAAAATTCAAATCAGGGAATCTTTCAAAAAAAAATTTCTTTTGGCTTTTCGAATTTCAAACTTTTCATTTATTGAAAATTTTTTGTTGAGGCATCAAATGTTTGAACACGCCGTATTTTACATAACATGATTGGTGTCTGTTACATAAACGTTTATTTTTGTGAACAGTTACTGAAATATGGAGTTATCAGTACACATAAGGCAATGGATGATCTAAAAACTTGGACCCATGTGTNCAATAAACATGGGTGTCTTATAATTGATTGCCAAAAGAAAATTCAAATCAGGGAATCTTTCAAAAAAAAATTTTTTTTGGCTTTTCGAATTTCAAACTTTTCATTTATTGAGAATTTTTTGTTGAGGCATCAAATGTTTGAACACGCCGTATTTTACATAACATGATTGGTGTCTGTTACATAAACGTTTATTTTTTTGAACAGTTACTGAAATATGGAGTTATCAGTACACATAAGGCAATGGATGATCTAAAAACTTGGACCCATGTGTNTGAACAGTTACTGAAATATGGAGTTATCAGTACACATAAGGCAATGGATGATCTAAAAACTTGGACCCATGTGTACATCTCTGGGAGACTGCAGAAACCTGTGAGGGATTTGGTTCCTCCGACAAATTCTCAACTTGTCAAGTACATAAAACAAAATCGTTTATCGGCCTTACGTGCAGCACTCCTTCAGTTACCCCAATACTCCACAAAGTTTGAGCTGTATCATACCATCACGGAATTGTCCTACATTGGTTTGCATGTTTATCTTTTTGGGGTTTAAACTGTTTATCACTATATAAGTATTTGATGAATATATTTTTAGGCGACTCGAGAATGGCAGTGAGCGAAAATCCCAATAAGGTGCAAAATATTGTTGCCGCTAACATTTCGGGTTTCGACGAGATTTATCAACCTTTGGTCAAAGAGTTACATCCTCTCATAGAGGTAATTTTGACGAATGTTTAATTAAACCAACCTAACCAAATTAATTCTTCAGGCCACTTTTGATGACATGATTGTGCAAGACATGAGTTCAGATGCACGATTGAAGCACCTTATGGCCCTTCCGTTTCACTTACAGGTGTGAAATAAAATAATTTTTCAACGAAAAACCTCAGGAAAGAAACTTTTCAACTCTTTAGAGAGACATTTCTCGGAAATCTGGAAGGAATCCTGCACTTTGTGATATTGAAGATTCACTCGTTGAGTTAAGCTCTCTACCTAGCCTTGGGCCACTTGTCCGGAAATCACTCGCAGATATTGTCTGGAAATCAAGCATCCAACAAACAGTTCAAGGGGTATTAACAGCTGGTCTTTTCAAAGCTATTAAATATGGAACTGAAAAGGTTAAGAAGAAAATCACTGGAAGCTCTGAGACAACTCTACCCCGAGTCCTTCGTCCAAATATCACTTCTGATGAAGTCTATAAATTAGAAATGCTCAAAGAGAAAAACCGTGAAGATGAAATCACAGCGTTTAAAACCATTACTCTAACAAATCCAGNATTAGAAATGCTCAAAGAGAAAAACCGTGAAGATGAAATCACAGCGTTTAAAACCATTACTCTAACAAATCCAGCTGAAAAACAAATCGAGGATAAAAGTTTGCAAAATAATTTAAAGGAGGCAGAAGTCTCAAGTCCCTCGGAGTCACAATCTCCGACGTTGAGTGATTTAGAACTACCATTCGCACTGAAAAGTTCGCTTNATTAGAAATGCTCAAAGAGAAAAACCGTGAAGATGAAATCACAGCGTTTAAAACCATTACTCTAACAAATCCAACTGAAAAACAAATCGAGGATAAAAGTTTGCAAAATAATTTAAAGGAGGCAGAATTCTCAAGTCCCTCGGAGTCACAATCTCCGACGTTGAGTGATTTAGAACTACCATTCGCACTGAAAAGTTCGCTTTCAGAAACATCGATAACAAAGACACAGGGCTTCATCACTTTCACTGTCAAAGATCAAACTGAACTACTCAAACCTAAAGTTTCAGGAATTCCTCCTATTCTAGTCCACAAATTAGGAGAAACTTTGCCATCACCATTACATCCAAAGGATGAAAAAATCAAGGTCAAGCCTCCAGAGAAATCAACTCCTCAATCAAGCACAGGTGCTTCAACAAAACATTAAAAGGCTCAAAGTATTCGAAGTTTCAGGTTGTGCAACCGACTTTGTCTATCGATGAATTAATTTTATTACAACTTTCATAAAACAGTTACCAACTTATTATCTTATACAGGAAGACCGATTTCCTTGATGAATTTTCCATATATACTCATAATCCGAATAGATGAATGAATTTGTTTGATTTGACGTTAAATTGACTTAAAATCTTAACATAAATCAGTACATTCTTTTGAACAGATAATCGTCAATTAAGGTAATCATGGGTATAATTGGAGAATTCATGAAGGACGAGAGTTTTGGTTCTTGCATGTGGTTTCCAATGGATTGATTTTACGCCAGAAAAGGGAGAATCACTTTCTCTTTCAATTATCCAAATTCACCTCAATAGGTGAACCTTTGAGGCCATAACACGTCGTCGACATTTCCGGTAAAAAAAAATACGATGTTCTCAGATGAAGAATTCTCGTGGGTCGTGGAAGATGTGATATTTCAGGATCATCTGGATAAAAACTTTTCACCCTTTGACTACTTTCACCGAAATCAGCAAAAAAATGAACAAGAATATTTACAACCCATGAAGCTATGCTGGTGAGTTGAAGATAACCAATCAAATTATTCACACTTCAAAAGTACACACTAAATTCATGTAAATTCAAAATTTTTTACTTTATGATTCTTGTAACCTACTTACCCTGAAAGGCATAAACATGACATGAGTATACATGGAGAAAGTTGTTAATTCAAAAGCGTGCAGAAAAAAATTAAGAATGCGACCTCCCATCTCATTCTCTTTTCCACCATGTACCCATCTTTCTGCCTTTCAGTGTTATCTTATTTTGTTTGGTTTAGTGAAAGTGGAGAAAGTTGTAAAATTTCGATCAATCTGCTCGCATAGGGAGGAGAGACATACAGAGAGAGAGAGAGGCCTCATTGTCACAAATCACAATCGTAATGTTTATTTTTCGTTATGGAATGAATCTAATGTGTAAAAATGATTTGAAATCTATCCTTTGTTTACCAGCTCTTAGTTTGTCACGGAGAACTGAAGTGGATTTAGAAGAACAAACTAAAGAAAAATGGAAGACCGTCTCCATCTTGCCTCTTCGTTTCTACTATCCGTTACAAGCTAGAGCTAGAGCTGGAAGATTCATCAAAGTATTAGAAGATCCAAAATTTAACAAAAATTCAAAGACAAAAAATAATTGATAGCTTCACAAACGGAAATTGGTCTACTAACAACACCCACATCATTCTCATCTAAATGAGTTGACTGGTGAGTTGATTAAGCCTTCATGCCTAATTTGAACATAATGTGGTTAATGACTAAGGAAGAGACTCATAGTGAATAATTATTATTGACGTTCAGGAGAGGCATCCTTATAATCGTAAATCTGGGCCCAAGGGACCTCTCGAGAATAAAATTAGACTCAAAATTCATCTCCGTTGGGAGTCTTACATACTCTTGTAGTAAAATCAATAGAAGGTAGCCTTGGAATCTGACGTTTCATTAGAAAAAGGGAGCTTGGTAGTAGGCCCTCCTTTCTTGCTTTAACAAAATGAACCACTCTTCACTTTCTCTAAGAGAAAGTAAAGGGAAATCCGAAAGCTCCTTCAGTCCTTTCTCTCATTT
Source organism: Holacanthella duospinosa (assembly GCA_002738285.1). Classification (NCBI taxonomy): domain Eukaryota; kingdom Metazoa; phylum Arthropoda; class Collembola; order Poduromorpha; family Neanuridae; genus Holacanthella; species Holacanthella duospinosa. The sequence goes on from NIPM01000028.1 coordinate 614,104, forward strand.
CGTTCAAACTAGAGAGAAAGATTTTTTTTATTTCATCTCCATTTTTGNATTTCTACAGAAATCCAAAAGCTCCTTCAGTCCTTTCTCTCATTTCGTTCAAACTAGAGAGAAAGATTTTTTTTATTTCATCTCCATTTTTGCCCTACTTTTCTTTTTCTTTTCGTACCTTCTCATTGACCTTTATTTTCTCTATAATAATTTTTTTTTTGCTACATGTACCTACCTCATGAAGACTGAGAGTAGCGTTACCTGAAACTAATCCTTTCTCCTAATTACCTTGATTATGTAATTAATCAAACCCCTATCTCAATCCGAATTAAACTTATTAGTAGTTTTAGTTAGATTCCAACTGTAGTGGACTGTTGTATGTATTATACTTTCTCTGGACAATATCATGTGTGATATGGAAAATGTACCTGGGGGTGGGGGGAGTGAGAGGACATCATGGATAAGGTTAAATCTCAATTAATTTTTGACAGAAAGAGAAAATCCTTATTGAGTGATTTGTGGGGGGGATTTTCAATTGTTCTACCCTTCTATCTAGCCCTTCTACCGATTCAGACGACGAGTACTTTTCCTTTTCGGCCTTTCCAGGAGTCACTGACATGGCCACAGCTTCGGAAATTGATGACTTTGATGCTTCAACACTTCAAGATCTTAGTTGTCGAGGACTTCCACCAGATTCATCAAATCTCTCATCCATTGCTGAAGAACGAAATGGTGACCAGAGGGATATAGATATGGACATGGATATGCAATGTAACAGACAAATTAAGATGTACCGAGCACGTCATTGTAGTATTGGAAATACTACTTTAGAACGAAACTCAGGAGGACCAGGACTTCGAAAATCTATGTCTCCTTACGCAAGTTTCGAGGACGCTACGGATGTAAGTGAACGGTTCCGCCTTATTAATTATAATAACTCATAATCATCAATAATAATAGTTCTTAGTACACATTGTTGTGACTGGCGAATGTCATTGCGATCTTATATTTGCATACTTATTAAATACTATTACAGAGGCTGAAAATGAAGAGAATCTATTCGTTTTCCAAAACGATAAATTCTTATTTTAAATTTTTAGAAATTAGAACAGGATATTACAAAGTTTTCAAATTTTATTAAGTTTCCAGTAGTTTTAAATTACTTTTATAAATAAATAAAGAGGGCTGCGAATTCTATCCAATGTTATAGAAATTAGCGTGTGCATGCTGACTTGAAAAATGAGTATTATCGAACAAACTTTTTAGACTAGATAACCTAGAAGTTTACTTTCGCCTGAGGTACCTTGAGTTGTTGGTTGATTATCAAAGATTCAGAAGCAACCCAATTATTGGATTGTCTGTAGAGAACCCGGAGAAAAGCGCTTGTTGAAAATAAGTAGCCTAATTAATAAATCAAAAAAAAATTTTTAGAGCATATTCAAATTTAACGGAATGTTTTAGAAGTCTTATGTAATGTAAATATTAGATGACGATTACACTAAATAATTTCTTTTATATATTCCATTTCTAACGTAAAGTTAATATGTGTAAATTTCGGATTAGTTAATTCATAATTTATTTGATACGGATGATACCCTTAGAACTGGGGATTTGGACTAAAACTCGTTTTATTCTGGTACATTTTCAGGTATACGGAATAATTCAATTGAATGTACTTAAAGTAAACACAATGGGTATTGACATCGGTGATCCATATAGACGAGAGTGGAAGGAGATTGCTCGATGGATTAAATATGAACAGGATTTGGAGGAAGGAGCAGATCGATTAGGTCGACCTCATATAGCACCACTAGCCTTTCATTTTATTATGAGGTTAAACTACGTCCTGGAGAAGAATGGTAAGTCAATTAACTATTGATGTCATCACTCAGATATATATTTACTTAGATGAAGTGCTAATCTTTCATTTTATATATTTTAGCAATTGCTTTACTTGATCTTGAAGAAAAAGACATGGCTGGAGTTGCGAGTCGAGTCACTGAAGTCCTAATTGCTACAGGATTAATCCAACCGGATGAAGTGTCAAGTCTAATGGAAGATCTTCTTCTAAAGCAAAGACTTGCTCAGGATAGAGACAAGGGAGGATTTGTATCTAAACTCGCTAATACCGTGACAGATGTAAATTGCTCCTAGAGGATTAATTTCCAAACACTATAGAATATAGTTATTTTAATTTATACCGATCTCATTATTGTTCTCGTTAGGGATTATTTGAAGAACCAAGATCCGTTGAGCCGAGTCCTCCAGCAAGTACGGAACGAAGGATGAGTTCAAAACCTAGGAATATTATACTACGAAAGATGGCATTCGCCAATAGGTCAATGTCCTTTCAATTCCAACAAAGACGTGGTTCCGAATCAGACGTACGTAAACAAATTTTTGTTAATATTTTTTTTTAGAGGTAATGTCAATGAAAACTGATTTTTGTTTTTATCAATAATTTTAGGTGGGAGCAGAAACTGAAGAAGTAGGGAAGAGCCCAAAGGAAACATTTTTTTCATCCGATAGTATTTCTAAGAAACGTCGTTCAAGTCTCCAGCTGGTTTTACAAGCATCGGCTGAATCTACAATCATTATGGTCCGTGGAGAGTACAAACGGAGGAAAGGAGCTTTCATCTTTGTTCGACTGGCAGAAGCTGTTCCTTTGTCAGACGTCTCAATGGTTAAGAAACATACTCACATGGGGGGGGGGGGGGNCTTTTTTTTTCTGATGACATGTTTTTCTGTTCATAGATCCCGACCCCAACGAGGATGATAGCAATTATCTTGGCTCCAACTGGTTCGGAAGAGGAATTTGTTGAAATGGGACGATCCTTTGGAACTCTCATGTCAAATCGAGTAAGTAATGATTGAACTAAATAAAGTCTGTCGAGGACTCTATCCAACTAAATGAAGACAATATTTTATAGCGTTTTAATGATACAACGCTAAACGCCACGAATACAAAGGATATCCTTGCAGGAATTAATGAATTCCTTCATGAGTCTATTGTGCTGCCACCTGGGGAATGGTACACGCATGATCACCTCTACGACCTACTTCCACAACACGAGTTAGAGACGAAAAATAAAATAATCCAACGACAGAAATACAAAGCTTCCCAGAAGGTGGGCTTACAACATTATGGAGACTCAGGAGATGGAATTATACCGGAGCAATTTGTTGTCGAGTTGAGTAAGTCAATTTTTAATTAATTTCTCAATCATGCGATTTAAAATTCATTAGATTTGGCACAATAATTAGTCAAAGATTACTACTTAATTCAAATTCCTAGTTGAATAAAGTTAATTACTCATTGCAGGAGATATAGAGAAGGATGAAATTCCTGGTCCATTTGTCCGGACTGGAAAGCCATTTGGAGGATTGGTAAATGACATCAGACGGAGGTATCCTAGATACAAAGCCGATTTTCTCGATGGGTTGAGTCTTCAATGTCTAGCTGCAACTATCTTCCTCTACTTTGCCTCTATTGCTCATAATGTTACTTTTGGAGGCTTATTAGGTAATTAATAAGGCTTACAGAATCAAAATCCTTTGGTGGCTACCATATATAATTTCTAATTTTTGTTCCTTAGCTAGTAAAACGAATGGATTCATCGGTGTTCCAGAAACTCTTGTTGCTGCTACAGTAGCAGGAGTAATATTCGCCCTATTTTCTGGACAACCACTCCTGCCCATCGCACCAACTGCTCCCCTCCTTTTGTTCGATGAAATATTGTACCAGGTATGATAATTTACCTTGCGTGTAACCTTTACTTAAATTATTGGTCAAAACCTTATCATGACAATCTTGTAAAAAGTTTTTGGAACGCAATGAGATTGAATTTTTACCCGCACGGACTTGGATCGGCCTCTGGGTTCTCATAATTTCCATCATCTACGTAGGCTTTGAAGGGAGCGTCATAACGAAAAACTTCACGAGATTCACTCAGGAAACATTTGCGGCTCTAATCTCTGTTGTCTTTGTCTATGAAAGTTTCACGAGCCTCTATAATGTGTACAAAGACCATCCACTGAATCCTAGTTATAATGAAACATATAAGTAAGAAATGAACTGTCAAAGTGAGTGTTGGTTATGATGTCTTAAGTTTTCATATTAATTCAAATTTTGTTCGACCAGCCCGTGGGTCAGAAAGAATGAGTCTAAAGATGAGGATAACTCTGATGACGTTCTGGAGTCAACTTCCAAGCATCATCATTCATTGCCTAAACAAAATCAACCAAATACTGCTCTTTTGAGTACATTTCTCATGTTTGGAACTTTCTTCATTGGGTTTACACTTAAGAAGATGAGAGCAAGTCAACTATTTGGAGAAAAAGTATTAAAAAAAATTTATTCCCAAATCGGAATTATAGAAATAAATTCTTTTTTTTTGTAGATACGCAATACCTTGAGCGACTTCAGTGTTCCAATTGCCATTTTCATCATGGTGACTTTGGATATGTGTACAGGTGTTTTTACTACTAAAATAAATGTACCAACAGGGTTTCAAACAACTCGACCTAGTGCAAGATCATGGTTCATTCCACCGTGGGGGATTTTAAAATCATTTGACCCTTGGGTACCAGTAATTACTCTTCTTCCAGGGACACTTGTCTTCATTCTCATGTCCATGACATTAGAGATCTGCGAGTAAGTCTAATGTACACATTTCTAGTCATCAACTTTAGATATTGATGAACTCAAGTACATCTAATTTACAAAATATGGAATCTTTTTCATTTATAGACTAATTCTGGGTGAAAGAGATAAGTTAGATAAAGGAAATGGTTTCCATCTGGATGTCCTAATTCTTGGAGTAATAAACTTTGGATCTGGCCTATTCGGTTTTCCGTGGCTTTCTTGTGCAACGTTGAAGGCTTTGGCCCATTGTACTGCCCTTACTGTCTATTCCAGAAATAATCCACCCGGTAGTCCACCGGTAGTTGTTGAAATTATACGTATGATGCACTTAAACTTTTGTTACTTTAGAAAGGCTTTTAATGAAAATTTGAACAATATTACTTTTTAGAGGAACGTCTAACGGCGTTGGTGATGAGCATTATGATTGGCTTATCAATACTAGTGGCTCCATTACTCAAACATGTCTCCATGTCAGTTCTCTTTGGAGTATTTCTCTACATGGGAATTACATCACTACTCAACACTCAATTCTATGAACGAATGTTACTCTTTCTGATACCGACACACCTACATCCTCCAGTTGTCTACGTAAGAAGGGTAAGTTGATTGCTTCATTCTGTTAAATGTTTAGTAATTCTACTGATCATTTGTATTACAAAGGTACCTACTTGGAAGATACATTTGTTCACTCTAATTCAAATTGGCTGCATTGTTCTGCTATGGGTTGTTAAGTCAATTAAAGCCATTGCTCTCACTTTTCCATTCATCATTATGCTCCTGGTCCCGATTAGAATCAATTTGAGATACATCTTCACACAGAACGAACTTGACGCGGTAAGACAAATGTTGAAAAATGTAATTTTTTTGAAATTGATGGAACTGTTTTAAATTCTATAATAGCTTGATGGAAAATCAAAACCAGCAGCACCAACGCCGGAGAAGCCGATGGAGAAAACTGCCTAAGCTCTATTAGAACCAAATATTTAAGCAGTGCTTCTGGTATCAATTTCGACGGTGTAAGATTAAAACCTGAAGTGAATGCAAAAGTAACAAGAAATAGGCTCAGATTTTCAATTCTGGTTCCTTCCTAAAGCCAATTTACTGAATTTACAAATGTGATGTAACCGCAAACCTAACCTTGTTTGTGTCAAAATAACACCTTATAAAGGATTTTATTTAAACACAAACTTATCATAGTCAATCGAAAGCAAATATTAATAGTTTGTGACTTCATACTAATGAAGATAGCCAAAGTCGTGATAATAGTGAAGCGAATACTGCTCGAGAAGCTGAAAGCGACTAATGAGTTACTAACTATTCCAGAAATCATCGAGATGATACGATTAGACGTAATTACCTTCAATACCTAATCAATAAATATATAAATCGCAAGCTATATCAAACTTAGCTAAACTCAATAATAATAATTATTCTTAAGTTAATCATGTGTTTTTGAAGCCCAAAAGTGAGCATGAGTAATTGCTCATTCGGCTAGTTGGCTTGTTAAATGGAATTTGAAAATGTTAACTTGTTATGAAATTGCTGAAGGTTGTTCGAGAAACTGTTTATGTAGATATAACCCACGGACAGTAACTAAGAACTCAACAATAAAATCTCAAGCTCAGACTAAACCTAAACGTAAAGCCCAATTAAAGTTTTTGATTTCGAAGAATGTAAAAGCAATGACGGAGTTGAAAAACTGAAATATAATATTTAGAATTTATTTCCAAAAGGAAAGCGGAAATATATCATGAAAATTAAGTTATGAAGCAAACTTTACGTAATCGGAGCAGCATTGGGACCACGTTTTCTTCCAAATCCTTGGACCACATTTACAAATCTGCGATTGTATTGGATTCGTCGCTTAGCTCTTCCTGTTTTCTTCTTACGTTTTTCTTGTTTCTCAACCTTTGGAGTTTGTCCTTTCACTTTACCGGCACGAGCCAAAGACCCGTGAACTTTTCCTCCCAATAAACCAACATTGAGATCTAAATCAGTTGTTTCCAGACCTCCAACAAATGTATCATCGCTCAAGGGTTCACCAGCAGCAAAGAGACGGATATCTGACAATGGTAACCCATTCTCAACAGATAGTCGCTCCTAATCAAAGAAGAGAAAATGGAGTTAAGATTCCAACCATTAATTTAGGTAAAAATTTCCAGGTTCCCTAATAATAATAGTAGTGGATGTGGAATATCCTTTTCTGATGAATGTAAGCAACGTAACAATACAACATTCAACAGCTAATGAAAGTTTTTACTGGGCTGCAGAAACCAGCATAAGCACCATCTTATTTCTAATGAGTCTACATCGTCGCTCTTGATAGTTTCATACTTTAGAACCTATTAACTGTTCAATGATTACCTTACCTTCACTTGTAGAATTGAGTCTGTCTCTGTGCACTCGATTACATGTTGCTGTTCTCCTCTTATAATAAGTTGCATGCTGGATAAATTATGACCTTATGTCGTTCCAATTGACCAAACCCTGTAAAATCAAAGGTTATTCAGTGAGTGGTTAATTGAACAGAAAAATATAAATCAGACTTACAGATACAGATAAAGACTCAAAATTTGAGATTTTTCGAAGAAAGTGAGACCAAACTCGGCTTAAATGGATAAAAATTGATTTTTAGAAAACTCAATAAAAATTACCTAAGAGAAGATAACCGACATCTAACACCAACATAACCCCAACACCATATTAAAATCAAATTTGATTTTAAGAAAATAAATCACTCTTCTGAATTATTTCACAATTAAAAATTGTTATTAATATAACCAAAATAATGATTTTTAGGTAACATAATTAAAGTATTGTATTCGAAAGTAGAAGGAGGTTTTGAATACGAATATCTTTTAGTTTGATATGGGTTGGTGTTGGTGTTGTTGTAGTTTCTAAAAGTCGATCAACTTGAGTTTATATAAGGACAATGAAAGTGAAAGTGAAAGATGAAGAACGTGGTCAACTTACTACGCAGGCGCAGTAGCCTTAAACTTTTTCACATTTATTTATTGGCGCAATATTCATAACCGCTACTCCAACTTTTTCCATTGTTATTTTAAATTTAATTCAGAGATACTAAAAACCACATCATACACACCCCAATAGATTTCGCCAACCACATAACCCTAACAACCTAACAACTTTAAAGTTAGGCTATTTCATTAAATGTTAGNGCCAACCACATAACCCTAACAACCTAACAACTTTAAAGTTAGGCTATTTCATTAAATGTTAGGAATATACGGCTACTCGATAACTATTAAAGGATGTTTTACAGCCAAACTCTTTTACAAGATAGTTTATCTTTATTTTTCATCCTGTTTCTCTACATTTACCGTAGCTCCTCCCAATTTAGGTTGAAGGTTGCAATAGATATGAAGAGATAAACTAAAATAAAAATATATTTTATATTTTGTTTTTAATTGAATTGGTAGAATTAGAAAGAATTACTTATGTGACGGCTAATCATACAATTTTTCATCCATTCGCTCAATGCAGCTGTCCAATTTTTAATTCTAAAAAAGCAAACTTTTGGGTAACCACTCTTCCAATTTTTTATTCTGCGGTTGATTTCAATTTTTTTATTTTATATTCAAGGTAGATTAATTATTTTCAACAGATTTTTCTGTGTTATCNATTTTATATTCAAGGTAGATTAATTATTTTCAACAGATTTTTCTGTGTTATCAGGAGCATGTTACTATTGTAAGATGAGTGATTTTAGCTTAATAAACTAGATTAAATTATGTCAACATTATGTTGTATAGCAGACTGTNTATTGTAAGATGAGTGATTTTAGCTTAATAAACTAGATTAAATTATGTCAACATTATGTTGTATAGCAGACTGTAAACTTTTCATTTCAATCTGGAAATAACTTGGAATATGACGTTATATGATATCAGGTTTTTAGGGTGAAAATAAAGATTCTTTATGGTACTGGACAACTTATTAAAATAGCGAAAATTTACATTTGAATTTGATTCATAATATTTTCTGGGAAAAATTTGGTTTTTAAATTATTTTTAGAAGTCTTTTTTTTTTTGTATATTCGGCTCAACTTTATTATGATTATGAGCTGAAGTGTGGGTGCGGAATCCTAATTGGTGGTGTGAGGGGTGTGCTTTTTATTACAATCGATTTAAATTGTTAAGTTAAGAATTTGATTGTTTATCTCTTGAATTTTAAGTTGATTCGAATAATAATTGAATTAAATTAGTAATTGGAGAAAATAATCTGAGTGTACGAGTAATTGCCATCTTTAACATATTGACTGATCGGGGGTAGTGGTGATTACCGTGTGGAAGAATAATCAAATTAAGCAATGGTAATTGCAATTGGTTTGGAAGGCAGCGCTAACAAAATTGGGATAGGAATAATCAAAGATGGGGACGTTTTGTCAAATCCACGAAGAACTTACATTACTCCACCAGGCGAAGGTAATCAATTTTCCTTAGGTTACTTATAAAAGGAATAGTGATTAATTCGCTGCCACCCCCTTGACAGTTACACTAAAACCAACAACTTAAGTAATCATTACGAAACACAGCTTTTGTGTTTACGTAGGAACTTAGAGGTATTTAATATTCAGGTGGCTGCCCTGCAGTCCAGCAGCGCCAACTCCAGNTTGTGTTTACGTAGGAACTTAGAGGTATTTAATATTCAGGTGGCTGCCCTGCAGTCCAGCAGCGCCAACTCCAGTTTTAAGTTACTATTTTTATTCATTTACAGGGTTCCAACCTGCTGAAACCGCTCGTCATCATCAATCCGTAATTATAAGTTTACTTCAGCAAGCTATTGAAGAAGCAAAGGTTTGTCCTTACTTCTTCAACATATCATTGGANTTGTGTTTACGTAGGAACTTAGAGGTATTTAATATTCAGGTGGCTGCCCTGCAGTCCAGCAGCGCCAACTCCATTTTTAAGTTACTATTTTTATTCATTTACAGGGTTCCAACCTGCTGAAACCGGTCGTCATCATCAATCAGTAATTATAAGTTTACTTCAGCAAGCTATTGAAGAAGCAAAGGTTTGTCCTTACTTCTTCAACATATCATTGGANGTAATTATAAGTTTACTTCAGCAAGCTATTGAAGAAGCAAAGGTTTGTCCTTACTTCTTCAACATATCATTGGAAAAGAAAACCATTCATATTCTCGTGATTTCTTCAGATCTCACCTGTTGACATTGATGTGATTTGCTACACCAAGGGTCCAGGGATGGGAGCTCCACTTGTTGCTGTAGCTATCGTTGCAAGGACCATAGCACAATTATGGGGGAAACCTATTATCGGTGTTAATCACTGCATCGGTCGTACGTTTGAAAATCGCTTCCACATAGTATGCTGCTTTGATATAGTTTAGAATATTATTGGAATTAGATATTGAAATGGGTCGTGCGATTACTGGTGCTAAGAATCCAACAGTATTGTACGTCAGTGGCGGAAATACACAAATCATTGCTTATGCTGAAAAAAGATATAGGATTTTTGGTGAAACGATAGACATTGCTGTTGGAAATTGCCTCGACAGGTTTGCCCGAGTACTCAAATTATCTAACGATCCTAGTCCTGGCTACAATATTGAACAGTTGGCAAAGAGGTACACTATTTTAGTGGTAATGTGAATTTAACATTAATAAGAATTCAAATTGATAAAAGTTTGTTTTTATTTCGATAACCAGAGGGAATAAGTTGTTGCAATTACCTTATGTCGTAAAAGGAATGGATGTTTCATTTTCTGGAATTCTATCATTCATAGAAGAACGAGCATCTTTATTGAAGAAAGAGTACACTCCAGAAGATTTGTGTTTTAGTCTCCAGGAGACTGTATTTGCAATGCTAGTAGAGACCACNAGAGTACACTCCAGAAGATTTGTGTTTTAGTCTCCAGGAGACTGTATTTGCAATGCTAGTAGAGACCACAGGTGTGTGTACTCAAAAGAATTGTGTTAATTATTATATCGAACAAATCATTCGAGTTTGCTTATTTATTTTGCGGGACAAAAAAAAATATTTTTTTTCTTATTCTAATAGAACGTGCTATGTCACATTTTTGCTCCGAAGAAGTACTTATTGTCGGTGGTGTAGGATGCAATATTAGACTGCAGGAAATGATGGGANACAGGTGTGTGTACTCAAAAGAATTGTGTTAATTATTATATCGAACAAATCATTCGAGTTTGCTTATTTATTTTTCGGGGCAAAAAAAAAATATTTTTTTTTCTTATTCTAATAGAACGTGCTATGTCACATTGTCGCTCCGAAGAAGTACTTATTGTCGGTGGTGTAGGATGCAATATTAGACTGCAGGAAATGATGGGAAAAATGTGTGAGGAGCGAGGTGCCAAAATTTTTGCCACTGACGAACGTTTTTGTATTGACAACGGCGCTATGATTGCGCAAGCTGGATTGGAAATGTTTAGATCTGGAATCAGAACACCTTGGGAGGAAACATTTATTACACAAAGGTGAAATGAAATATACTTTTGATGTTTTTTTTTTAACTAATTTATAGTATTATATGTCTAGATATCGTACTGATGAAGTTGAAGTGACTTGGCGAGAAGATTAATATATCCTTTTAAGAATTTTATATTTCAGTGAATAAAGCAAGAAATTTTTTACTCTTGCTCGCAAATCGAAGCCCATGGCATCTATTTCATAATGAATATGATATTAGAAGTTCTATTCATATTGTGTTGCAAAAAACTTCGTAGTCAATCAGACTATTTGTTTTCAGAAAACAATCGATTCCTCTTGTCATTAATGAGAAACGTTGGCGATTTCTGTGTTGTTTGGACTTATACGGACCAATATGTCATGCGTCAAGTAAGGTGTCATTGTTATGAAAAGGGAGAGAAAAACCTCAATTCTAAGTAACCATTATTGATCCAACTTCGGCGATTAGATCAGCTCTCACCTGCGTTCCGATCGATTCTCAGGATTTCCCTATGCAACAGTAAGAGTTACTTTGGTGTCAGGTGTAGTAGAGTAAATATTTAATTAATCGGAGATATTTGTTACTAACCTACGATGTCACTGTTTACTTTGAGGGACGTTTGGTCTTTTCATTCAAATGAATTGAGCAGTATTAATTTTTCAGTGAACTCCTTATGTGTAGCTAACATTGACAATGACCCAAGTGGAGCAGAGAAGGTCATCCTTGGAAGCTATTCTGGATTACTACGTATAATCAGTGACCCTCATAATGACGATGTATCGGAAGAAAAAAATTCCCATCAAAAGGGTAATCTATTAGCCGAATTTCATTTAGGATCTCCTATTCTTCATGTTGCTGTCGGATACTTTGTTGGGTAATAAAATAAAAATTTGCAAGATTCGAGTGACAAGTNTCCTATTCTTCATGTTGCTGTCGGATACTTTGTTGGGTAATAAAATAAAAATTTGCAAGATTCGAGTGACAAGTTTTTGTTAATTTTTGATATGTTTATAGTGGCTCAACTCAACTTCATTTGGCAGTACTTCATCCACAGAAGNCCTATTCTTCATGTTGCTGTCGGATACTTTGTTGGGTAATAAAATAAAAATTTGCAAGATTCGAGTGACAAGTAAGTTTTTGTTAATTTTTGATATGTTTATAGTGGCTCAACTCAACTTCATTTGGCAGTACTTCATCCACAGAAGNAAGTTTTTGTTAATTTTTGATATGTTTATAGTGGCTCAACTCAACTTCATTTGGCAGTACTTCATCCACAGAAGCTGGGCGTCTACGGGTTTACGAAACTCCCTGGTCAAGTTGAACATGGCTGTCAATACAAAGTTACTTTGTTGTACGAGCATCAACTCAAACGACATGCGTTCAACATGTGTATAGGTCCGTTTGGTCAAACTGTTCCACCAAAATCTGGAAGTGGGAGTGGCGATGTGAAGAATATGAAACCAATGAAAAACAGAGACTTCATGTGTGTTCAATCTTTAGATGGAACACTATCGTTCTTTGAGCAAGAAGTTTTCAGTTTCTCAAGATATTTGCCACAATTTTTATTCCCTGGACCAATAGTCTTTATGCCTTATATTAACTCCTTCGTCACTATTACCTCATCATGGGAGCTCCAATGTTTTCGATACTCGACTCTTGCCATGTCAAAAGATGATACAGCACGGCAGACCGAGGATACGAGCGTTGGGAAAAGACTGACACCTGATTGGGTTTGTTCGATTGGTGAAGAACCACTGGGTGACATTCAACTTTTAGTCCATCCAGACATACATGAAGACTTTCGAATAGTCATTGTAACNACATACATGAAGACTTTCGAATAGTCATTGTAACCTTCAGATTATTATTCTGCTACTCAGGGACAGGGGAACTCCTTTGGTGCAAGCGGTTGGAATTTGCTGCAACATGCTTTACTTCCTTTCTAAGTAAGTTATATGAACTAAACATTTTCAACACATATTTCAAGGCAAAAAAATTCCTAAGCATAATACAGATTGTGATAATAACTTTTATCTTCAACTTTCCTCAGACTCCTCCCACGANCCTTCAGATTATTATTCTGCTACTCAGGGACAGGGGAACTCCTTTGGTGCAAGCGGTTGGAATTTGCTGCAACTTGCTTTACTTCCTTTCTAAGTAAGTTATATGAACTAAACATTTTCAACACATATTTCAAGGAAAAAAAATTCCTAAGCATAATACAGATTGTGATAATAACTTTTATCTTCAACTTTCCTCAGACTCCTCCCACGANAAAAAAATTCCTAAGCATAATACAGATTGTGATAATAACTTTTATCTTCAACTTTCCTCAGACTCCTCCCACGAATGCATCACAATTGTCGCATCTGGAAGTGAACAAGGTGCCCTCTACATTTATAACGGTACATCCTTGAAATGGGCTGCAAAGCTACCTTTCATGCTTGCTGGAATATCCAGAATCCGAGTACAGGTAATTCCTATTATTTCATTCCAACTTCGCCACATGGCATTTCCTAATTATCTAATAAGTGTAAGTATATGTTCACAGAATGTTCCGGGTGGGATACTTTTGCTCAGCGGAGAGGGTCAAATTAATGTGAGTATCCTTGGGACTGAACCTTCACTTTTCATTGCTCCGCCTATACAAGCAAGAGAATTGGATTATGAAGCAGCCGAAAAAGAGCTTCAAATGCTTCGAAAAATCATTTCAGAAGCTGGAGAACAAAGTATTATAACAAAAAAAAAAATTTTTTTTTTTTTTGAATTTAAGATAAATGCTTGATAAAAATTAATTATATTTTTCATTACAGGTATTGTTTCAAGTAAAGAATGTATGGTAGATATTAAGGTTGAGTTCGAAGGTCAGAAAACAATTTGGGTGGAAAGTACTGGTCTCGAAGCAATTGCCTTGATTGCAACAATTAAGATCGTTTGCCGAGTGAGAGTGAATGATGTTCGAGTAACAATTCACACATCAACTCCAATCAAATGTTCACAACCTTCTGTATACATTGGAGACATTGGTAAATATTCATTTGAATACGTCATTTAGCTTCTTATTGAATCTGTTTCATTGTCTAGTTGGTCGTCACAATTATTCTGTGGAGTTTTATCCGGATAATGAAGCCATACCGTCCGATTTACAATGCGAAGTCAATCTTTTCTATTTAAGTGACCTAGAGACGCCACATTTTATTCAAAAACAGGGTATCAAAATTCCACTTTTTATCATTTCAAAAGCCTCCAATGAAGTTGACAAACAAGGAGAATGCAAACTGACTTTCGCAGTGAATAAGCCTGTACTGGATCTTGTTACGCTCTATAACGGTATTGGTGGAATCTTCATATTAAATTATAAAACAAGCCATAATATTTATTGGATAAACAGATTTTTTCTGGGATTCTGAAGCAAATCCTTCCAATCTCACATTTATTCTCCAAGGTGGAGAGAAAGTAACAATTATGGCTTCAACAAAAGCGAATACGGCAGTGGCTTCTAGGTATCGAATCCAATCAGACTCCTTGGCGTCCATTCACTTGGTACTTCGGGATTTCTTAGATCGACTTCAACGAAAATACGGACGTGAGAAATCTGCCTTTGAAGTATCGCTACCCGGACATGAAAATGAAATTCCACTACTTAACGAATATTTCAGTGAAATTGATACACATATATTGTGGCGTAGACGGGAGTTACAAATTAAGGTAATTCTAATAAAACCATAGATTAAGTGAACATAAATATTGTTGATGTAAATTTAGGAAGATGTTTCTGGACGTGCTGCTCAACTTCGAGCAATTCAACGAAGACTCCTTATCCGATTTCGTGATAAAAATACTCTGCCACTGACACAATTAGAAACTTTACTCGACGGTTCGTTGGAACAGATGTTGGACTCTTTAAATTTTATGGAACAAAATGAATTGGTACAATGAAGTAGTTTAAATTTCATATTCATTGAATATTGAAAACTGAAAATTAAAAACTAATTTTTTTTTTGAAGGAAATGGAAAAATGTGAATGTCGTCTGAGTGGTGCTACTCGTCTTATTCTTGAGCTCTGTCTACTCCAAAGTGGTCGGAGTTTGGACGAACTTTCAATACTTAGCAATGCTCTTTGTCCTTATCTTTGGGGTTTTAGTGATGAATCAGGTTGGGAAGAAAGTGTCTACGCTGGACTGTCCTACATCAAAACACAACAAATAGTTTCATCTCCATCATTTGAACATATGGATCCAATTAAATTAAAAAAACTAATTAAATCTACATTGGATAAATTCAANTTAAAAAAACTAATTAAATCTACATTGGATAAATTCAAAAAATCAGCTCAATCTCTTGTTCCAACAAAACCTAAAGACTCTTTACCAAATCTTACTGAACCTAATCTTGCCGGAAATGAAATTTTAGAAAGAATGGTATCAGCCAGATCACGGACAGATCGTCGTAGAAATCCTGTACTAGCAGCAATACCTGAACCTTTGAATGATGATACCGGTAAAAAATATAAGACTAAAATGAAATCAAATTATATAAAATTAAAATAACTTTATTTTACAGAAGAAACTGAGAATGAAGAAGATAAACCCATTTCTTCACCAGTGAAAGAAATGAGTGGTCGTCAAAACGATCACATCATTGAAACCATAGTTGAAAATGAAATGAAGTGTGGGTATCAACTAAAAAATTTACATATGACATCAGAGGCAGTCGATGAGCTCATCACTTCCAACGAATCTACAAAAACTCCCACCATTAATAACAACACCCAAGTTGAACCATCAGATGATGGATTTTGGTAGAAAATATTTATATTTTCTACCAAAATTTTGTAGACACAGGGGAAAATTCCTTAAAAAATTGTCCTCCGACATGATCCACTCTCTTACACGTAAACTAAACAAAAAAAAAATCAAAAATATCCCATTTTTTTCGGCAAAACAGTTTGACCTGCATTCAAACTAANCAAGTTGAACCATCAGATGATGGATTTTGGTAGAAAATATTTATATTTTCTACCAAAATTTTGTAGACATAGAGGAAAATTCCTTAAAAAATTGTCCTCCGACATGATCCACTCTCTTACACGTAAACTAAACAAAAAAAAAATCAAAAATATCCCATTTTTTCGGCAAAACAGTTTGACCTGCATTCAAACTAAAAAAAAAAACTTATAAATCATCTTACTATTTATTTATTCCACAACAAATATTTATCTTAATCCTGCCACTATCAATCACGTTAAAAAAATTCTCCTTCCCTCAGAAGTTGAATTTTAAACTAAAGTATTGATTAAAAATTAAAAATTCTAGATTTACAACTAACACTAATAACAACTACACTTTAAAAAAAAAAAACAAAAAAAAAAAAACAACCTTTTTCACAAAAAAAAAATTTTGAAAATGGAATTTCATTTTTTTTTTCTCTTGCCTTATAATACTTTTACCATACTGGCAATAAATTGATCAGGAGTTGCTTTTGGAAATCTTTGTAAACCATTTTCAAATTTTGATTCTATATAGTAAAATCTTTTGACTTCCGTAAATCCAAATTTAGTTGCTATTTTACGAGTATGTGGACTTGAAAAAAAACTTTCAACCAATGTATACCCTTTTGATTTGATTAATTTTAAACTTCTGGAATACATTTCAGTAACAAGACCACAACGTCTAAACTCAGGATCAACTGAGGTCATGAAAAATTCAGCATAACTCTCTACACCATACTCTTCATGTACATCAACACCTTGAGAAAAATTCTTGACGAATCCGATGATCCTCTTATGTTCTGGTACTGTCACTGGACAGTCTGGTCTTTCAGATCCTTTGGTATTCTTGTAAGTAATTCTGACGCCAGCAACCTATAAAATGAAAAAAAAAAAAAAAAATACGCTAATAAGGAAGTATCNAAATTCTTGACGAATCCGATGATCCTCTTATGTTCTGGTACTGTCACTGGACAGTCTGGTCTTTCAGATCCTTTGGTATTCTTGTAAGTAATTCTGACGCCAGCAACCTATAAAATGAAAAAAAAAAAAATAAATAAAAAATACGCTAATAAGGAAGTAACACAAAGAGAAGTTTTTAAAAATTAATATTCAGTGGTGACCTACCTTTCTAGATTCTTTATGAATTGCATAAAAACTCATTTTATCATTTTGATTTAGAAATGCAGTAACCAATAGATCCACTTCATCTGCTAATTCATCTGAATATTCAATTAATTTGAACATTGTTTCATCTCTATAAAATACTCTTCGCATATGATCCAATACTTTAGGATAATCCTCTGGTTCAATCATTTTAAATATAAAATCTTTCCATTCTCCTTCAATATCAACAATTTCAGCCATGAACAAACGCTTTTAAGTAATATAATAATCAATCAAATCACAAACACTACTGATTAATTAACAATATATAGAATTTTAACAAAAAAGCTTAGGAAATAGATTTTATAAATGATGGATATATACAAAAAAGTCGATGAGAATTTGAGACTCAAAAATTATAAAAGAGAACTGTGTGTATTATACATATCAAATGTTGTTATCTAATAAAATCAACTCATGGTTCCATGGAAGACATGGTTAGTTGTTAAAAAAATTAACATTATTATACTTGTATACTGTAGAACCCTAAAATACTATAAGTTAGAATTTGCAACCCAACTCCAAGGGCATTAAGTATAACTCTATAGATTTAGAAGTTATAATACAGATACAACTAATCTGAAAATTGAAGCTGANTTTAAAAATTTAAAGTGCCTGGAGCTGTGTTTTAATTCATTAAATTTTATTTCTACATATCTAGTAGGTTAAGGTTTTTGTTATTTAGAAAATATTCTGGATTACTTACTAGGTTAGTTAGAAATTTTGGTTTAAAATATTCGAAAAATTTAAAATTCTTTAACCATAGATGCTAAAAATTGATCTGGTTTTGCATTTGGAAATCTTTGAGAACCATTTTCATCAATAGATTGAGCATAATAAAATCTTGAAAGTTCTTCAAATCCAAATTTTGTTGCTACCCTTCGTGTATAAGGACTGGAAAAAAGACTTGAGACTAATTTATAACCTTTCTTCTCAATTAATTGTAAACTTCGTGAATATAATTCAGTAACAAGACCCTGATGTCTGAATTCAATGTCAACGGATGTCATGAAAAATTTTGCGTAGCTATCTAGATTATATTTTTCATGTAAATTCATAATTTTATGAATTGGTTGAATGAATCCGTGTATTTTTTTAAAATTTTCTGATGATTCAATTGGTAGTTCTGGTTGTATAGAATCCTTAACATTTTCATGTGTAATTCTAACCCCAGCAACCTGTAAATTATAAAAATTAGACTTGAATTAAAAAAAAAATTAACATTTACTTATATAAATTTAATTTTTAATAAGTAACCTTACTTTTTCAGTTTTTCTATCCAGTGCAAAGAAACTCAAATTGTTATCCTTCTGATTGTTGAGGTAATGACTGACAAAGATATTCATTGAATTTGCTAATTCTTCTGAATATCCAACCAATTGAAACATAACTTCGTCTTTGTAAAAAGTAGATTTTAAATGTTCTAAAATTTTAGGGTGATCTTGAGGTTCGATCATTTTGATTCTAAAATTTTTCCAATCTCCTTCTACTACAACTTCCATTTATTGATATTGATATTATTCTTCCGGTTTTTCAATCTTTGAATGTTTATAAAAATTTATAAAAATTTATAAAAATTTATAAATTAAATGATGAGACTATGTACAAACTGTAGAAAACTAGATAATAAAGTTTAGGGAAATGATTCAACAGTTTCACAATCTTTAAAGAGTTTTTTTAGGTTTTTGAGGGCGCATTAATACAAAACTCTGCGGGTTACTGGCTCCAAATTGTCGGCGTTAAAAAAAAAAAATTTTTTTTTTTTTTTTTTTTTTTTAATGATATAATGATATTTATCAGTTGTACAGGTGTGGAACTTTTAGTTGCGTATCCTTCTTCTGGGCTTTAGTTTGCATAATTGATTAAATAGTTTTGTTGTATTGTTTCATGAGATTCCTCATCATCACTTTCTTCCATTTGGAAAAAGAAGATTAACCTGATTAGACAAATAAATCACAGAGAGTTACTATAGTGAAAAAGGTGTGATGTATTTAAGATGACATAGAGGAATGTTATTAAGGTGTCAAGACATTTGCTTACTAAGAAATCTCTATTCTTTCCCTATATGGCTACCTGTCACATTTTCTATACAAATTTAATGATGGATTGTTATTTACTGACCATGAAATGGCTCCAGCGGTATACTCGTATACTTTTTTGTTTTTTTTATAATAATTTTCATTAATTTTTTATAGTTATATAAATTACGCAAAATGATATAATTTTTNTTTTTTGTTTTTTTTATAATAATTTTCATTAATTTTTTATAGTTATATAAATTACGCAAAATGATATAATTTTTAAGTTAGATTTATAAACATAACAGACAGACGAATTGTATTAACCCCTTCAGTTTTAACCCCGTTGCTCGTGGGTGTANTTAGATTTATAAACATAACAGACAGACGAATTGTATTAACCCCTTCAGTTTTAACCCCGTTGCTCGTGGGTGTAATTCAATAAGTCAATTTTTGAACATTTTGTTCTACTACTTATGAAAAAGTTTACTCTATTCAAAAAATTGGATTTTATTCAAAAAATTTCAATTTTTGGTTTAATTTACGTTTTAGTTGTTTCTTATTATTTATTAACTTAAATATAAATTGATATTAATATTTTAATTTCGTTCTAATTGTAAATAGCCTTTTGGCCTTTCGACCTTTATTTATTATAAACTAGACTAGATCAACAAAATTCAAATNTTTCGACCTTTATTTATTATAAACTAGACTAGATCAACAAAATTCAAATTCGGCTAACTAAATTCAAATAAATTATTAATATTCAAGTCTGATTGGCTAAACTTGATTTTTTTTCTTCTTTTTTTTCATGTCATTCTTATTAAAAGTACCGGTATACAATGTATATTATAACTAGTATTGTCTTGTAGGTTTAACGAAACGAGTTTATATTATTGGTTTAGTAGAAATTCAAACTTATATAGAGAAATAAGTTATATGAATAACGGATTAAATAATTTTTAATTTTAATTTAATTATTAAAACCTTGTTCATATGNGAGAAATAAGTTATATGAATAACGGATTAAATAATTTTTAATTTTAATTTAATTATTAAAACCTTGTTCATATGCAGTGCGTTCGAATAAGAAAGCGAACTTCCCGCGAAATAGTTTCACAAAAATATTATAAATTTAGATATGTTAGACTCGTGCACCTCTATTTTATTCACAAATAACTGTGAAATTGCTAAATGAAAAAGAGACTAAACCAGACCTGGAGAAATTTTTTCATGTTTGTTTTTGGATCATTGAGGTTTTGGGTATCTTAGTTCCAAACGTAATGATCACACCTTCCTGCTTCTTTTACCATAAAATATTAAATTTGATCGAAAGAGTTCAATAAATTTCAATTAGAAGTGAGATTAATTAAATTCTTTCGTTCAAATTTTAATTTGCGAATTGCGAAATCAATTCGCAAATAAAAATTTAAAACTCGTAATGCCAACACTTACTATTTTCAAAAGGTCACCCAAAAGTATTCAAAAACAAGGAACAACAAAGCTAAGAGTGAGTGAAATCACACGAAGGAATCAAACACAAACAAATCGAACAAAAACAATGGAGAAAATTTATAATGAAAACAAAGATTAATTTAAAGTTCGCGTACCATTCCGTAATAAATTTACTCACTGTCACCATAAATTGTTGGGCACTTTTTTAAAACATTCCCAATTTATCCACTTTATTATTGTGATTCGTTCACGGTTTCAGATTCCGCTTTGGTTGTGTTGACTTTGCTTTTATGAGTCATTAAATCGATCAAATTTATTTTTTGTCAACCATGGGATGAAATATTTCAAATTTGAATCTGAAATAAGAGAGGTACGAAATTTTACCTGACTGGACATGTTTTCGACGATTTTTTTTGTGCTTTGGTCACTTTCAAATAAAGTAAACTATCAAAGCAAAGATTTTCAGCAAGGTGAACCGTCAGCAGCTGCGCAAATGTCTGACTGACTATAAATTTTGAATTTTTTGTGATTTCATTGCGCGGGAAGTTCGCTTTCTTATTCGAACGCACTTATATTGATATTTTGTAATTCTTGGAAAAAAAAATATGGAATTATTTACTACTTCATTTATTAAGACCTATAATAGAAAATGTAATAATTCGAGTGAAAGTCTATTGGTTAATGTTAAAAANAAAAAAAAATATGGAATTATTTACTACTTCATTTATTAAGACCTATAATAGAAAATGTAATAATTCGAGTGAAAGTCTATTGGTTAATGTTAAAAATGTTGTGTCAACTGTCAACATGTTACGAAACGAATACATTATGATGCTTTTTTACGCTTTCTTTCCTACCTTGACATTGTTTAAAAAAAGTGTGATTATATGACCCGGTGGATATAAAGTGGGTACCAAAATTCCCACCCGGACCAAAAAAACCATAACTTGTGGATTTTTGATAGCGTATCATCTGGGATAAAACTTCAACAATACTTTATCTTTAGAGTTAGGTAATTTTAGAAAAAAAATTTTATGTTACATTCAATAATACCGTAGATACCCTTCTACGGTACACCGTGTTCACACCGACTCATTTACCTAGTTATATTTAAATTAGCTTACTTTTATCAATTTACAAATCCTTATTTGTAAAAATTCTATATAANATATTTAAATTAGCTTACTTTTATCAATTTCAAATTCTTATTTGTAAAAATTCTATATAGTATTATTCCCATACCATGACTACTCATTCCCCAATGAATTAATTATTATTATATCCTTACCGCATACAAATTTTCATTCACCTAAGCAATTAAGATTTACTTTTAATTAAATACTAACACATTTGTGGTGGTATTTCATTAATCACAATATTTACTTCTAGACTATCAAGTATCCATAATTTTTTAATCATACACGCAACATAATGCGTAAATAATATTTCTGATTTTTCAATATTCAAGTAAGATGTAAGATTTAAGTGCCCAATATTAAAGTGGCTTTTAAGTTTTTTCATAATATCCTATAGAATAAATTAAATCCAGTTCAAGTTTTTGTAAAAATCTGCTAATTTTATTCCATTTGAGAATATGGATGCACTTATAAGTATGACTCATACTGTAAACAAAGGATTATTATGTGTTCCAAACACATTATGGTAATCCTTTATCCATCCGTCCGTCTGTCTGTCTGTATGCATAGTGAAACTTTGAGAAAATCAGTCAAATTCAAAACGGCTATTGAATGGAACTCCCTCCCGAAAACCTGGATATTGGAAAATATGTCTCTGGAGGACTTAAAGGAAAAAGTTTTTGATCATCTTGTTAATGTTAATAAATAATAATAATATGTTAATAATATGTTAAATTTTAATCTTTTTTTACCAGCCTTATATTTATACTTAAAACTATTATTTCTCCTTCATAACCTAGTTAGATAGATGCCAACGCCTAACAGATCAGCATTTAATTATATTAGCTCGATAATTGATTGTTGAAAGTGACGAGACATTGAAATAAATCTAATAATAATAATAATAATAATGTAAGTAATTTTATTAACAAAAGTTTATATAACCAGAACCAGTAATACTTTTTGCAATTCTTACGTTGCAACGTTGCAACACGTGATTAAACGTGCATTTATTATTTTCATTTCGTTTTGAACTAAAAATAGTAGGGGTCTACCAATAGCGTGCGTGGATTTGCGTGAGATTGTGTAAGGTTCCTCTTTTACACAATCTCACTCAAGTGGGATGGGCTTAGTGACTCTAACCAATGAGAGAAGATACAATTTCGTAAAATTTCTCTCGGTTTTTACACAAACACACAATTTCACGTAAAAAAAAAACCTTACACAATCTCACGCAAATCCACGCACGCTATTGGTAGACCCCTAGTGATTTCTATATGCAAATAATGAACCGTTCATTTTGAANAACCTTACACAATCTCACGCAAATCCACGCACGCTATTGGTAGACCCCTAGTGATTTCTATATGCAAATAATGAACCGTTCATTTTGAATGAATTGTCTCTTAAACCACTCTTGTCATCCTCGTCAGTATGTCACGTTTATAAAAGATTCATTTTTTATACTTTTCTTCGGAAAGTTTCTAAAATTTTTATTATTACTATTTTCATTTGTATTTCAAGGTAATAATCTTTATGACTATCACAAACTATAAGATTAAGATATGATTCCTTTCGTCTCCGGTGCTTTCACAAAGTCAATTCAGNGCTATTGGTAGACCCCTAGTGATTTCTATATGCAAATAATGAACCGTTCATTTTGAATGAATTGTCTCTTAAATCACTCTTGTCATCCTCGTCAGTATGTCACGTTTATAAAAGATTCATTTTTTATACTTTTCTTCGAAAAGTTTCTATTTTTTTTATTATTACTATTTTCATTTGTATTTCAAGGTAATAATTTTTATGACTATCACAAACTATAAGATTAAGATATGATTCNTTTTTATTATTACTATTTTCATTTGTATTTCAAGGTAATAATCTTTATGACTATCACAAACTATAAGATTAAGATATGATTCCTTTCGTCTCCGGTGCTTTCACAAAGTCAATTCAGCCATAAAATTGTTAAATAAAAAAATTTTTTACGTCCATAAATTAATTTAAATATTATACCGACTGTTTTTTTCTTTGGGCGTAATTATCTAAGTAAAATAAAAATAAAAATAAAAATATCCAATTAGATTCAATTATTGAAAAATTTTATTATGATTTGATTGGTTTAAAGGTTTGAATTTTCAAAATTTCTAAAGCTATCAATTAAAAATAATTCGGCGTAAGAAATAGTTATCTTTTTAAATATAATGCAATATTAAAGCCAGCTTCAAAATTTTGAATCAAAACCGTAAAATTTCTGGATAGTAAAGGTAAATAATTTCATCGAGTGATTAGAATTGTTGATTTCTTTACTTTTAACCATTTCGCCCAGTCCATCCATTTCACCCGGTGTAAGGAACCATATAACCCTTCCACAAAGTAATTAATTTAAAAATTGGAAAAGTTTTGGTTCATCATTAAGAGCATTTTCTGCTGTAAACATGACTGAATTGAAAGTACCGATAATTAAATTTCTACAGTACTCAAAGAGAATCTTTATAAATTCAGAACAATTCTCTACTAATATTTTAGTTTCCAGTAGCATATTGCTATAGTAAATACACAGAGGTAAAAAATTTTAATACAAAAATACAAAAAAAAAGCATGTTTAATTCAAAAATTCGAAGAGCTATAGGTGTAACAATGTGGGCGAGTTGTTTCTTTAAATTCTGTCCATACAGATGGGATGACAAAAACTATCGTTTCAAACGTGGAAATCGACATCATATTCTTCTACACAATCTTGTTTTAACTTTTGAAATTATGGTTTCACTATTCACATATTTCCGTTTTTTTTCTATGATTGGAAAATCTGAACCTCGTCCGTTCATCATGGCATTCATTTTTTCAATTGCTCGAACAATGGAAATGCTCTGTTACCTCCAATTTTATATCAAAAGAGACGAAATAATGTTTTTTGCTAATGCAGTTTTTGCCTACATTGACGACGCGCGTGAAAGTAATATTTTCTTAATTAATATAAATAAATTAAAAATAAATTTTCAAAAAAAAAATTTTTTTTTNTTTTTTACGTCCATAAATTAATTTAAATATTATACCGACTGTTTTTTTCTTTGGGCGTAATTATCTAAGTAAAAAAAAAATATTATGATTGATTTGATTGGTTTAAAGGTTTGAATTTTCAAAATTTCTAAAGCTATCAATTAAAAATAATTCGGCGTAAGAAATATTTATTTTTTTAAATATAATGCAATATTAAAGCCAGCTTCAAAATTTTGAATCAAAACCGTAAAATTTCTGGATAGTAAAGGTAAATAATTTCATCGAGTGATTAGAATTGTTGATTTCTTTACTTTTAACCATTTCGCCCAGTCCATCCATTTCACCCGGTGTAAGGAACCATATAACCCTTCCACAAAGTAATTAATTTAAAAATTGGAAAAGTTTTGGTTCATCATTAAGAGCATTTTCTGCTGTAAACATGACTGAATTGAAAGTACCGATAATTAAATTTCTACAGTACTCAAAGAGAATCTTTATAAATTCAGAACAATTCTCTCCTAATATTTTAGTTTCCAGTAGCATATTGCTATAGTAAATACACAGAGGTAAAAAATTTTAATACAAAAATACAAAAAAAAAGCATGTTTAATTCAAAAATTCGAAGAGCTATAGGTGTAACAATGTGGGCGAGTTGTTTCTTTAAATTCTGTCCATACAGATGGGATGACAAAAACTATCGTTTCAAACGTGGAAATCGACATCATATTCTTCTACACAATCTTGTTTTAACTTTTGAAATTATGGTTTCACTATTCACATATTTCCGTTTTTTTTCTATGATTGGAAAATCTGAACCTCGTCCGTTCATCATGGCATTCATTTTTTCAATTGCTCGAACAATGGAAATGCTCTGTTACCTCCAATTTTATATCAAAAGAGACGAAATAATGTTTTTTGCTAATGCAGTTTTTGCCTACATTGACGACGCGCGTGAAAGTAATATTTTCTTAATTAATATAAATAAATTAAAAATAAATTTTCAAAAAAAAAATTTTTTTTTTTTAACCCTGTAACCAAAATTAAAAAAAAAATTTTTTCTTTTCAGAAAAATTAATACGTCAGAAATCATCACTGAAAAAAGAGAAATTTGTGTGGGACTTAACGGCAGTCACCGTGTCTATCAGCTCTGTTTTAGTTTATATTAACCCTCCTATGCATGGTAAGATTTTATAAAAATTGACTTCACGGATATGAAACCGCGTAAAAAAAATATCCACTTTTGACTCAAAATGGCCTAAATGTATCAGATTCAAATTCAAATTCAAATTCACTACCCTTATCTTTTAGTACGTTAAAATACCAATTTAGATTGTTACAAAGACATATTGTTACTCTTAATATATTCGTCTCCGTATATAAATTATTTAATTTGAAATGAAATAAACAAATTTTTAATACAGCGCTTCTATTGGTCAACACACCTTGCGTCCCACACTTTCTCAGTTCAATAATTCTTGATTGTCAACATCATATGGACCATTCTCAACCGTTGACACAAAAATTTCCATTAATTTTATTGGAAAATTTTTTGGTAATGTCCATGTTACAAACAATCACTTTCAATTGGACACTGATTTTTATTGGATCTGCATGGGTTAAGCATTTACTCAAAGAAGTCAGGTATGTAATAATAATACAAAACTTTTATATAATAGGGTTTAAAAAATTTTGAAAATTTTGAAAAATTTGAAATTTNAAAAATTTAATTTTTTTTTTTTTTTTTTTTTTTTTGAAATTCACTTGTTACATACATAATTTTTGAAATTATAAATCAATATACATTTCAAAATTTGTTTTTTTAGGGACGAAGCTGTATCTTGTCAACCAGCATTAAGAGAAATGAGTCGCCCGANATTAAAAATTTTAAAATTTTTTTTTTTTTTTTTTTTTTTTTGAAATTCACTTGTTACATACATAATTTTTGAAATTAGAAATCAATATACATTTCAAAATTTGTTTTTTTAGGGACGAAGCTGTATCTTCTCAACCAGCATTAAGAGAAATGAGTCGCCCAAAATTTCGTAAAGCACAAACAATTATTCGACATGTAAATGAAGCCTTCCGGATCTACCTGGCCACTTCACCATCACTTATTTTAGCAGTTTTGGTCTTACTCATATTTTCAACAATACGATTTTCTGAAGTTGACGTCACCTCATACCTCATGTACCCAGCATGTACAGCTAGATGTATTTTTGAGTCTTATAGTCTCCTAGCTTGGGCTGGTCATGTAAATACAACCAGTTCAGAAGTCCTTAGAAATTGGAAACTTTCAGTCAAACCTTCAGAATCTACTTATGGTTACAACAAACGTTTTGGAAAATCTTGTAGAAAATTAACAATTTCTGCAGGTTCTATGTATACTTTTGAAAGTTCAATTATTCTAGCAACATTACATAATTGTTCTGAATCTACATTTAATCTTTTAGTTGTTTACAAATAATTTGATTTATCTATTCTGGAAGCTTCATTTTTACAAAATTTAGTACAAGGTTGAATTTTGTAGATGATGAAATTTAGGTCAAAGTCATGTCAAAAAAAAAATAAAAATCAAAAATGGTAAAATGTAAAAAAAAATTAATTTATAAAATAAATTTTAATTTACTCATGAGTACAAAGTCCATTTTATATAGGAAACATGAAATATGAATTTGGTCAATTGCTCACTACTTAATTTACTCTTAAGATTCTCTACGATAAGCTATGATAACATCCCAGTTATGCCGTTTTTCTTGTTTTACCAGTTTTCACAACTAATCTTCAAGAT
The DNA here is from genome assembly GCA_002738285.1 of Holacanthella duospinosa. NCBI lineage: Eukaryota > Metazoa > Arthropoda > Collembola > Poduromorpha > Neanuridae > Holacanthella > Holacanthella duospinosa. The sequence continues at coordinate 641,736 of NIPM01000028.1, forward strand.
TTTGTTTAAGTACTCAAGAAAGTTATCAGATGAAAATTATGTAGTTGATTTTAACTGAACTTTGGATTACTTTCTACACCCAAACACGCACCGTTGTTGTTTATCAATTTCTTCCTACGAATATTATTAACAATTTCAACAATGAGATCATTTTTACCTATATGGACTTATAAGGTACATGAGAATGACAAATTTAAACAACAATTCCATCCGGTATGAAGAAGTTTGAGGTGTGTTTATTTGAGGACAGAAATAATTTGGCAATGTGGGTGTATTAGATTACAAGCTTTGCATAAACAGTAAATAATGATGTTATTTTGAGTTTTACAAAAATTTTACCTATAGCTATTCTAAGTAAGCACTGTAAGTTTGAATACTTCATTAATACTTACTAAAATATTTCATTATCATTAAGAAAGTAAGGAAAGGAAATTATGTTAGTAGTAAGATAAAATTTTTTGAAATTTAAGACAAAAAGATGTATAATTTTTTTTAGTTTATGTAAGTCTCTTCTAATGACAAATGAGCTATTGTGTGGTGTAACCTTGGGATATATCATATTGAAATCAAGTCCTGGTAAATTGAGTCTAATAATATAGTTAAATACTTAGGTATACTCACCACGGTTAGGAATATATTTGGTATAATTCGATATTGATTTCCCAGCTAGATCTTTCGGAAAATATTTCAAATGGGATACTCATATGGGATACTCATATGGGATACTCATATGGGATACTCATATGGGATACTCATATGGGATACTCATATAGGATACTCATATAGGATACTCATATAGGATACTCATAAGGGATACTCATAAGGGGTACTCATATGGGATACTCATATGGGATACTCATATGGGATACTCATATGGGATACTCATAAAGTATACTCATAAAGTATACTCATATAGGATACTCATATAGTATACTCATNCTCATATGGGATACTCATATGGGATACTCATATGGGATACTCATATAGGATACTCATATAGGATACTCATATATGATACTCATATAGGATACTCATATAGGATACTCATATAGGATACTCATAAATGATACTCATATGGGATACTCATAAAGTATACTCATAAAGTATACTCATATAGGATACTCATATAGTATACTCATNGATACTCATATGGGATACTCATAAAGTATACTCATAAAGTATACTCATATAGGATACTCATATAGTATACTCATATGGGATACTCTATATTGGAATAAAGTCTTTTAAAATTAAGTCTAATACGGCTTCATATACTTACATACTGTAGGTATACTCATCCCAGTGAGGAATATACTTGGTATAATTCAATATTGATTTCCCAGCTAGATCTTCTNTACTGTAGGTATACTCATCCCAGTGAGGAATATACTTGGTATAATTCAATATTGATTTCCCAGCTAGATCTTCTCCAAAATATTTCATATGTGATACTCATATGAGATACTCTAATATTGAAATCAAGTCTTTTAAAATTGAGTCTAATATAACTACATATACTTGCGTATACTCCTGCCAATTAATAAATATACTTGGTATATCTCCATATCTCAAATCCCTTAGATTTTCCGGCTAGATCTTTCCCAAACCGGCCAATCACCATGATGTTGGTGATTAACATTAAATATTTTGTTAAGGTTACCTATAGGGTAAAATAGCATCATGGATCATCATCATCATAGTGATTTTATACTATTTTTTCCTTACTCAACGTTTTCAAAATCTGTCATTTGGAATACAAATTATTGAAAACTCCAAAATTCTAAGAAAAGTATATTTTATAAGTTCTTGTTAAAATTTTGTAAGTTTCTGACTGTCTGAGTCCATCTTTTCTTTTGAATCATTTGGATTTAAGTATTTTCGGAGAATTTTTTTTTCTTTTGGTGACATTGGTGACATGGACCGGAGTATAGACTGGATTTTGAATGTTGTCCTTTTATTTTATTTTTTTGTAGTCACTATTACCAGCAAAACAACCAGTCTTGGTTAATCATCCTTTCCGATCTGAAAATTCCATTAGTGAAAGGTGTAACAAGGTTTACAGTTGTCCAAGTCCATCAAATCTCTAATACCACCAATTCTCATCACCGAGTGCTTTTAAAGTATATAAATTCTTCAAAGATTTTGAAAAAAAAAAAACNTAATACCACCAATTCTCATCACCGAGTGCTTTTAAAGTATATAAATTCTTCAAAGATTTTGAAAAAAAAAAAACAGAAAAAAAAAAGATTAAAAAACTAACTTATTTTTAATAAGTTAAAAAAAAAGTAATTATAACATTCCTAAAATCAAATTTTGAAATTTTCATATACAGTGATTTTAGCTTGTCACCTCCGTAGGAGCCAAAAAATCGGTTGAGGCGGAGTTGACATAAGCCGATAATGGCAACTGACTAATACTTCATAGATTAGGTGACATAAACCGAAGTTTCNAAAGTAATTATAACATTCCTAAAATCAAATTTTGAAATTTTCATATACAGTGATTTTAGCTTGTCACCTCCGTAGGAGCCAAAAAATCGGTTGACAGTAGGCGGAGTTGACATAAGCCGATAATGGCAACTGACTAATACTTCATAGANAATCGGTTGACAGTAGGCGGAGTTGACATAAGCCGATAATGGCAACTGACTAATACTTCATAGATTAGGTGACCTAAACCGAAGTTTCTGGTTTTAGGTGCGCATTTTATGATACGATACCTTTTCCGATTTATTTTACAGCTTTTGAAGTTGTTACCTGAATTTGGAATACTCTAAAAGCAAATTACTTCTTAAAGTAATCGGCAAGTTTTTTTGCAATACGCTCCNTTACCTGAATTTGGAATACTCTAAAAGCAAATTACTTCTTAAAGTAATCGGCAAGTTTTTTTGCAATACGCTCCAGAAAAATGGCTTTGAGATATTATCGTGTCAGAAACTCCCAAAATATCGGTACTTATTTGCAAAGTTCTTCACTTCCAATGTTGCTTATCATTAAAACTTAAAGTTTCTCAATCCTAACCATGTGCCCATCTACAGTTGGCATAATCGCGGTTGGAATAAACCCGCGACTGCGGCTGAGTCTTTAAAAAAGTAAACTTTCACGATCGAGGATCGCATAGTACAATACAACAAATAGGTTAATGAAACAGTTCCCCCAAGGGTCTCTGACCGCCCACACCATTTAAACAAACACGAGTATATTCTGGGCCTGAGAACCGAAAGTTGCCATTAAAGTGTGGTTATGTGCGGTACATTCTCTTCAAATGGGATGACAATAGGCGGAGGTTGACATTAGGAGGTGTGGCAATGGGCAGAGTATTTAGTACATGAGAGCATGGAGTTTAGCCGGGGGAAAGCCAGCAGGTTGACACAAAGCGAAGTGTGACATTAAGCTAAAACCACTGTATTACATAATAGTTAAGGATAAAGTTAAAATTTGATCAGCTCAGTAAAAATATATTCTACAGATCTGCTGAGTAATATAAGTAAAAATTCTAAGGAATATTTCCAATTCATAATTAAATTAAGTTAAATTAATTCATCAAAATTGAATTATAATAATTTCATTATAATTAAATTAAATTAATTAAATTAATTAAATTAATTAAATTCAACGAAATAGTCTGGCTTTACAACAAGGAAACGCCTCTTCCATTTGCGCACACTCCCCAAAGGGAAACAGCTAGAAGAAATTTTTTATCTCTAAATTGTTATTAAAATTTAATTAACATTAATATTAATTATTATTTAAAAATAAATTATTAATTAATGGTCTAAGAAAAAAAAAGAAAAAAAATTAAATTAAATTAAAAAATATTTTTGAATTTTCAGTCAAAAAAAGCTCACAAGTTCATTTTTACCCACGGGCACCAACGCTGACGGGAGTTTATACAATTTATCTGTCTGTCTGTCTATATTCGATTATACCACAAAATTACAATACAATTTGATCCTTTTTTTTTTAAATCTCACACCAATTTTTATCTCTAATTTGTTAAATTTTGTAGCACTAATAATAATAAGTATTAATATTTGAGCTCGCGAGCATTATTCATAATCCTATTACCACTTATCATTACCACCTAATTTGTAACACCTAAAACTAAAACCTAAAAAACTAAAAACAAAAAACAAAATTGGCTATAGCCAAGTATACCTAATAATAATTTCCCAAAAAATGAATACCATCCTGTCCTATACATAAGTACTACATAGTGTCTGAAAAGTCAATTTTTTAATAACCAAAAGAAAAAAAAAATCAAATTTTCAATATATTTCCCCAGTGTCACACAAGTCTTACTCTCACTGTGAAGTATATGTTGTTGAAAGATAGAAAATTATTGAAAATGGGTTGAAACCTAATAAGAAACCCGAATTAGGTGTGAAGAAATAGTGAATGGCTCCGTCCCGTCAGTATTAAGCCGCTTAAAGTAAACAGGATTTAAAAATTAAACTATTTTAGGTAAAAATTTAGGTTATTTAGGTAAATAAAAAAAAAACCCTGCGTGTATCACAGGTAATTTTTATTCCTTAAATTCTTTATGGAGTCTAAATAATTTTGTATTTTTTACCAAAGTTGACGCGTCTGGTCTATACGACGGGAGTCTCGGCGGCGGTGTCTTGGGAATACATATACTTATATATTTTTGGCAAAAAAAAAAAAAAATAAAAAAAAAAATAAATAAAATAAAAAAAATAAATAAATAAATTGAAATAGTAGTAAGTGATGGAAGTAGGCCAACAAAAACAAAAAAAAAAAAAACAGTGTGCTGACGGATTTTCAAAATTTTGATTCCGTAGATATAATATAATACGTCTCATCGGAAACTTTAGGGTTATTCACACTTAAAATATTTTTAGTTGAAGTTTGAATATTATAATTAGGAATAATAATTTATCCTCTTAAAGAGCACTTAGAGACGTCGATTGAAGTTAAGATTCATATATATAGTAATATTTTTAAAACTTCTCTTATAACATCCGGTGTGGGGATTTTCACAGACATGATGCATGGATTGTCAAAAGTAAAAGCATCATTTGAATTCCCAAAAAAAAAAATAAAAAAAAAAAAAAAAAATCCAACAGCATCTCTCCTTTCTCTCTGATTTGACGTATTAGTATGAATCATATCGAAGTTTCGATGACACAACATTTTGGCGACGACTAGGTTTCTTATATTATAGATATTTTACTCCACCCTTACCCCCACCCCCCTTCTAACCATTCGAACAAGTATTTTTCTAGTAAAAACAATCATTTGATATACATTCATGTAACCAGTAGCTGTAATTAATGATCTTGAGTTTTTTGTTTTTTTTTTTTTTTTGATTACCATCCTATTTAGTTATAAAAATTTGAGACTATAAGCTTTTACTTAATTTTTTTTTCTTCTTACCTTTCAAGGTGAGGAGGCAAGGTTGAACTCTTTGAACTCTTGTGAACCAGTCACAATGGAATGAAATCTCTCTGTTAGGTTAACTTCTCTGTTGTCTCTATAGTAAAAATTTCTATTGTTGAAAATTATACAATATGCGGCTTTTAAGAAAAATTACTAAGCATTTAATTAATTACAACATCTAGACGCTTTTTTTTTTGATGTTGACATTTGAACATTACTTACTAATGTTTTTTAAGTTAAAACTTGAACGTATAATTCCGGCTATGAGAAACCTGAAAAAAAAAAAAAAAAAAAAAAAAAAAAAAAAACTAATATAGTTTCCATCAGTGAAAAAATATACACCATTTTTCATTTTTCTTAAGTAGAAATACAGTAAATGACCTGCAAATTCTTAGCTAAGATTATTTATTGTTATGGTAGGTACTTATGTTACATAAATCACATGAATATGTTATACTATTACATGATACATCATCTTAGTATTATAGTAACTTAAGTTATTTTTTTTTTTTTTTTATAACTTATCTAAGATATTTGTAAAGTGAAAGTACCTTACGAACTTGTTTTCACTGTATTTTTTTTAATACTTTTTGGTAGTAGTAGATAAAAAAAATTTAATTAAATTAAACTTACTAAATTTTATGTAATATTTCATCTAGCATATTTGAAAAATATAAGTATATATGTGTATCTTTATAAATAGAAGTTGTATAAAAAAATATAGGTATAAGTTATATAAAAAATATTTATTATAAATAGCAGTGTATATAATATAAATATAGAATATAATAATTATATATAATAATATAAGAATTTAACATTATATAAAGAGAAGTAAAAACATATAAATATTAGATATCAGAATCCTAACAACCTATAATTNACTTGTTTTCACTGTATTTTTTTTAATACTTTTTGGTAGTAGTAGATAAAAAAAATTTAATTAAATTAAACTTACTAAATTTTATGTAATATTTCATCTAGCATATTTGAAAAATATAAGTATATATGTGTATCTTTATAAATAGAAGTTGTATAAAAAAATATAGGTATAAGTTATATAAAAAATATTTATTATAAATAGCAGTGTATATATAATATAAATATAGAATATAATAATATATATAATAATATAAGAATTTAACATTATATAAAGAGAAGTAAAAACATATAAATATTAGATATCAGAATCCTAACAACCTATAATTCATATTTATATTTATAATTTTGAAATTATATTTCTCAATATTAAATTTATAATAAGAAAATTATAAATAAATGTATGTAAATCCATGTAAATGTAAAATTACATTATTATAAGTAGTACTCTCTCACTTTGGAATTAATTTATAATTATTCTTTAATAATAATTTAATATTAAGTTCATTATTCCTAATACAAACTAAAATTATTTTGTAACTATAAAAAATCCTATACTTATGTAATTTATGTGCTAATTATAATCTGTGCTAATAAAATTTTTTGAAATAATATNATTTATAATTATTCTTTAATAATAATTTATATTAAGTTCATTATTCCTAATACAAACTAAAATTATTTTGTAACTATAAAAAATCCTATTACTTATGTAATTTATGTGCTAATTATAATCTGTGCTAATAAATTTTTTTGAATTTTTCTTATTTTTTATTAAAAATCATTAAATAGATGATTCAATTCTTTAAGTTTTTGTAAATTTTTGTAAATTTTATGATTAATATAATTTTTGATTAGCATTAAGTTATAAGAGTTCATTGACCTTGGGCAAAGTTTATGACATTTTTTTTACCTCATCTACCGGAAACTGACCTATCTCACTAATTTTCTTCTAGTTTATTTATTANGTAAATTTTTGTAAATTTTATGATTAATATAATTTTTGATTAGCATTAAGTTATAAGAGTTCATTGACCTTGGGGAAAGTTTATGACATTTTTTTTTACCTCATCTACCGGAAACTGACCTATCTCACTAATTTTCTTCTAGTTTATTTATTAAAAAATTTTTTTTTTACAATTAACTAACGAATAATAGATTAATCTGTGAAAATAACTTTTAGACTAAAAGTTTAAAAATGTTAGTTTTATTGATTAAAAAGTGAAGTTAAGTCTTATTAAATAAGAATCGGCTTAGATGAGACTTGAGCCAGAGTAAGTGGTTATCTCTACGGATAGCTTAGCCACCCAATTGGTTTTTTTTTTTTTTTTTGTTTCACAGCACAATGTGACCAAATCCATTTCTAAACTCAACCAAATCTACTCACAGAAAGACTTTAGAACCATTTCACTATTCAAGTCGGGTGGGNCAAAAAAAAAAAAAAAAAAAAAAAAAAACTACAATAGTAAAGGCATCGTCACCAAGTTATAAGTACTTTAGATCTTGTTCGTTGCAGACAATAGAGAAAGTGTATCTGACCAAACAGGAAACTCCAACGACAATTACAACAAAACTCTAAAACAATTATCCTTAAATTAAGTTTAACTAATCACAAAGTCCTTGATTTCTTAACATTATTCAACACAAGCCTTCATCATTTGATATATTAGATTTTTATTAGTCTCAACACAGGAAGTGATTCTTACAATACAAAGTCTCTCTTCAAAAAACAAAAAAAAAAAAAAAAATTTTTTTTGTAACAAAAATAAAATAAACGATTTTTACAAAACTTATTATTATTAAGTATTTTAGTAAAGTGAAAGTTAAAAACAACAACAACAACAACAACATCAACAACCCAGAGAGTTGGAATTTTTTCAATCTGATTTTTATTTATTAATTTCCTAAGTGTCGTCAAGTGACAACAAGATTTATCTACCAATAATAATAATTATATTATTATTATTGTGACTTGAAATTTTTACTAGTGTTAATTTATCATCATCATATTTTTTTTTTTTTTTTTTTTTTTTTGATTTTAAAACGCACTGAAACAAGTTTTTGAGGGTCTTACTCTTAAGACTTTTTTACTTGTTAAGTTGATCTTAAGTACAACAAAGGGAGATTTATAATAATAGAAGTGTTAAAGTGTTAAAAAAATTTTTTGAAATTTTTAGTCACATGAGTATAAATTTAATAATTTAGAGTATAAAATTGATAATTTGTTATAAAAATTAGTGAAATGAAGAAGAAAGGAGATGGAATTGATTTATCAGAAAGAGATTACTGTTCTAACTGTAGTACTTGTAGTACTTGTAATAGTAGTAGTATGGAAAGGAACCATTGTCAAAACGTTTTAGAAAAACCTTGCCAAGCTGTCTGTGAATTTTTGACGAATCATTNTATGGAAAGGAACCATTGTCAAAACGTTTTAGAAAAACCTTGCCAAGCTGTCTGTGAATTTTTGACGAATCATTATACAAATTCAATGGATCCTTTGTCATCATGTCAGGATAGATTACTCCTTAACAGGTAACTAAATGACAAATATTGACATAAAAACTAATCAATTACTTTATGTCCAATCTTTCATTTATCCATCCATTTTATATTGGGAATTGAGAAGGAAGGGTGAGGGGCAGAAAGTTTATCAGTCCCTATATTAATTTTTTTTTTGTTTTCGCTAGTTGCCAAATCCTCATATCCACGTGGTCCCTTCAACATTCATAATAATAAAATAAAATACCTAATCTTATATTTTTGCAAATAAAAACCCTTTCTGCTGGTTTGAACCAGTCGACTAACAAGACTAAACTGTGGTTTTAGTTTTAACAAGTACAAGGGGAAATTTCCGTCCTAGTTGAAAAAAAAAATAATAAAATACCGCAGTAAAATTCGCAATTTCAATTACATATCACATTAATATAAATAGATCAAATACAAACCGCTGAAACTTTATGACTTTGTAACAAAATCCTACTATCAGTATCTACGCATAGGGAATTCATATAATTTATTGGCAAAAATAAAGATTTTTTTTTTTTTTTTTTGCAAGAAAGAAAACTTGACCTATGGTAGTGATTAGATATACTGAGTTGCTACTTCTTTGAGTTTTTACTGTAGTNGCAAGAAAGAAAACTTGACCTATGGTAGTGATTAGATATACTGAGTTGCTACTTCTTTGAGTTTTTACTGTAGCTACTATTTAGTTTGTTAGTTTGCTGAATTTAATAGATTTAACTAGAACTTTGATAGACCCTGTGAAGAATAGAAAATGGTTAGATTTAATTAGTATTTTTTTTTTCTTCTTGTTATGAATTTACTCCTTTACAAAAGTTGTTGAAGAGAATGATTGTTGTTTTTTTTTTTTATGTAACTTGGAGAAAATTTATGTCCTTGAGTGTCTTCAAATTTTGAAATTGATGAGTATTTGGTAAGAGGGGTAAAAAAAAAAGTAATAATTAAAGGTGTAGAAATAAGACCAGAGGATACAGTGGAAGTTGATTGTAAATAATGAANAAAAAAAAAAGTAATAATTAAAGGTGTAGAAATAAGACCAGAGGATACAGTGGAAGTTGATTGTAAATAATGAAGTTTATAGTGAAATTTTTTAGTAATTTTAGCAAAAAAATTGAGTTCATTGAACCATATATAAAGGTTGTAGAAATGTAGGAATAATAGAGAAAATTTTGAGTATCTTTGATATCGGCAACATTGGTTTGATTTTATAAGTAATTTTTTGTAAAATTTAAAAAGNGAAAATTTTGAGTATCTTTGATATCGGCAACATTGGTTTGATTTTATAAGTAATTTTTTGTAAAATTTAAAAAGTCAGGTTTCTAGACAAGGTTTACTGTATAAAAGAATGGATTTCTTGACCTTTGGAAACTAATTCTTTTGTTCCCTATAACCTCNAAAATTTTGAGTATCTTTGATATCGGCAACATTGGTTTGATTTTATAAGTAATTTTTTGTAAAATTTAAAAAGGTAATTTTATAGACAAGGTTTACTGTATAAAAGAATGGATTTCTTGACCTTTGGAAACTAATTCTTTTGTTCCCTATAACCTCCTTCTCAATCAATAATGAAAAATTGGTGTTATTGAAATTGCTATTATTGTTGATTGATGTGAATTGAATATTTTTTGTATTGTTGTACAACAACAACCAGGGTTGTTCTTTTTTTCTCTACCTATATGATTTTTATTTAATTTTTTAATTTTTTTTTTTGTACAAAATTTTTTCTATTCTTACTGGGCCTTTCCTAATACTAATAAGTAGTAATTAATCAAATATAAAATAATAAAAGACATTGATGAGACTTATAGACGACTTAAGACATAAAACTTAAAACTTATAACTTAAGACATAACACTTTTTCTTAAGTTATTGCTTAAGTTTTCTTATGTGTTTATAAAACCAATCAGTTTATAAAGCATGTTGTGTCTGCATGAACTAGTTAGACTAGTAATACTTAAGCTGGCGGATATGAATCCTAAAAATTTTTTTGTTATAGTAAAAAAATATATATATTATTTGCAAAAGGAGCTTTTATGAAGGATGCAAAAATGTGAACCTACTTGTAATGATAAAAGTTGAAACAGTGAAACATGATTAATGGGATTTATCATGGTAAATAAATTTTTTTTTTTTTTTTTTGCACAAAGGACGACAGAACGGACACAGACGATTTATAATTATGGTCTGGGGTTTTTTTTTTGTTTGCAAAATTAGATAACTTTGGAGAAAGTATGACTGTGGTAAGCATAAAGTAAAAATAAAAATTACAATAACAACTTGTAGATGAAAAATTACAAGTCAATAATTATAAAACTACTGTTACAGTGCTACTGCTAATCATCAGCATAAATAACTCATGTCTAACGTTTTTTTTAGCAATAATATTGTGTAAGGTTAAGGTTCAGAACTACACACAATAAGATCTAATTTCATTTTACCATTTGCAAATCATCATACACGCACTTTTGCAAAAAAAAAAAAAAAAAGCATAACTTTCTTATTTCAAAGATATCAAATTCAAAATTTTGAGTTAAAGTTTATTATCATCAATATCAATAAAGAATGAAAGTTGAGCGTTGCCCATCTATGTATTTTGCAATAAATTTTTCTATGTCGTAGCCAATTTTATTTCATAACTAAGCTTATAGTTAGAGTTTAAATTTAACGACTTTTTTTTTTTTAAATTGCTTTATTAATAATAGAGAATATGAATTGAGTCATTTGATAACAAAATTTATTTTTGACAGGGTCCAAAGTACCCAAATTTTTATTCTAGAATTTAAACAATAATTTAGATAGATTCTTAACAGAGTGAACAATTATTATTCCTATTATTTTTGGGTGGGTTTTTAACATAAGGGAAAAGTTATAAATTAGTATAGTGTTCTATTGATTAGTCGAATTTAGTTCCAAAATTAAAAATACACATTTTTTTTTTTTTTTGAAATGAGCTTTAAAATCCATTAATTTCAATTCCCATTGTCGGTCTCTAAGTGTCGTCGTCTTAATGTGATGAGAGGATTAAAGTCTTTGCAATTTTTTTTCCAAGTAACCATGTCAATTCTTTTTGAATTTGCCAATGTAAATAAAGTAAGGACAGGAGGAATGATTGATTTATGTAAAAAATGAAGCATATGGATAAGATTTTTGAAATCAAAAGCTCTTCTGTCTCTTATGTAATAATCCTCATTATAGAGACTCTCAAAGGATTACAACTTTCCCATCATCAATCAAAAATTTTCAATCATGAGTTCTATTTTTATAAAATAAAATGGCAAAATTCGCAGAAAACGTAAAGCGTACAATTAAAAACATATTGACTTAACCCTTTTCATCTATTTTTAATCTCTAAAAGTGAGAAGAGAGTGAGAGAAAGAGAAGTTAGAAATTTATTTAGCAAAATTTTTATATCTGTGTTTTACTGTACAGTATGTTCCATCAAAAATGAGTCCCATTTTCATAGATTTTTTTTTACATAAAATGGTTAAGGTAAGGAAATACAATACAAGAGTGAATTTGTCATACTAAACTACATGACACGTTAAGTTAACTTCTTCTCTATAAGAATTCCAATCTCATACTCTTACAACTATCTCAACTAACCCCATTCACTCTCAATAGTATATGAAAAACAATAAAAAATCATAATCATAAGCCAACCAACGCCACGCTACTATTGGATAATACCAATTCTCTCTCCTTATTTTTTTTTCCCCNTCATAATCATAAGCCAACCAACGCCACGCTACTATTGGATAATACCAATTCTCTCTCCTTATTTTTTTTTCCCCCGTGCATTGACTCACTCTACTCAATGACTATTGAAATGATAAAAAAAAAAGTTGACTTTTTGAGTTTCATTTTTGTTAGAACACGCTGTACTACTAAAAAAAAAAAGTAAAATATTATTTATAGTCAACCTTTTATACATACATTATATACTAACATACATATACAGAACTGNTAGTCAACCTTTTATACATACATTATATACTAACATACATATACAGAACAGTTTGAGAAAAGATTTTGAATCTGACGCGCATAACTTTATATACACCTACATGGAACTGTCCATGCATATCCAGTGTGAATTCCGATTATTTATAGAAATTAAAAATTGCAGAGTGATCATTATCAAAGGAAGATGAGCTAAATTTAGATAGTATCAAATATGTCATATGGGAATTTTTTTTTTTTATCTTTAGACTATTTTTTATCGTATTTTGATTTCTAGTCATATCTAAACTCTGATTTTTTGACATATAAATTGTTGAGTCAGGGTTAAGAAAAAAAAATTTTTTTTTTTTTTTAAATGCTAATAATAAAAATAGCATAAGTCTAGATTGAAAAATGGCTTTAAAAAAAGTGGNCATAATCATAAGCCAACCAACGCCACGCTACTATTGGATAATACCAATTCTCTCTCCTTATTTTTTTTTCCCCGTGCATTGACTCACTCTACTCAATGACTATTGAAATGATAAAAAAAAAAAGTCGACTTTTTGAGTTTCATTTTTGTTAGAACACGCTGTACTACTAAAAAAAAAGAGTAAAATATTATTTATAGTCAACCTTTTATACATACATTATATACTAACATACATATACAGAACAGTTTGAGAAAAGATTTTGAATCTGACGCGCATAACTTTATATACACCTACATGGAACTGTCCATGCATATCCAGTGTGAATTCCGATTATTTATAGAAATTAAAAATTGCAGAGTGATCATTATCAAAGGAAGATGAGCTAAATTTAGATAGTATCAAATATGTCATATGGGAATTTTTTTTTTTTATCTTTAGACTATTTTTTATCGTATTTTGATTTCTAGTCATATCTAAACTCTGATTTTTTGACATATAAATTGTTGAGTCAGGGTTAAGAAAAAATTTTTTTTTTTTTTTTTAAATGCTAATAATAAAAATAGCATAAGTCTAGATTGAAAAATGGCTTTAAAAAAAGTGGNTTTTTTTTTTTTTTTAAATGCTAATAATAAAAATAGCATAAGTCTAGATTGAAAAATGGCTTTAAAAAAAGTGGTTAGTATTAAGTGGTAAAAGCATTCAAATTTATTTGATTTTTTTTTGTATTTATTCAACATAAGAGAGAGAGAGAGAGAGAAAAAATGTGACACATTGCACATTTTTTTTGGGGGAGGGGGAGGGTTTCTTCTAAAGTGTTAATTTTGATTTTAATTTTTGTTTTTATAGATTAACTTCACCGTCTGAAAGTTCAAGTTCTTGTAGAGGTTGGAGGTCATACAAAACGAAAAGAGATGATAGCAAGAATAATGAAAATTGTTACAAAATGTATCATAATGAATTCCGTAAATTTTTTCAAATATTCCAATGTGGTCAACGGAGTTTCGTACATTTCCTTATCTTACTACTCTATCTATTTCCAAGTGTGACGAATGTGGCTGGGTCATCTGAAACTCCTATAGGTAAGACTCTTCAAATTAAAATGGTCCAAATGACTAATCAGATTTTCCCCTTGGTAATTTAGTAATATGACCTTTAAAACCGTTTCTACCAAAATGTTGAGTAGACCTTTGTGTAAACAAAGCTTGTTCCTAGTAAAAAATTAACACCTTTTGTACTAAAAATTTCATCAAATCTTGAATGTTTAGGTTTTTTTTTTTTACTTTTTTTTTTATTTTTTTGGCTAACCAGATGTAAAAAGAAATATAATCAATTTTAATACTTGAACTGCACTTTTTGGGGGGTTTTTGTTACTAGTTAGTTGATTGAGATCCGCATTCCCTGACCATGTCCATGTCATCGGTCAAGGTCTTTGAGAACGAAGAGTTGAATTACCCGAAAACCGAGTCATTTTTTTTTTACTTTTCTTGCAAAATTAATCCGAGAAATAAATATTCAACTCAGGTTTTAATAGTAAACATATAACTGCTTACAATCTCCTCGATAGACATTTTGATATGCAATTATTTTTTTTTAACTTGTCCAGCAAGTAATACGAGTTCAGACACAGAGGCATTTTGAACGGGTCGAACTTGTACCAGAAGCCGGATTTTAGAATCCGGCTTTTCGTTTTAATTCCTTTTTTTTTTCGTTTTTTTTTTTTGCAAACCAATAATTACTACATTCAGAAGGACCGTGAAATTTTAATTAATTAACGACAATCTCAATCAAGTCTCTTCCAGTTTGGATATCCTGTAATAAAAAAATAAAATAAAAATTATAGCATTTTGTACAGGTGTTACCAAACTCTTGGATCCTTTTTTTTTTCACCAACTCTATTCAACATTTGTAAAGTGTTGTCAATAAATAAGACAACAATAGAAATTAATAATTATTCAAAAATAGTAAAGTTAAAGTAACTTTCATTTGATATTACAACAGTGTTATTAATCCTTTACTGTTAGATTAAAGCTTGGTAATCAGCGGGAAAATATAAAACTAAATGGTTAGCATAATTTTATGTACACCGATGTAANTTTGATATTACAACAGTGTTATTAATCCTTTACTGTTAGATTAAAGCTTGGTAATCAGCGGGAAAATATAAAACAAAATGGTTAGCATAATTTTATGTACACTGATGTACTTTCATTTCAAAATGTGATATTTTCATATTTCTAATTTTCTTATGATTCTAAATCCATTCTGTCAAATTTTTTTGACACCTTTTGTTATATAAACTCCATTTGAAGAATAAATCTTAACAAAAAATTAATCAATTAGATTACTTCCATGTGTGGATTGCGTGGAATGCGTTTTGCAAAAAAAAAAATTTTTTTTTTTTTTTGCAACTCTAGACAAACATTGAGTTATTTATTTATTTACTAACTTCTTCCTAGGTCTATCTGGGACAATTCAGCAGTGTGACGATGAAGGGAGTGTATGGTCTCTTCCGGGCGTTCTTCATGATCCTTGTTACACATGTCTTTGCAGGGTAAGTTTATACTTTACTTCCTTTGCCAAATTTTTTTTTGCAAAATCTTAAACATACGCTCTTTAGAAATGTAATGAGATTAGAACTTTAGGAAGACTTGGACTTTGCCTTTAAAAAAAAAAATTTTTTTTTCTGCCCTGAATTATACAATTGCTTCCTTCTTGATTCACTTTCAAAAGAAATGAAAGGGTTAACCTAACCTTTTCATCGCCTTTTCAAGTGTGACCACACTTTTGTGTGAAAAAAAAAATCAAGTCAGACTCCCCTTTATATAAATCTCTGACTAATTAAAATTAGCTAATGAATGTGTGAACGGAAATTAAAGTTCCTCAAAGGATGCCAAAAAGTTTATGTCCTGTTACAAAATTACACATATGAATGACATATGTCATATGGCACAGTTATTACTGGTAGACTACTTGACTAGTTGTTGTAGGGTATTGTGATTGTCTGTCTGTCTGTCCGTCTGGAATTGGAATCATGGTTGTCATTTATTATGAGGGACTGGTATAGCGAAATACAGTAGTCGACAGATATAAGACCATTTGTTATAAGATCATATTGGTTATGAGACTCAATTTCTAAGATGTAGTTTTGAACGAGCGTA
Source organism: Holacanthella duospinosa (assembly GCA_002738285.1). Lineage (NCBI taxonomy): Eukaryota > Metazoa > Arthropoda > Collembola > Poduromorpha > Neanuridae > Holacanthella > Holacanthella duospinosa. The sequence continues at coordinate 658,065 of NIPM01000028.1, forward strand.
ATGCATTTAGCATGGGAGAATAATTTCTTATAAGACCATATTGGTTATAAGACTCAATTTCTAAAATGTAGTTTTGAACTAGCGTAATGCATTTAGCGTGGGAGAATAATTCGTTATAAGACCATATTGGTTATGAGACTCAATTTTTAAGATGTAATTTTGAACCAGCGTAGTGCATTTAGCATAGGAGAATAATTCATTATAACCCCATATTGGTTATAAGACCTAAAATTTTAGCTTCAAAAATTAATGTATTATATCCGTCGACTAATGTATTTGTATTCAACACATGGGGTATTTTGATCCTGGCTATTGTACCAACATTCGGTTCTATTGAATTTGATACCGAACTTAGTTACGGTTGATGTATCTCAGCTACCAACGGTTTATACCTTTGCTACCAATGGTTTATAGCTTAAATACCAATAGTTTATACCATAGATACCAATGGTTTATACCATAGATACCAATGGTTATACCATAGCATTGGTTTATACCTTAGCTACCAAGGGTTTATACTTTATTTACCAACGGTTCATACCATAGCTACCACAAGTTCATACCTTAGCTACCAAAGGTTTATATCTTATCTACCAATTGGTTTATACAGGGTGAACCAACTTAATCCGGGCCTTCTTTCTTGGCCTTTCACCAAAAACGGCTTGGGGCAGGCGATAGAGAATAGTAAATGATGGAAGTGAAGTTAATTTTATTGTAATCACTATAAAATATCTGTTCCGATGCAAAGCAATGGAGCAAAGCAGAGAGACAGAGAGAGGAGGGGTCGGCAGGTTCTCTGTTGAGTCAGGTGGAATAGATGCCAAGGGATCGTACCCCATTCCTCTACTTGCTCATTCTCTCAACTACCCATCTTTCAGCATTACAGAATCGCCTTTGTTTAAATTAATTAATTTTTCCAAAGGAATGTTTTCTCAAGCACACGCTAACTTCATTCCTTACAACTTTTGTATTTCGCGCTCTTTATTTGCTGTCTTAAATTTTTTTTGGTGAAAGAGACTTTCTACGGCCCGGATTAAGTTGGTTCACCCTGTACATTTAGCTACCAATGGTTGATATTTTAGCTACCAACGTTCATCAGGTGTCAACCACTACTAATTGTTGTTACTTTAGCAACTAATGGTTAATTACTCCATGTCTGAGTTTTATGCATACCTCCGCTATTTATGATTTCATGTTCTGCTTTAGTCTACGGGTCTGTTTTAGTACAATTGGAACGGTTTATCTCCATTCTCAAGATCCAAATCCAGAATGAATGACTGTAACAAAATGATTTCCTCCAAACATCACAGGAAGTTAAAATGTCCTTGATATTGCCAAATTTTACAAATACCAATGCGTAAAAGTAATAAAAATTATTCATCAGTACACTACCACCTGCTTAAAAAATGGAAAAAAAAAATTTTTACTGAAATTAAAAAAAAAGGCCCTCCAAACAAAAATCTTATATAAAAATCTTTAAAAAAAATTTGTAATGTGATGATAAGGAGATGAAGATGATGCGTAAAAATCTATTGTCTCGTCTACATATTCTTAAGAATGTTAAGAAAATGTGTATTTCGTGAGAAGTCGTCGTTAGATAATGATTGTGTAATGACTCTGATTCTTCTTAACAAAAGCTCCCAAAAAATTTTTTTTATCTTTGAAATGCCGTGGAGAGATTTAAGTTTTTTTTTTTTGGTAATCTCAAAGTGGTCCTAGGCCATAAATACCTTTTCCAACCCTTCCTACAAGAACTGTCCTTAATTATGGTCTATTTTCAAATTCCTCTTTTCATAATAATAGTAATGAATGACAAAAGGGTAAAAAGAAAGATATAAGTTTTATGGACATAAATTTTTAGTTTTTCTTTTATAACACCGAAAATGAAAGTTTGACAACTAATCATTACTAACAAAAAAAAAAGAATTTTTGGTAAAAAAAATATATATATATATAAATTATAAATGTATATACAGGAAATAAGAACTTATCATTACAAAGGTGGAAGTTATACAATAAATGATGATTATTGTAAATTAGTGCAAATAAAACGGTTTTGCAAAGACAAATAAACTCACTTCCTGTCTGTTGTTGTTAGTTGATTAATCAGAATGTTCTACTTTTCACCATATGTCTATATTACTATAGACTCTTTGGATTTTATACTATAAAAACTATAAAAATTTGACCATAAATTGGAGACTGGACATAAAAAATAATAAAATGATAACATAAAATTTTGCTTGAGTTTGGAATTTAGTGCTACCTTTATCGAGTTCACTGTTATCGGTATCTCTTTGGATACTATAGAACATTATGTAATGTGGGTTAAACGTATTAATTAAGATTAACCCTCATGTGGTTAATTTCTAGACCACAAATTATTATGATATGAACCATTGGATGTTTACTCAATTGTAAAACATTTTTATGAATGAATTCCACACTTTAGTTGATAAATTTCTAATCATTAAATTGGCACACATTTTTCTTTTATTTTAATATTTTAATATTGGTTTTCTATACAGTATGTTCCACATTAAAGTTTACTGTGCTTTCTTCGCCTTACCCCAAAAATAACCAAGGTGACTTAATGCGCGCGTAGAATCAAAAAGTGGACGGAACTTAGCCAACATGGAACAAATTGACAACAACTGAGAAGTTAACTGAATGAGTGTGTTGGGCAATTAGTATTTATTTGATTTAATCACTACGTTAACCAATGATTGATTGATTCATAGTGATAAGTAAATTGACCAGGAATTGAATTAACCTCAAAACTTAATAAGATCTTGAAAATAACTCACCGAAGGTTCGTTTTCATAAATTTCTGATACCGAATTTAATTTATTTTGGACTCTGAAGATTAGCGTGTGTATTCACGAAATTCCTTATATTCAGACTCTTTTAATTTGTGAGTTCAAAATGTTTGAATTTCAATTTTCCAAGTATTAAAGACTCTTTCATAAAGTCTGTTTAAGGTTAACTTATTTTCATATTATTATTGACAGGTTAACCATTTGAGAATTAAGACCTAACCTATAGAATCTTTAACAATAATAAGTTTTAGTAAGTTGTCTTCATCCACTTGAAATTTGAAACATTATTATTGTCCAGGTGAGCCTTTTCCAAGGTTCATCGAGTCGGGAATTCTCTTGTCAAAGAAAGAATTTCCCATTATTACCTCTTCTAAGATGTTGACTTTTCGTTAAGGGCACCTCCTTTGTAATAAAATGAGTAATGACTTAATAAGTGGACTTATAAAGACCTACCTCATCGGCTTGTGGTTATTCTCAAAAAATGAACTCCTTCTAACAAGATGAGACCCCACAAAATTTTTTTTTTTTTTTTTGAAACCATGTTTCTAAAAAGAAAAAAGAAAAAAAAAGTTTCTTTTGTTTTCTCTTTCCGCATCCTTTTGTTCTCTATCTATGAATCTGTCAGATTTTTTTTTTTCAACAAAAGGAAAATTATGATGATCATATAGAAAATTGAAAGTCAATGGGGAAGGACTGCTTTTTTTTTTGTTAGCATCTTATGAAATTTTGTACGTCTGGAAGATGGAAGAAGTTCCATTGAGAAAAAAAAAATTATAAGGTAGACAGTTACCGGCGGGTTAATTGAAGGGTAACAAAAAAAATCTGACTATTGCATCTTGTTTAATGGACCACTTTCGATTGATTGAATGAAGTTATTGTTATGACTTGTAATGATTATGCATACAGTTCTTCTCTATTGTTTACTTATGACTGCTTTCATAAATTTTGAGTTATTAATTGTTGAAGAAAAAAAAAATACACACTCGGGTTTCAAAATCTGAACAAGAATGCCCACCTACGAAGTCATTATTAACTCGGGACTTTCTTCTATATCTCACTGTGAGGTCTTCTCAAATTCCAGTTTTTATTTTAAGTAATATTATAACAGGTCATTGTTAATGAATCACCATTGTCTCATCTCAATTGATTAATTTACTTAAACTCAATTTATACAGGGTGCTCAAAATATAAAGCACAACTTTGTTTTTCCCCTACTTTTATCGAAATTATGTCAAGGGAGTAAGAAATTGGGGAAATTTTGAAAATAATGAAGAGGTAAAGTTAGCGGACTACAATGAGGTTCTTTGTAAATCTTTGTATATCTAATGTCGTCGTAGATGTCACCATGTCACCAAATGTGTGTCTACTTTGTGTTAAATGTTGTATTTTTATGTTTCTACATGTTTTTGCAAATTTCTACAAGTTTCTGCAAAGTTCTACAATTTTCTACATGTCTCTATTGTATTGAAACGACTCTGATAAGTTCGTGGTTTCTAGATACAGCTATAATTCTACGTTAATTTTTTTTTTTTGAAGTGGGCGCAGTTTTTTTAAGTTTTATATGTAATGACAGTTTTGATAAAATTTAAGAGGGTTTGTGTTTTATTTGGAACAGCCTTTAGAATGAGAAACAAGCAGTAAATTGACAAAAGTGATAACCAAATTTTTGAGTCCACTAATTCACCAACTTTCCCACAAAAAAAAATTTGAGAAAGTGAAGCCAATACACATGAGATGGAATACAAAATTCAAAAANCACCAACTTTCCCACAAAAAAAAATTTGAGAAAGTGAAGCCAATACACATGAGATGGAATACAAAATTCAAAAAAGTGAACTCAGCAAACACTTTAATTCAATTTTCATTCCTATTTTGAATAATTTCAAAAGTTGGGAGAAAAACAAACCAACTTATTATGAAAAATAGAAAACTTTTCACATAATNACCAACTTTCCCACAAAAAAAAATTTGAGAAAGTGAAGCCAATACACATGAGATGGAATACAAAATTCAAAAAGAGTGAATTCAGCAAACACTTTAATTCAATTTTCATTCCCATTTTGAATAATTTCAAAAGTTGGGAGAAAAACAAACCAACTTATTATGAAAAATAGAAAACTTTTCACATAATNATTTTGAATAATTTCAAAAGTTGGGAGAAAAACAAACCAACTTATTATGAAAAATAGAAAACTTTTCACATAATCATGAATCTTGAAATTTTATTTTTCAAGTGAAAGTAAAAAGTTTGAATTTTCTCTTGAATCTCAAGAATCCCTTTGTTGGTTCACCGACAAAGGAATTGCGGGACAGTGTTGAACGGTATGTACTAAATTATTTTGCTGTTACTTAATCAAATAAATCCTCATTCTACGCCCCGTCATATCCGCATTTTAACATTTTGATTTAACCTCTTGAACAATTGGATTCAGATAAATAATACAAAAACTATTCCAAGGTCGTTACTAGTCGTGAATTGGCAAATTTTTGCAAAAAAAAAAAATTTTTTTTTTTTTTTTTTTTTCATCTGATAATCTATGATTTACCGCTGCGAAGCATCGAAACGCAGTCTTGTTGGCAAGACTTTTGTTGCTCATAATTTGTAGTTTTCTCCCACCTTCATAAATATTCAAAATTTATTCTGGCAAATTTACAAACGCAAAACGTAACATTTTATTTATTAGTGACAAAAATGACACAATGCCAAACCAATTGATTATATAAAAAAAAANCGCAAAACGTAACATTTTATTTATTAGTGACAAAAATGACACAATGCCAAACCAATTGATTATATAAAAAAAATATAACCTGTATAAAAGTCACCATCAACATCAGTGTGTACAGCTTTATTCTCAATTTCACCATTTCNAAAAAAAATATAACCTGTATAAAAGTCACCATCAACATCAGTGTGTACAGCTTTATTCTCAATTTCACCATTTCTGATTTTTATTACTTTAAAAAACCGGTTAAAGTTTTTAAGGCATTTATTAGTTTAGGATTTTCCCGAAACCAAAAATAAAAACAATTTCTTTTTTTTTTATTCTATTGTTGTGCTGGGCTGATTATTGTAAAAGAACTAGTTTCGCATCCGTATTCAAAAGATTTGGCAGAGATAGAGAAGAAAGAAAAAAATCTATACAATAGTCAATAAAACAATAATGTTAAGAAAATGATGGTTAAAAAAACATGTTTTATATTGTTGCTTTTTAAATGGTCAAAACCCAACCACTGACCGTTTTGGAATGTCAACGTTATAAAACAATGGTTACCTGGATGATTCGCAAATCGCCATATAAAAACTTTGTAGCCGCTGGCAAATTTTTTCAAGAGCAAAACTCAACACCAAGGACAAAAAGTAATAGAAATGAAAAATTTGTCTTTGTTTTCAAATGTCAAAATCCGCCGCGGTTGTTGGGAACTTGTTTTATTTTTTTGCAATATCAACGGCGTCGGAATTGCATAAATTGTATTATAGAAATGCGACTGTTTCAATTTTAACTGCGAACAATATAACATGAGGGGATTATGCAATTTATGGATCCGTCTGTACAAGTTTTAAGATAACGCTATTAAAACTCTATATTAATTTTATTATAAATAAGTATCAAAAATTTATAATTAAATTATAAGTTATAAATTATAAATTAAATTAATAAATTTTTTTCTAAAACTTTTTAGAACAGCGAAGTCCAGTGTGAGCGACAAGCATGTCCAAGTCTTCAAGGATGTTTTCTTATAGTGCAAGGTGTCAAAGATGGTTGTTGTGACGTTTGTAAGGGTAAGTAGTATTTTGGAAGTTATCAAATTAACGATCAAAAAATTAACACAATTTTATGGAAAAAACAATTTTATCAAGAATAAATTTAAATTTGAAAGGANATTAACGATCAAAAAATTAACACAATTTTATGGAAAAAACAATTTTATCAAGAATAAATTTAAATTTGAAAGGGCTAAATTTAATTAATATAATGAAAATGAAATAGAAAATGAAAATGAAAATGAAACAGAACAATAATTGAAATTAATTACATTCAGGTCAGGGTTTGAAATACTGAAGGTTCATTTTCATTATTTTTACCTTTAAAAGGAAAAATTTTCTAATAAATGTCAACGAAGAAGTATCNATTAACGATCAAAAAATTAACACAATTTTATGGAAAAAACAATTTTATCAAGAATAAATTTAAATTTGAAAGGATAGATTTAATTAATATAATGAAAATGAAATAGAAAATGAAAATGAAAATGAAACAGAACAATAATTGAAATTAATTACAGTCAGGTCAGGGTTTGAATTACTGAAGGTTCATTTTCATTATTTTTACCTTTAAAAGGAAAAATTTTCTAATAAATGTCAACGAAGAAGTATCGTCTAGTGGATGTAGTGTATGGATACCTTGGTATCTAATATTTCAAGAGGGATTTAATGGGCACTTGAATTTGATTGAAATGGGCCAAGACTCATATTTCTTTCTTATTATACTGGGGACTTAGGTATAATATGTTTAGAAATACTCCATGTAAAAAGCTGTCCATATAAAAGCATATTTTAGGGGTGTCAAATGCCATTGGAGTAGGAAACTAAAGTTGACTGCGCGATTAATACTTTAGTCATAAGCATAGGACGCGGTTGTCGTTTCGTTAGAAACTTTTAGTTTATGAAAATCATTTTGATGTTTTATTGCAGGTTGTACTATTGGAAATCAAACTTTTCAGAGTGGAACTGAAGTGACAGAAAATTGTGTCACGAAGACATGTATTGCTGGAGTCATGACACAATCGGCAGTAGGTTGCTACGTACCTTGTAGTCATCCAATTCCAGCTAATAGTGGAGAGTGCTGTCCAACTTGTAATAGTTGTAGTATTAATGGAAGAGAGTATCGTCATGGTGAAGAAGCAATTCTTCATGGTGACCCTTGTGTCCGTTGTAAATGTAATCAAGGGTCAATAACTTGTACTAAAAAAGCATGTCCAGTCCTTGCCTGTCCTGCATCAGCAACTTACATCGAAAAAGGTGATTGCTGTCCGAAATGTAATGGGACAACTGCCAGATACATCCCACGAACAGTTTGTCTTTTGGGTGAGAAAGTCTATCCAACTGGAACAACATTTCGACTTGACACTTGTACAAACTGCACATGTAAAGGAACAACTGCAATCTGTGACCGAACGTCATGCCCACCATTAGAATGTGACCCTATTCATCAGGTCATGACTCCTGGGATGTGTTGTCCTAAATGTGCCGAACCTGAAGATAACAGCTTCAATAGATCTCAATGTCAGCTGAAAGAGACAATTTATAATGTTAGTCATCGACAACCTTAAGCTACTTTATGGATGATTCAACAACGGTAAAAAAAAATTTATTACTTTTCTTATTTTTAATTTATAGAATGGTGACAGATGGAATGTAGACAGTTGTCGAAGTTGTATGTGTGACTTTGGTAAAATTCGATGTACTGAACAACTCTGTCCGAAGAACGTTATTTGTCCTTGGGGACACAAATTGACATATAAATCTGGACAATGTTGTCCAGAATGTGTTGGATTGGATGGTGTTTGTACAGTCTTTGGAGATCCTCATTACAGTAGTTTCGATGGTCGAGTCTTTAATTTCCAGGTATATCACTTTATTTTTATTTCTATATTATTAACTTAAAATTTAACTTTTTAAATCAATATGATTTGAAATTTTAGGGAGCTTGTAAATACATGCTCACGTCAGATTGTAAAGGAAAAACATTTTCAGTTCGAGTTCGTAACGATGCTCGAGAATCCAGAGCATTTTCTTGGACTCGTACCGTAACATTAAAAGTACGAGAAGGTCGAGTGACATTGGGTCAAAAGATGCGAATTAAATTCAATGGGAAACGAGTATCATTACCTTTCAGTAGTACGACACTTCAAATATATCAAGATGGTTACTCAGTTGCTGTTTCAACTGGGATTGGACTAAAATTACTTTGGGATGGAGATAGTTTCTTAGAAGTAGCTGTTCCGTATCGTCTCCAAGGAAGACTTTGTGGACTCTGTGGAAATTTTAATGGGAACCAATCAGATGATTTTGTTACAAGAAGAGGTGGACCCGTTGCACATCCAATGGCATTTGGCCAATCCTGGAGAGTTGGTGGGAAGAAAGCTTGTAGTCGCCCAGAAGAAGGTATGAAAAAAAAAATCATAAATCTTACAAAAGTAAACCGATATGTTAGTTTTCTTTGTATTAATCATTCATGTTGATTTTTTTTTAATTATAATAATTACCTTTCAGTTAAAGGACCAGATCCACTTTGCAAAAAAAGTTGGCGACTTCGTCAAAAAGCTGAAAAATTTTGCAATGCTATCCGATTACATGTATTTTCACCTTGCACCAAATCAGTATCACCTGAAAGATTTTTCAAGTAAGTAAGGAATTACACGTTGACGTAACATATCTTATACCTATCTACTGATATCAATCACTAACTTCGCCAATTTTATTGCTAATTTCAGATCATGCAAATTAGACATGTGTGAATGTCCTCCTGAAAGACAATGTCATTGTGAAGTCTTTACAGCTTATGCTCGAGCATGTCAGAGAGCTGGAATTGAGATTTTGGATTGGCGAGAACAAACAGGATGTACAGCCAAAAAGAAATGGCAACAACTAACGCACTAATTTTTTAATTTTTTTTTGCGCCAAAATTTTAAGGTATCCCAAGTTTATACGGTTTTTCTACATTTAGATTCTAATTTTATTTCTAACTAAAAGTTACAGCAATTATTACATAGCATACACAGATTCACCCTCTAGATTAGCTTTGGATTCTTTTTTTTTTTTTTTTATAAAATTTTTAACTTTTATCATTCTTAAGTTCCAGACAGTCATAATTTGCAAATTAGGTTTAACCTAGGTTTAGGTTTAATTTTTACCCGTCTATTAGATTAATCAACTACCTCACGTGACCTCAAATGAGACGGTGTATTTGAGTTAATTATTTCATACCTTCTGACATTTTATAATTTCTCACTTAAGCAGCAGCAGCAGCACTCCATTGTACAGAGGTAACCAAATTTTTGAATCCTAGTGAAAGTCCCTAAAAAATTAATCCGAATTTACAGGATTTACAAACTCTTTCACCCATATTAAAATCACTTTCTCTAAACCGAGGTTAGGGAAGATAAGAATTAAAAATTGAACGCACGAATTTTGAATTACAATTCAAATGCTGTTATGCAAAGTTGGCACACATAAAGTGACCCACTCTCAAAATGAAATAAATCAATTGATTGATTCTACACCTGATATTTTAGTTTTCACATTTGCATAATTACTATCTACTTTTGCATTCTTTTTTTTTTTAGAGAAAATTGGCCAAACGGGGCTAAAAGAGTTTGGATAATCTTGAAGATGAGCGCGCATAATTTCAAATGTAAAATTAGCTTTATTAAAGTAGTTTTATTAGTTTTCATCATAGGAGATTGTACATACGAAATGAAATTATGTTCACTGTTTACTGTTTTAAAATAGTTATTGTTAATTCGTTGATTCAATACACATGCGTACTGGCTTTGTTTTTAAATTTTGGAGAAAGTTGGTGAAAGAAGGTATTCAAAANGTTGATTCAATACACATGCGTACTGGCTTTGTTTTTAAATTTTGGAGAAAGTTGGTGAAAGAAGGTATTCAAAAATTTGGCTACTCCTGTATCATTTTAAACGTTAAAAATTAAATCACAGGAATACTTTGAATCAATTTTATGAACAAATTAGACTATTACACTAGAATAATGATTAATTGGAGTTTCTAATCAATATTGTTTTAACAACAATGAATGTTTTAATTATTAATTTATAAACAATGTGTGGAAGGTTTGAGAAGTAAAAGGGAAGAAGCTTAGTGCATAAATGGGCACGAGCATGAGAAGGTTAGAGGTCGGGCGTATTTGCAATTTAACTTGTATTATATGATTATCTTATTATTAATTATATTAATCTTATACAAAAAAAAATCTCCCGGTTGTCTTAATTTAACTTAAATTAAGTTAATTCTTCATCAAGAATTGGAATATAATGTTTGGGAATAATGTGGATTGTTTATTATAATGATATTGTTTGAAGTTCCTACAAATTATTACTTGTGTTCAAGTAAGAAGACAAAGTTCCTTCTCACAATTACTCAAATTATGTTTATTTAAGGGAAAGGAATGTTTTGTTTTGTTATTTGAACACAGTGTAGAGCATTTAAAAGTAATTAGTAAGTATTAATTATTATTATTGATTTTTAATCTGGTATTCTAAAAATCATCCTTATGTCAAGACTGTTCTCTCCTTGGATGTTCAAGTTCTGCATTAAATTTCTACAATTTTACAAAACTAAGAAGAATATAGTATTTAAGAAATTAAACTTTATAATTAAGTTGATCTTTTAATTTATCATCACTTCTGATATTTCAAGTAAGATAAAGATCTCAAAAAGGATTTGTCCTGTTGCCTCTTAGGCCTTTATATATTAATCCATTTAATAATAATAATTAATTACTAGATTTTAAAATCTTGTTAATAATTTAAATTTAAATTAGTAGTATACTTTGCACTTATAGAATCAAAATTGTTATAAAAAAATAATTTCAAAACGCAAACTTGAATTATTACAGATTTTGCTTATATTGCAAGTAAATAAAAGTTTACGCATTTAGTTTTTTTTTACGTTTTATAGAGGAATTATCACAGGGCCTAACAATAGTTTATTTTAAGGTCCTAATAAAATTTAAGGTCAAAAGATTAAATTTAAAAAACGTCAAGGTCAAAATTGCCCATCAGTGGCCAACCTTGAAGATTCTCTCACTTGGTACAAACATAGGATTATTTTGAGATAGAATGGGGATGGCGGTAGAAAATATTTTTTAAATTCAAAGTAATTTTGTTTTAAATACAGCAACTAAACTAGTGTCAAAATACCCGTCTCTATGGTAACCCATTTTGTAGAATAGCCCGGCCCCAATATGAATAGACCATGAGAATTACATGAATGAACATGAATAAACATGAATAATGCTTAGTTTCGATAGTTTATTTTTTTTAGAGCGATGCAATGTGACAACGCGCTACTACTTTTCAACCTTCGACATCGGTATAAATGTTGAGCGAATTGTGAGAGGATTTCCATGGGTTTTTGCGATGCGATGAGTATGTGCATTGATAATTTCAAATTCTGGTTAAATAAGCAGATGAGCTTATTGTCTGAAAATTTATAGTCCCATGAAAAGAGGAAAAACCAGAAAAGTGTTTGGTAGAAAACAAGACTAGCAGACGGAAGGGAATAAAATAGTTCTCATTGGATAGAATTTGAGAGTGTGTAGAAATTTTCTTTCAAAAATTTTACTCTGCACTAATCCGAGTTTCATCGCAAATATCTCGCTTGTCCAGATATGAGTTTTGAAGCGAAAGTGTCAAGAAAATATACAAACCTTTCTTCTCGCTCATCATCGTAAACTTATGGAATTGGAAAAGCGATAGATTTTTGTGTCAAAACCAGAAAAATTGTGTCGCATCGCATCGCAAGCTATTGAAACTAAGCATAAATGTTTAGTTAAAAAAGCTATCGATACTAAATAACCATAATGATTAGTTAAAAAAAGTATCAAAACTAAGCATAATAAAGCATGAGACATTAATAAAACTGAGGAAATATATGAAGAACCACTCGCACATTCCACTTGTTTCTTGGACAATAAGATTCATATTTATATTTTAACGTTTTCCAGTGCCGGGCTATTCTATGTAATATCTCGGTGTAGAGTTGGGTACTTTGATGTTTGATTTTAAAATTCAGAAATTAAAAAGTAATTTTATTGNGTAATATCTCGGTGTAGAGTTGGGTACTTTGATGTTTGATTTTAAAATTCAGAAATTAAAAAGTAATTTTATTATTTATAATTCGAACTTGGAGTAATCTCATTTTAATCAATCAATCAATCAAAATAATTATGCGAACTACTAGAGTGATTCCGTATCTAGTACCGAAGTTAAAAGTNGTAATATCTCGGTGTAGAGTTGGGTACTTTGATGTTTGATTTTAAAATTCAGAAATTAAAAAGTAATTTTATTGTTTATAATTCGAACTTCGAGTAATCTCATGTTAATCAATCAATCAATCAAAATAATTATGCGAACTACTAGAGTGATTCCGTATCTAGTACCGAAGTTAAAAGTTTGGAATTACTACACATATTCAAAAAGTTTTCACCCAACTTTTAGTAACGACTTGTTACGTGCTNTTTGGAATTACTACACATATTCAAAAAGTTTTCACCCAACTTTTAGTAACGACTTGTTACGTGCTTTGACATCCAGCAAAATTGTTGTGAATAGTTCAACTGGCAATTATTGCCAGTTGATGAGGTACAGTACAACGCTTCCAATAAATCAAAAGAAAAAATACAATGAATCCGCTTCCAGTGCAGTAACTGAAACGTCTGCAGATTCCAGAGGTGAAGTCTCTCTATCGAGAGGAGAAAAAGGTAATAATGACGTGTAAAGTAATTTAGGATTTAGGATATTCTACTTAACTATTTAAGTAACTTGACTTGATTAATTATTATTACAATTACATGCTTAGAGGCCTTTGTTATTTGCAGTGAAGGAGAATGTGAAGACCAGTGCATATGGAGGCATTGTTTTAATTGGAATAGCTGTCACAGGTAATCGAATTTTGCTATTACATTGGGTAGCTTGAACACTAAATTCATATCACTGGGGAACCAATTTCAATCCATTGTCAATTCGAGACTGATAGTGATAATTTTATTTTTTAGCGGCGATGGCATATCTTATTCTGAGTGAACTCTTTTCATCGGATAGTCCAAATAGTATATATGCCAAATCATTTAAACTGTGTAAAGCTTCAACAGATGTCCAAGATGTTTTGGGAGAACCTTTGAAATGTTATGGTAAGAATTTATCAAGCAACCATTAAAATCAGGAATTATGAATACAAAATGCTATAAAACAGGCGAAGAAACAAGAAGGGGCTGGAGACGTCACGTGGCGTAAGATCTTTATTTTAGCGTAGAGTGAATTACTTTCAAATCTCCAAAAAAATTTTCGTCGAACAATCACAGAGTTTCAAAAAAACTCACTCTACAATGCTCTAGAAAGAAATCTAATAATTTTGGTTAATTTAACTATATAGCCATCAGAAATTCTTGTTGGGTGATACAAAATATATAAGAATGAAATTTTACATTGAAGGAAAGTTTAACAAAGGGACTGTTCACTTAGAAAAGAAAACGGTAAAGCAAATCGGATCTAATTGCTTCCCACTGCAAGGGATTAATATTTTCTCTTATATTTTGAACAGAATGATCGAGGAAACTTCGAATACAGTTATCTGCTCGTTGATATAGACACCTATCCTCCTCGAAGAATTGAGGTCAATGTCACTAATGTATAAATCAGAAGGAACCGTCACTCTGAGTTAATATCATATTAAAAATTTACTATTACAAAGATTGAAGTATAAAGCGAAAAATACTAAAAAGTATCATGGAAGAAGAACTGCAACTAACAATGGAGAGCGAAATTATAATTAAACAGTGAAATCAGATAAGTAATCGAATTTCGTGATGCTTAAATCCTTCGGGATAAAGTCACAAATAATGCCTCCAGTGATTGGAACCCCAAATATGCCAATTCCTTGTAACTACTACAGTGATTTTAGCTTCATGTCACTTACCTCTTAATGTCACACTTCGCTTATTGTCACCCTGTTGGCTTTCCCCCGGCTAAACTCCATGCTCTCATGTACTAAATACTCTGCCTATTGTCACACCTCCTATTGTCATCCCATTTGGAGAGAATGTATGGCACATAACCACACTTTAATGGAAACTTTCGGTTCTCAGGCCCAGAATATACTCGTGTTTGTTTAAATGGTGTGGGCGGTCAGAGACCCTTGGGGGAACTGTTTCATTAACCTATTTGTTCTATTCTACTATCAGATCCTCGATCGTGAGTTTATTTTTTTTTAAAGACTCACCCGCAGTCGCGGGTTTATTCCAACCGCGATTATGCCAACTTTAGATGGGCACATGGTTAGGATTGAGAAACTTAAAGTTTTAATGATAACCAACATTGGAAGTGAAGAACTTTGCAAACAAGTACCGATAGTTTGGGAGTTTCTGACAAGATAATATCTCAAAANGGAAGTGAAGAACTTTGCAAACAAGTACCGATAGTTTGGGAGTTTCTGACAAGATAATATCTCAAAACCATTTCTCTAGCAAAATGCAAAAAAGCTTGCTGATTACTTTAAGAAGTAATTTGCTTTTAGAGTATTCCAAATTCAGGTACTAACTTCAAAAACTGTAAAATAAATCGGAAAAGGTGTCGTATCATAAAATGCGCCTCTAAAACCAGGAACTTCGGTTTATGTCACCTAATCTTTGAATTATCAGTCAGTTGACATTATCTGCTAATGTCAACTCCGCCTACTGTCAACCGATTTTTTGGCTCCCTCGGAGGTGACAATAAGCTAAAACCACTGTATAAGCATCCGTAAACCTTACCAACGTTACTTCGGTCCTCATAAAGTTTTGATTGAACCAGGATGAAAGGTATATTGTAATTCAATCATTGGTTGTGCAAATCTTCAATGATGTTGGTGTGAAATGATGGATTTGGACGCAGTTCGTTTCTCCCATGGTACATGAATAAGAGTTTCAAACATTTTCGCCTTATATACCATTTGTTGAAATTTCTTCAATAACTTAAATACAACAATGTAGATGGCTAAATACTGGATCCATGCCCATTTGNCCATTTGTTGAAATTTCTTCAATAACTTAAATACAACAATGTAGATGGCTAAATACTGGATCCATGCCCATTTCATTGTATTCCATAATCCAGCCCAACATTCATAAACTGCTTCTGCGTAGTTGATTCTAATACTGAAAAGGAATTCATTGGCAAGGATATTGGCATCCTCTTCAGTAAATTCATATTTGTTCTGCAGCACAGTTGTTACTGAAACAAATGACTCGAAATAAATTAAAAAAACTANCCATTTGTTGAAATTTCTTCAATAACTTAAATACAACAATGTAGATGGCTAAATACTGGATCCATGCCCATTTGATTGTATTCCATAATCCAGCCCAACATTCATAAACTGCTTCTGCGTAGTTGATTCTAATACTGAAAAGGAATTCATTGGCAAGGATATTGGCATCCGATTCAGTAAATTCATATTTGTTCTGCAGCACAGTTGTTACTGAAACAAATGACTCGAAATAAATTAAAAAAACTAGGGATATTTGATATAAAGAAATGATTACTGTTTCGTCCTGAATACTCCATAAGAATTTTCCTAATATCATAATCTCGGACGCTTGTACTTTTTCTCGGAATGACAGACTTGTTGTATTTGTTGTCCCGTATTCTACTCCAAAGAGGTGCTTTGTAGGCTAACCCCATATCAGCATACAAATTAAATCTGTTTTTGTTGCCACCTCCTACATAATAGTTGGTGTATGCCAATGATTCCATTTGGACACTTGCATGTTTCTGAAAAAAGAAACAAGTTAAATGGTTAATGAAAAGAATATTATTAAGAATAATGTTATCATTTTCATTACCATTAGTTTGTAGTCAAACAGTAGGAAAATATGAAAGCCCTGAATACGGACGTTGCGTTCTAAAGGAATTATGAGTTGTAAGTCCAAGTATTCAAAAATACCGTCCATGTTGTGATCACCTTCTCGAGACTGTTGATAATTGAATATTCAATGAAATTAATCCTTATTTGACAAATTTTCATGGAAATATTTAAGGTTTCACGTTACCGTAATAAAGGGCGTGACCTTTGTTCCTAACATTTCATTCAGAGATTTGAAAGTTGACCAAACCATTTTTTCTCTATTATTTTCTTTATCTACCTCCATCGTTAGCAAGACTTGATGTTTAAATTGAACAATTGGTTGTTCACGAACATTATTGAGTTTAGTCCAAAAACCTTAAAATAACCAATTTATATTACAAAATGGTAACATTTTCTAAAGACCTTATAAAATTCAAATACCTTGGGTCCGATATGCAATGAGGTAGGGACATATTATAACTAAGCAAAAGATGATGAAGTTAAAGAAGCAAGCTCTGGACCAATTCGGTGATCGGTAAACGATACGGATATTTTCGGTGTAAGTTGCGAAGAACCTCATTGTCAACCGTGGATGTCTGTGTAATAGAAAAATTCCGTTTCTATTCACATTTTTTTTCAAAATATTACTATTCGTATTAACCAAGAGCTTCTTTAAAATAAACGAATCCGAAAAAGCTTCTCAATGTTGTTTCTATTGAGAAGATTTAGTTGGCGACTCTTTGTTTNAGCTATTCACATTTTTTTTCAAAATATTACTATTCGTATTTAAAATAAACGAATCCGAAAAAGCTTCTCAATGTTGTTTCTATTGAGAAGATTTAGTTGGCGACTCTTTGTTTTGCTCAATTGCCATAGTTACAATGAATATATAGCGAGGACGTAGCTAAGTGTTCTATCCATACCATACATACACGTCCATTGTTATATTGAGATCTGTGATGTATATTCGGGGTTTTCTGGCCTTTAGAAGCTAAGCTGTATGAAAAAATTGTGAAAAAGTACAATTTTTGTTTCATTTTTCTTACTTAATCCTGATTTGTTAATTCCAAACAATTCGTATAATGTGGATGAGTTTCAAATTGTATTTTATTTATTTAAAGATGAAATTATTTTAAAATTAATGTTTCACGAGCAGATCTACCAAAAGGAAAACACTTATCTAATTCAGGCAGGTCTACTTTGAAAAAACAGTCTCTATAAACCAGAAGCGTAAGTCGTGCTACAATAAGTTGCACATTAAGGTTTACTAAAATTTAAACTCGAGCTAAGACAAAGTGCCTTAATGCACATTTGTTTAAGCTATATTGTATGCTCACTCTCAGTAAACTTTAACATGGAACATAATGTATGTGGATTTGCTTTTGCTTCCCATAACCTTTAGGGTTATAATGTTAAAATGGAATTAATGTTGGAGCTGAGAACTTGACGGTTGCAAACTTTAAATACTGAGTTAACTTGGAATCTAAATTTGGTTTTCATATTTAGTATGGTAAAAACAATAAAATCAGCAACGTTATTCCATTCCTACAAAGTTTAAGCATTCAATTCTACTGTCGTACCCTTAACCATTCCCACATAAATATGAGCATTATATTCTATACTACATCATACCTTACGCTAAAAATTTTCTAGGGAACCAATTTACGCCTCTACTTGTTCTTGTTCTTCTTCGTCCTTGAGATTAGATTTTGGGGGATCAGGATCCGGCTCAATTTGGTCCATTTGCGCTGGAGATGAGGAAGTGGAAGTGGATGATGAGTTTTCTAGAGGAAGGATGGGAAAAGAACATGAAACACTTTCTGCGAGTTGTGGTAAAGATTCTTCCTTCATTTGTTTCTGTATTTCCAGCCAAAATTCTTCATTAATTTTCAAAGCTGGAAGCCAGGTTGAGACGGTTTCCTAAAAATGATAGAAATTTTTTAGTAAATGAAATTTAACATATTAAATTTGTGATATTGTTCAACTTACTTTCAATCGTTCTAGTTTACCTATGCCCAATTCATTGACATCCACTAGTTCCTTTTGGCTTTTATAAAAATCTATGAGACTCTTCTAGAAATGAAAATTAGATTCAGAATGGTTGACTCCAATTAATTGATTTCTTAGATAACTTACCATGTTTACAAGCAACTTCCTCGGATCAAATTCTGTTGATGGATAGGTTTCGTACTCAACATGCATAGGACGTCCCATCTCAAGTGGACGGTTTTCAGGTGGAGGCATGACCCAGAAAAATTGGACATTCGACTTATGTGTGTCACTTTGTTCCGAATAGCATAAAGGAGCTGAATATAAAAAATATTGACATCAATGGTTTCAAGTAAATCCAGAGTAATTAGATTATTACAAATGATTATCCCAACACAAGGGATATAAGAAGCTTCTGAGGCTCCTTTCATCATTATCTGGTAGTCCAATTGACGTGAAATATCATCCTTTGAGGGAATTGGTGGAGCCTTTGGATGAGAATGATACCATCCTACAACTTCATGGCTCAAGCGCTGAATTTGTAATGCAATTCTGTTCCGCTCATTGTCACATTCCACAGTACTGGAGTTAGGCATGAGTACTCGGCAAGGATGAATCGTTTCCATTTTCAAAGCTACAATCAGTCAACTATACTGTATTTTGAATTAGTGGAATTGATTTCTAATATTCTATACTAACTGTTCTGGTCACCATTCCATTGGCCAGAAATATATCCGACAGCTTCAGTACTTGTGATGTTGCAATGAAAATCAGCTAATGCCACTGCTTCGGCAGACACTTTAACATGAAATGGCTGGAGTCGTTCCATTTCCTTAAATTCTGTACATGAGATCAAAACCTAAAATACAGTATAATGATTCAAATCTATCATAATTGACTTTTACATGTCATAGAACATTCAGGTCATCGAATGCTTACTTTGGCTCCAATTTGTTGTGCTGTTTGATGTCTGGGACTATTCTCGAAATGCTCTCCAAATTTGAGTATACAATGTGGAGTATCTTCGTCATCTGTTTCTGTTGAAGATGAGACTGCTCCATTTGTAATATTTCTGATATCAATAGAACCCTCACGAAGACGCTTGAACCAAACAGCTTTATAGTAATCCAGTTTTAAACCTTTTTTTTCGGAGAACGAGAATAAAAATATGGTACATTCCGAATATCAAATCTGAAGAAGAAATCATGTAGCATACTTTTGTATTTAATTGATGCCCATCCACAACCTGATTTCTTGAGACTTTTATCCGGATTTATAATTTGCTTGCAAGTTGTGGCCCAAGCTGAAGGAGATGTGAATAGTTGTGAAGTTTCTTGAGAACGAATTTGACCATTTTCCAATAAATCTCCAAGAAATTTTTGTCCCTAGTAAGTTATTATTTTAATTATTCTCCTAATCTCTTTTTGAAAAAAAAAAATACACTCACATGATACTCAAGGCTCATTGAGGCCTCTCCGGGTTTAAGAATTCCAGCTGCCAGTAACATCTGGAGTGTAACACTGCGCTTGGTAATACTGGGAGAAATATAATTGATCAATGAACCATTGCTTGTACTTATCGGATGTAATTTGCTGCTTTCTGATTCCGTTCTGTCACTCTTATCACCATCTCCTTCATTCTAAAAAAATCAAAATTTTTATAGTTGGTATTGGTTACAATCATTCTAAAAACTGAAAAATATACAAAGAATTTCATAAACAGAAAATAAATCAAATTCAACTGCGAAACTTAAAAATGTAAATACTAAATTATAGAATCTAAGAATAAGTACCGATGATCGTGGGGTTTGTTCGGGCTCCGATGAAGATGGAGGTGGAGTAGTAGTTGGAGAAGATACATCTTCTTCAGGATCTCCTTCAGGTTCGTCAACTAATTTCGTATTAGTCATAACAGGAAATCCAAATATCCTTGAGCTTGACATCAGACCAATCGCTGACGTATTAATTTCTCTTTTTTCTTGATCAGTTGTTGATGTAATTTCACTATTTTTTCTACTACTAAAATTATACTCGTCCTCATCATCTTCTTCATTTGGTTCCGTAATAATTCCTTTCTCATCTAAACCTACACCACCGCTATGATTTCTATCATTAGCCTGATCCTCATCTAACCTTGGTTTTTTGGCAATTGAGCTCTGATTATAGCCATGACTGCCTCCAGTTCCACCCCAAGGGTCAAATGTTAAGTCATAAGAATCTTTGTCCCTAGAATGACTTGCACTTTTGTTAAAATTATTTGGACTACTATTAATAAAATCCATGGGATCCATACTAAAACTTGTAAAAGATCTACTTTCCTTTCCCCTTTGCAAATATGGTTTCCAAGTGGATTTTGAATGGAAATAGGGCGTTAAATAGCCACAATTACTATTAGTTTCACCTGTAGTAAAATTGACATCCACATTAATGAATTATCTCGAGAATAACAACTAAAAAACAATTAAAAACTTAACAAGTCAAAAAGTCAATCACCACCACTAAAATTAATTAAAAAAGAGTAAACACTTCTCAAATTTTAAAATCAAAATTTGAATTGGTATGCTCTACCGCCCGGCGAATTTTCCTTGCTTATGCACAACAAATGTGTATTTAGCAAAATTTTTTTTTATTTACTAAAAATTATTAATTTTGATTTTGAAATTAAACATTAATTTGCAAAATTTAGCAATTGATTTAACTAAATTATTTGCTACCATTGTTTACCCTGTTGATTAGATCCAAGTGTAGCTAAAACTTTACATAATAAATTCAAGAATTTCGGCTTTTGGAATCTACCAAAATGTAAAAAAAAAAAAATTTTTTTTTTCAACAGAAAAAAATTGAATCGTAAGAGGGAACCACCGCTAAGTTCAAAATGGCTTCTCCAAAAATGAACAAAAGCAAGAGCCAATGGGAAAAAAGTAAGAAGGACATTGGTGATGGGAAAAGAGTTAGCGAAGATAATTTAACCATTCAATTGTCAAAATGGAGTCCTAGAACATCAAATCCAGAACTGAGGTATATTCATAAATCTGGTATTGAAGTAAATGATATTATTGCAACACTAGATGAAGTACCTCCATCAAAACGACCAAAGAATTGGCTCTGTTCAAAACTTTTGTACAATCATTCGAGTCGAAACTTTCAAAGATATGCACAAAAAGCTTGGAATTATTGTGACCATTTGTCTAAGAAATTTGAATTAATTGATGACGAATTACAATTTCCAATACTTCCTGAACAATCTGGTGAATTAACTCACCTATCAGCTCAAATTTGGATTCTGACATTCGCACTCAATGACATCTCTCGTGACCTAACTCAAGAAGTTCAGATCAACAAACTAAACTTAGCTTTCGCTCATTTAATTTATCAAGGAGAACTAACAAGAACAATTTCCGAAGAATTTTCTAAAACAATGTTACAAATAACAAATTCTGCAACAGTCACTCTTCAGAAAGCTACAAGTACCTTGGAATCACATTTTCTACAAATTGTTGGTCGAGAACCTATTCGTCAAATACCAAGTATTCGTCAACAACGTCCTCAGATATCTACTACAGAATTTCTTTTATCAGGAAACAAAATTGAATCCAATAACTTATTCAACATAGTTAAATTATTTATGCGGACCAATCGTAATCGAAAATGGTACAAGTTTACTGCTTTCTCTGTTGAAACTTGTTTGAATGTTACCATCGAAGGATTAGAAACCGTTGCATCGACACTTATAAAACTTCAAAATAGTGTAAAATCTCTTCAAAAATATGTTCAACAAATAGATTCATGTTTCTATACTACTCTTGAGACATCAGTAACAAAAATGTCATCCGAACTCAACAAAATATTTACAAATTCAACCGGACCGCTAAAGAACAAAATTACTACTCTAGCAAGTACATTGAGACAATCTGGAACGTTGATTTATTCCATTCAACGTACGAGTCAACGATTAATGACTCGAATTTTGGAAGTTGTTGCTATGACTAAACTATGCTACACGTTCATTCGTGACTATCTTAAAATTTCATTTAAACCGTACAATGTTGCCGTTATCACTTATCTCAAAATAGATTTGAAACCAAGGTCAGAATCTGAAGACTATAAGTTTGAGACAAAAGATTTTTTTAAAACTTCCTACGGTGATGTACTTAGAAGAGTTCCTGTTGTAATCAATGAATACGAGCTAGGCTTACAGTAAGATGACAAAAATTAATTAAATTAAATTAAATTGAATAAGGTACTGTCGTAGGGTTAGTCAAAACTCATTAGCAATGGTTAACACTACGACAGTGCCATCTTGATCATGACTCATGACTCTTGATTCATGACTCATAAGAACAATTTTTTAGCCTAAAATTAGACACAAAGAAATATATTTTACTGTTTAAGTAATTATTGCTGTAAATAATCATATTTTGTTCTATTTTACAGCAAATACAACAATATGGAAGACTTTAAAGCGCCAACAATACTACCTGCACCACCTTTACCCATATCACGTCGACCTTCAGAAATGCAGAAAGGTACACTTAAGGCGAAGGTTAACCAAAAATGATGACAGGATGACTTTGATTCCTATGGTTCAAGTTCTAAGTAATAGTAGTTTCACTTAATTATCTTAAATGACCTCTAACGAACTTCACGCCACATTATAACATTCCACATATTAGTAAAACACAATCAATTTATTATGTAAGTACTCTATGGTTTTGCGTATTTAATTTATAACTTGAATTATTGGATGAGTATATAATAGCAGATTGGTGTTTAGAAACAAGCTTTACACACTTCCATGTGACAACAAACTGTCCAAAAGATAACGATAACAAATAATTACTCAGTATTTAATATTTCTAATAAATTTCAAGAGCTAGTGGACGCCTTTTTCAACAAAAATTATGAATCAAATGTTAAGCAATTTCCACCACTTTATCTAATTTTGAATAAAATCATTTCATCAACTGATTTATATTATTTTCCTTCATAATACAATTTTGGACTTATAAGCTTAATAAATAATGTGCCATATCCATGATCTAAATATTCAAAATGTAAAATATATGTCGTCTACGTCGAATTTTTATTTGAATATTGGCGGGTTAGTAAGATTCTTAGAATAATGGCGGAAAAGTTTAAAAATAAATTTTTGCTTAGATTATTTAGAATTAAATAATCAACAAACTAAAACTGAATCAGGATATTGATAATCAGGATTCCTGATTGTTTCAAAAAAAATAAGCAATTTACTTAGATTACAACATTCGTCAGCCATCCAATAGATAATCCTCGTCATGATTACATCATTCCTCATCCATCAGTTTCACCATTACTCAACTAATATTTAAGTAAACTCAATTCACAGACGTACGAATGTCCAACAACACGGACTTTGAAATAATTAGCAAAAGGGGAAGAGATACGGAAAAGTTTTTGTGGCCACCACCCGAGAGTCAACCCATTGACAGTGAGTGAGTTTAGTTTTTGAGTTTTTTTTTTACTTCTTCTTGAAACTAAAACATTTTGTATCGGATGGTGTGGTGGGGAGTTCCTTTTCTCTCACACTCTCACTTTTTCACCGGCTGACCTATTGTCTGGTCTATTGGGTGGCTGCTGCTGGTTCGGCTGTGTCTTCCGACTCTTTTTTTGGTCTCTACTCCTTCCTCCTGCTGCCTACACTACTACTGGTTCACAAGTTATTTATTTTATTTAATTGAGTGGTGTGATCTCTGTGTATCGGTTCCATAACCTAGGCCCTAAGGAATTAGGAACAATGCGGACCAAGAGTGCGTCTATGCATATTCCTGATATACTGGCGGATGAGGTGATAAAAAATAAATAAAATTTGGTTCATTTCTTTCTTTCTTGTGTTTTCTTAAATTGAAATTGAATTGATTCTTTTCTTTTATCTAGATTTACTTTATGCCATGTTATGAGGGTCCAATGAAAACAAATACCATCAATTCCACCAATTTTGGTTCATCTTGTGCATTACCCAATGCAGCTGCTGGACTGTTCAAGAAAACTACTTTGGCATTGAAGTTACCCAATGTTGAAGAAAAACGTGAACATGAAGCATTGGAACACCAGACAAAAAATAAAAAAGAAACTCTAAAGTCACCACAGTATAGACACGAAGATTATAAAGATCAAGCATTTCCTATTATTCCGTACTTGGCCAGCGTTGTTTCATTAGTTTGTATAGCATTTGTAGCATTTTGGGGTGAACTATTGCAATTAAGGATAAGGAAGGAGAAAAATCGGAAGGTAAATAATTAATTAATATTTCTAGATCCATTAATATGACCTTGTTATTCGAACAGGATTACATTCCTTTGTATACTTGGTGGGAAAATTTTTATCGGAATCATCTGCTACGTCGAGTTTGGAGTGCCATGTTTACACCAATAGATTCTGCAGCGGGTCCTAAAGTTACCGTAATAGACAGGGAGTCTTCAAATCAAGGATGGAGCATAAGGTAGGTTAACTGAGGTTTGCTAGTCTGTACTGAGTAGATTAAATGGTTATCATAAATGTTTGATGATATTATTATAGAAAAACCACAAATACTCGTGAGTGTATTAACTTAGGCTCTTACAACTATTTGGATATGTCTGAAACAAAGAGTCCGAATTTACCCGAGACTCTGAAAATACTCAGAGAATATGGTGTCGGTCAAGCCACCCAAGGACGTGTTACTGGTAAGTTCAGAAGTAAAATTATTAAGCACTGCAAAGACCATAGATTGTAATATTAGTGCTTCCGAAGCTTTGTTTGTAATCGTAGAACAGATACTCGTCTCGTATACAAAAATTCTTAGCGGTTTACATTCATTCCTAAGATTTCCGTAATAAATTAGTATTTCAAGAGTGAAGTATGCTTACATGAACATCGCTTAGTGGGAATTTCCACTATTTTGACCTTCCAGAAAGTAGTTTTTCCCGTGTGAATGATGTCTCAAGTGGGATAATGCTTTGACGTTTGATATGTAGTTATTACTTACAATGAGAAAACAATACAATGAACCATTGGTTCATTTTACTTCAGCCCTGAATAAAATTTCTGAGAAGTTTAGTACTCCTGAACCTAATAAGAATTTGATTTCTGGTGAAATAAAAATGACTTAACGTTTGTTACAGGAGCGACGAAAGTACATGATGAGCTGGATCGTCGTTTGGCTGAATTCATCGGAGTTGAAGATGCACTGACGTTTGGAATGGGATTTGCCACAAATTCCCTAAACATACCAACTATCATGAACTCAGAATCCCTCATCTTCAGCGACGAGCTTAACCATGCTTCCATTATACTCGGAATACGTTTAACTGGGGCTAAAATCAGAATTTTCAAACATAATGGTAATTTCATTTTATACTAATTTTCTACCACGTTCAAAGTTGAGAATGATAAATTAGATGGACAAGAAGTTAAAAACAAAATGGCGTTAACAAACTAAACTAGAGGATTCATAGGAACTAAATTTAAATTTAATTTCCAATGTAGATATGGTTGATTTGGAAAATCAAATCCGTAAGCACATCATCGCAGGAAATAGAGGTAGACCTTGGAAAAAAATATTCATCGTAGTCGAGGGAGTGTACAGTATGCACGGTTCAATGGCACGACTTCCAGAACTTATGCGAATTAAGGAGAAATATGGGACAATTATATATTTGGATGAGGCTCACTGCATGGGATCTGTTGGAGCAACTGGACGAGGTGTCACCGAATATTTTAACATTGACCCAAGAAAAATTGATATCATGATGGGAACTTTTGCAAAATGTGAGTAATTGGATAAAGATTAGAATAATATTCCACTTTTAAATTTTACATGATCAAAGAAATTTTTTTAGCCTTTGGCGCTATTGGAGGTTATATCGCTGGATCCAAGAAGTTGGTTGATTCTCTCCGGAGACATTCAGCGGCTCATTACTATGGAACTGTAATGCCTGCTGCAATTGCTGCATGGTTGCTCGGAGGTGTAAAATTGCTGAATAGTTTAGAGGGTCAAGGACGTGTTAACAATCTACTAAGGTTAGATTTAAATAGAAATACATTCTTCAAAATTAAATAAAGAGTGGATGTTTTTATATTTGTCTATAGAAATACCCGATACTTTCGTCAGCGACTGGAGCAAATGGGATTCATTGTCTCCGGAACCTTGGATTCCCCAGTGATTCCCATCGCAGTGCCTATGGCTTCTTTGGTCTATATTATTGATTTCATGAGAGCACGAGATGTAGCCGCCGTGATGGTCAGGTAATGCCAAAAAAAAAAAAAATTATCACATTAACTACCACCATTACTCTATACTTTAAATTAAACAAACTCTTGAATTGTCCAGTTACCCTGCAACGCCTATAACAGAAGGAAGAATAAGGTGCTGCTTAAATGCGCATCATACAAGAGAAATGATTGATTACGTAAGCAAGAAATAATAATAATTTTCTATCTTTAACTTGCTTTTCAATAGATCCACTTCTGTTCTTTTAATATTAATTTTTTTTTTATATTTGCATTAGGAAAATAAAATCAAGTTTATAATAATAATTTAAAAAAACCTTTTCCCATGTAGGTGTTGAAATGTTTCGATGAGCTAGCTGATACGATCGGAATCTTGAGAATATCTTCCAAACCACGACAACTCGGAGTGATCGAGTACTAATATAAATAAAAACCACAAATGTGAAGAATCTTCCTGCAAACAGTTCTTCTATTTAAGTTAATTTTATTTTAAAATTAAGCAGGGAGTAGAAACTAGGCGTCCCATGTCCATTCAATTTAAATAATTACCTGAAATCGTCGTCACCGTGAAAAAATCAACAAAAGCAAATATATGTTCTTCCTTGGAATTATTCATCAATAAAAATACAGTTTCATTCTTCCCGAATTAGGCTTATTTTTACTTAAGAAGGTCCAAAATACCTAAGTCTTCATTGTACTGTCCTGGAGGTCCTTGTTGTTGTTGTGTCATCGGATTTTGAGTCTGATTTGGCATACGCATTCGGAAACCGCCTGGTGGTCCATTTGCTCCTGGTTGTTGTAACAAATGTTTTAAACCTGGATTGAGCTGACCCACTCCAGAGGCCCTGGTCATTCTTTGTTGAGGTATCCCTGCTCTCATCCCTTGCCCTTGGATCATCTGACCCTGCTGCATGGACATTTGATTTTGAATCGGAACTTGAGCCTGGTTTGGCATTTGGACAGGAAGAGTCATTTGACCTTGTCCTGTTAGTTGACCTTGATTCATTTGAATCTGTCCAGGACCATTTCCTGGACCCTGTGATTGAAGCTGTTGTGTATAAATTAATTCTCTCTGTTGAGCCTGTTCAAGTGCTTGTTGTAATTGCTGTATTTTTAGCACATTTTGTTGTCTCTCCAGCTCAATACTGTCTGGTACTGGTGGTGGGATCTGTGGGGAAGATGAAAGTTGTTGTTGAAGTTGAGAGGCGGGTGGTTGATGAGACATCATTTGCGGTTGCGCTGTCAGTTGTTGTACAGAAACAGGGAGTCCTGGTTGCGGTTGCTGTTGATTGGATTGATTTTGTAATTGTTGATTGGGTTGACCTTGGAGTTGTTGACTTGGTTGACCTTGCAATTGTTGATTGGGTTGACTTTGCAATTGTTGATTTGGTTGACCTTGCAGTTGTTGATTGGGTTGACCTTGCATAACCATTCCTCCTTGCATTCCTGGAGGACCACTTTGTCCACCAAAATTCTGTGGAACTGATGGAGGAATTCCAGTACTTCCTTGTCTTATGGCTGCCTGTTGTGTCTTCTGTTGTTGAATTACTTTCCGTATTCGGTCAACAAAACCCGCCTGGTCATTTGGTATAAATCCTAAATAGGCATGACGCTCTTTGCTATACAGGAGGATAAGGACTTTGATTGTACAGGAATTCTGTGCCATTCCACTACCGGTAAAATGTACACAACCAGCCTATAATTTGAACCATAGATTTAGCAATATGTTTTTGTATCATATTTTTAGAAGTAGAGAAAATCTTACGAATCCTGAATCCATCACTTTTGTCAGCGAAACCAATGCATCGCAATTTTGAAGAATGAAGAGAACAGTCTTTACATCTAAGAAGTAAGTTCCACCAAGATTCCCAACAATTTGTTTTGGAATGAGTTGCATGATGAGCTTAGATGGCCATCCATCTCCCTTTACCTCTGGTTCATTATTTACAACGGTTGCAGATACTTGGCAGGGAACTTGGCGGGGGATTTTTAGACCCTCTGGAGTGCCTATAAGTTGAATTTAATATATCTTGAATAATTCAAAACAAAATATTTAATGTCTGACTTAACCTTTCTGTTTTTCATGCCACTCCAAATAGCCGTTCCAAATAATACGCCTTTCCCGTTGGAGCTGTTGGCCCCCGACTCCTAGTTGCTGCTGTATTGGTATTGGTGATGGATTTGAACTCGTTGTTCCAGGTGAACTGGCCATTGGCGGCTGGTTCAGTCGAGCTATAATTTCTTGAGGAGGCCGTTGAAGCGATGGACTGGAAGTTGGTTGAGGGTGCGGTGGGATTTGATTTGACTGAAACAAAGGAATTTAACTAAAATTAAAAACAATTCTTAACCAAAAGTTAGCAGTAAAGAATGATTGTCTTGTTTATAAATATCTTACCCCCATCTGTATTCTTGCTTGCTGTTGGGCCATTTGTAGCTGTTGTTGTTGAGCCATTTGATTTTGATTCGGCCACCTCTGTTGCATAACCTGCCCTTGTCCCATTTGTTGGGGCTGATTTGACCCTTGTTGCAAAGGTGTTTGTGCCTGTTGCATGGCGTTTTGCCCTTGTTGCATGGTATTCTGTCCCTGCTGCATAGTATTTTGACCCTGCAACATAGGATTTTGATTCTGCTGCATTGCAGTTTGCCCCTGTTGTAAAGAATTCTGACTCTGCTGCATAGGAGTTTGGCCCTGTTGGATGGAATTTTGAGTCTGTTGCATGGGATTTTGAACCTGTTGCAAAGTATTTTGAACCTGTTGCATGGGATTTTGGACTTGTTGCATGGGATTTTGGGCTTGTTGCATGGGATTTTGGACCTGTTGCATCGTATTCTGTCCTTGTGGTATCGGATTTTGGCCCTGAGGATGCATTGACATCTGAGTCTGTTGCATGGGTGTTTGACCCTGTTGCATTTGAGCTTGTTGCTGCTGGATCATATTCTGCTGGAGTGAATTCTGCTGAATCATATTCTGCTGCATTTGACTCTGCTGCTGTAGTAAATGATTCTGTTGTTGCTGTTGAATAGAGATTTGTTGTAATGAATTTTGGGAGGGGTTCTGCTGCTGCATCATATTTTGTTGCATTGCACTTTGCTGCTGCTGTTGCTGCTGCTGCAATGCAATGTTCTGTAACTGATTCTGTTGCAGTTGATTCTGCTGCTGTTGAAATGCTTGTTGCTGTTGCTGTAATTTCAGATGTTGCTGTTGTAGACTATTGGGTATTTGACTTCCCTGCTGTGTGGTTGGTTGTAGATGTGGATTCATCTGTTGCTGAGGAGTAACCATAGATCCTCTCACATTTCCCATTTGACCCCCCAATTGTGATGACATAGGACGATTTCGAAATTGTTGTTGTTGGAACATTTGCTGTTGTTGTAACTGCATTATTTGTTGTTGGGATAGTTGGGACATGTTACCTTGAAGGCTAGCATGATTTTGGGTTTGAATCCCTGATGCTGGAGGTAGAGAATTTGAAGAAGTGGATATGCTTGCCGCTGGACTTCTTGGAAGTTGCATCATTGGGGACGGTTGAGAAACGATAGGTTGTTGATTCTGGGCATTAGACATTACTTGCTGAGCGGTTACAGTTAACTGAATGGAGGTAGGTGGGGCAGATGAAGTTATAGGTTGCTGTTGACTTGCTAGCGTTTGATTCATTTGGAGACCATGAGGCGTGGCTGCTGTTAGGGAGAAGCCTTCTTGATTTACTCTAGCGGGACTTGTAGGTCTTTCCTGCACAAATTACTCAGCATAATTCAGACGTAAATTATCCAAACTCACATTAGTTTAATATTACCTCATTTACTTTCAGATTAAATCCATTTAGTAGAATCAGATGTCTCATATCACGTGCGTATCCTTTCTGATTAGAAATATCACCGCCAGAATGATCAAATAGTTGTATTAAACCTAAGAGAGTATGTTTTACGTCAGATAAAACGTCACAGTTATGAGATTTTAAACACACTCGATTGACTGTATGATCACAACACCCCAACATTCTAATACTCACCTGGAATTTTTCTTGGACTCATTATGCTCAGATGAATATCCCTTTCAATCATATACGCAGCAAGTTGCTCAACAGTTTTACCCCTAAATTCTTCATCCGTTCCTTCAGCTTCTGATACTGGAACTCCATATGGTTTACAATTGCATATAAGGATAATGTGTTTCTTAGCTAAAAAATTTTAAAAATTAAAAATGAAGCTAAAATTAAATTTTAATTAATTTGAATACCTGTTACATCCGTTAAAGTGCTTCTAAATTCCGCTAAATCTTCCAAGCACTCCAGCGCCGTCGCCAACCCCTCACCAACACTCGACATAGCCTCGCCATGACCCCCAGTGAATCTAAAAGTCCAATAGTTTACAAAGCATACTTTTATATAATATAAATTTATTGGTTCAAGCCTTGCCTAATTCTGTCAATCTGATGCAGTAGTTTGTAAGAAGTATTCAAAGGTCCGACTGTATTAACTAAAAAGCCTGGCAAAATGTCTGCAGCATGAAATACGACTAGTCCATATAAACAGTAATTACTCTGCATAAAAACAAAAATTAGACAATTGAATAAAAATTATGTCCTAGAACTTCTTACATCTGATCCACAATCCTTTTCATCAATTGGACCTGAAAAATGTCTAGAATAAACAAAACATTATTGGAACAGAACAAACACACGTCTGTAAACATATTACTGGTTTTGGTTGGGTATTTATATGAATGCTTACTCCAGAGTTGGTATAATGTACTGTGTTCTAAGTTCGTGCAAATAAGCACCACACAAAGCCGTTCCTTCAATAACAAATATAACATCCGTATGCTGTTGCGTTGTGGAACTCATCATCACTCCGTTTTAATGTAGTTTACGATTTAACAGGTCTTTATGGTCGTGTTGTTGTGAAAGTGATTGACCTTAAATTAAATTGATTA
Organism: Holacanthella duospinosa; assembly: GCA_002738285.1. Taxonomy (NCBI): domain Eukaryota; kingdom Metazoa; phylum Arthropoda; class Collembola; order Poduromorpha; family Neanuridae; genus Holacanthella; species Holacanthella duospinosa. The sequence goes on from NIPM01000028.1 coordinate 689,678, forward strand.
AAAATGAATAAAATGAAAGAACTAAGGTTTGTCTAATAAAGTAATTAGTGAACTGGATAAAAAATTATTGAATTCAATCAACCTTACCTTACCTTGTCTTTTTATCACTTTTATCTTTTATCGGTGGAAGTCAAAGTTGAGGTTTTGATTGACGATTAATTAAATAAATTTAATTCATAAACGCGATGATAAAATTAAATGAAAATAAATAAACAAACTTTCAATTATGGGCATCACTAAAATCTACCACCCCACCACCCTTATTAGAGATGGGCATCCAAACCCAAATTTAAATTTTTGGCGGACTTATTTGAAATGAAATTTCCAATTCGTCGACTCCATTTGTTTAATTTTGCCTTAAAAACTAAAAGTGAATTTCAAATTTTGAAAATTTAGGTTTTTTCTTCTTAGTTTTGCTTTGATTTCACAATTTTTGACCTTGTCTTTAAAATACTTGCACTTTTTTACCAGATCTTTCAATAAGGTAAGGAAATACAAATTCCAAAATTCAAATTGAGTATAACTTGGGTTGAATTTGAATTTTGGAAAGTCCCTTGTCCAAGAGACTTTAATCAAATTTGAATATTTAAATCTCAATTTACTGAATTTGAATTTTTATTAATATATGTACATGATACGCATTCCAAATTTCCAATTCGTCTTGAGTGGGTTGAACCAATAATCATGTGCCTGACAACAAACACTTTAGAGTAAGTCCTATTGCGCTGCTCTAAATGTTTGATGCACATGTCGCATGTTACATGCTCATGTCCTCTGCACTATTTCTATCCGGATGTGATACAGTGAAGCAAGGTGATAGTAGTAGTTATCTTACAAAATCCTAACCCTACAGAAACTCTCATGTGTCTGCCTCTTGCTTCGTATGAGATCCAAATAGGAAAGATGCAAAAGAATGGAGCATATTCGGATCTTTCGTGGCTTAGCCCAAACCAAGTGGCTTGGAATCCAATCCGATGGGTTGTTGGGCAGAGTTTGGTCTTGGAAACCCAACGCCAGAGCCTTGGCTTCATTTGAGGATGAATTACTACGAAATGAGTCTCTGACCTCCTGCATCCTTGTCTCCTCTGGCTACGGTCGGAGGAGGCTCCTCCAGCCTTCCTCCTCCCGTCCCTCTTTACATTTTTCAGATAAATAACACCTTAAGCTTAAAGCTTAAGCTTAGCGGCACATGTGCTTCAGAACTCGCTCGTAGTGGAAGAGAAACTAAACTTGTTTATAAAGCAATGTGCTTTCCATTCGATATCCAATGATTTTTCAACCATTCGATCCTTAGGTGATGAAAATGTGAAAATAATTGTAACCTCTCATGCTATTACGTTAAAATCATCGCTAAAACTAAAAGTTCGCCAATATATTTTTATTTTCGAAATTTTTTATGCAAATTAGATCGGTGGTAGTGCAAACTGGAAACTAAATAAACTCAATAATAATTAAAATACCACTTTCCACAATCAGAGATTTTTTTTTTCAACCCCAGGATTTGGATCTTGAGTTTTTCTGTTTTGAAAGTAAACTGCTTATATTTCTATAATGAATTTTAAGTATAGATGAATTGTATATCGGAAAATTAATTAAAATTTTTAACTAAATGATCCTTTTACATATGTGTAACTGATTATAAAACATGATTGTTACACTTGAAATTGAACCTACCTGTTTTTGGTAATGTTAATTTGCTCTAACTGCTTAGATTTGAAGGAAGTTGTATTCTATTGGTATTTTTGTTAATAAATAATAACTAATTCAATGATGTTTAGCTAGAGTGAAATTATTAGCTAGACTATTTCGTATTTGTCGGTAGTGAGAGACGTCTCCACGGAGTGTGAAACAATGGAATTACTCTCAACCAGTCGGGCTTCTAGTGCCTGAAATAAAACCATTAGAATCCATAACTAAAAAAATTTAATTTATAGAAGTTTAAAACAGAAAACTTACATTGAGTCGTACGAATGATTGAGTAGATTGGAAGGTCACTTGAACAGGGAAGAAATCGGAAATATGGGCTCCGGAGACAGAAAATTCCATCGCTCCAGTTTTATTTGAAGCATCCACAACAGTTAATTGCCACAGCAGTGTATTTCGTCTGGCTTCATACAAATATTCACCCTCACAGTCTCCAACTACTGGACCTCCGCTTCCAGATCTAAATAAGACGGTATTCTAAATCATACTGATTTAAAAAATTAAGCAATACCGGTAGAATCCTAATGCTGATCTTACGGAATTGGTATAGAAATGATGACGTCAAGGAGTTCTAAATCTTCATTTTGGAGCTCATATTCTATATTGACATCACATCCACCCTTGTTATTCTCTGATGGCCAGCAGTTAACTATAAATAGACAGATTTGAAATGATTGTTAGGTAGTTTGTGTAAATCGATCATCTTTTAGCTTAATAAATATACAACTTACTTGTGAGTGGAATTTGAGCTTCATCAGTTGTTTGATATCTCCACTTTAAAACCCCAATGTCAGTATTCACAGGGAATGGCTTTTGGAAATTTTTCAATCCAATTTTACAGCTGTTCTTGAAAAGTTCTTTATCTACATTTGGATGAGTCTAAAAATTCATTATTATATTAATTGTAAGTGTTAAAAAAACAAATCCAAGCCAGCTAATTCCAAACATTGTGTTCAAGCTTACCTGAAGTTGAATTCCCCGTGTATCGTCGTTCTTAAATTGAATTCGAATCATTCCGCAGGACTCATCTTGTACTCTCAACGTGGTAATACCAGTGACTTCCATATTTTGTAATCCACCACCACGCCCAGCTGTCAATATGATTTTCTCCTCGAATTTCAAATGAACGCTGTGAAATGAGGCAAGAGTTAAAAAAAAACTACACACAGTGGGAATATCAGGTCAATTAACTAAATGTCCAATTTTTCGTTGTTTAAATCCATTAATTGAACTTACTTTTCTGTATTTGGCAGAAGAGTTGAAGAGGCCTGTGCATTATTTTTGCTTATCACAGAGTTTGAATTCTGATTGGCTGAAGATACGCGTTCACCTTCCGATTTCAACTGATCAACAAAAGATTCCACATCACGATTTTTACTTCCCAGTTTCAATGCTTTACTTGGACCAAATGACTTCCTGTTTAGAAAAAAAAATTTATAAGTGTAAACGAAAATCAATTATACTATAGAAATAGGAAAGTTTTCTGAATTACATGTATGTTGGTCTCGACGGTTCGGTTGCTTGAGTGGAATCTTGAACTACTGTTGGAACACTAACGCTGTTAAAATTACTCGACGACGCAGAATAACCTGAACGTCCACCTTTCCCTCCTTGCTTAATTGTTTCAAGCTTTTGTCGTTGTAGCTCCTTTGCCTTTTCTCGCATCTTCTGCTTCGCTTCTTTTTCTTGACTCTAGACGAAGAAGAAATTTCCGACGAATAATAAATTCACAATTCGTAACCACAGGTATAACAGTAAGTTACAGTTACCTGTCTCACAGCTTGATACACTTTTTCTTCATGCGAGTCCATCTCGACGAAAGTTCTAACTTGCGCCAAATTAACACTTTCTCGATATCCTAGAGCAACAATCTCATCAAAGGCAAAAATTAAGTTAAAAGCGCTGTCACAAACATCTGCTTCCTCTAAAGTTTTACAGTACTCTGGGACCTGAAATATAGAAGAATTTATAATAAAATTCTGTGTCGTAGTTACAATAATAAATATTGTTCACATAAGAGCGACATCAACATACTACTTTGGCAAAAAGTCTGAGTGTTTCTAGATCCTCCAGAATATTAGAAGCTTTAGTTGTTATCAACACCATATATAGCTTCTCCATTGGTTGATATACATATCGGACAGCATCAGTTTCGACGAATGTGTGTTGTTTTCCAGCTGGTATTAATTTTGGAAATGCAGCTAGTAAACCCTCAATTCTTGATTTTGACATTTCTACAAACTGTCTTGACAGTAATACTAAAACGAGTATAACATACATGTTCAGTTCTAATCCTTCAGCAACAGTCATTTACAATTTTTTAGCTCACCTTTGCCTCCTTTTGTAAGCACGGCAGCTGCAATAAGTACCTAATAAATACAATCCAAAACAATTAACGAGATTATTGATTATTGACATTGTAACATTAAATTTAATTTAAAAAAAAAAGATCATAAACAGTGTCCCAAATGTCTACACACTCGCGTACTCCAATCAACAATTAACTAAATGTTTAACTAAATGTTTAAATCAAATGACAGTATTTACCATTTTGAGTTATCTCCTTGTGCTTGCGTGTTATGTCGTATATGGTAGACGGTAGAGTGACCAGTGACCAACCGGCTAATCTTCTCACTTTACAAAATTGTCTCCCAAATAAGTCAATAGCCTTGCTGACTCTTGGAAAGTGTAGAAAACCGGAAATGTTGACCCGATCGATGAGAGGTTGAGTTGAATCTGTTGTCAGAAAATCACTTGTTTTTTAATCGTTTTTTCAATTTCATAAAATTAACAGAAAAGAAAGTGGAAAGTGACACGTCGTCGATGTCCAAAAAAAAAGTTAATTTGATGACGATTGGAGAAAGTTAACAATTCCAAAGCGGTATTTTTAAATTATTAACCGCGAACGGAAGAGCTTGAGACAGTTAAATAAGATAGGCATTTTTGTCTGTTTGTCTACTAAATTATCACTACTTAAGCGATTCAATCAGAATAAGTTAACAGAAATTGTTTTCGTCATTTTCTCTTTTNAAGCGATTCAATCAGAATAAGTTAACAGAAATTGTTTTCGTCATTTTCTCTTTTATTTACTTAGCATATAGAAAAAAAAATGAAAAAAAAAATTTTTTAACTTTGCATCCGTTTCCTGATTCTCCCAATATTTTGCCTCATATTTAAACCTTCCTCGTCCGTTTTGNTTTTTTAACTTTGCATCCGTTTCCTGATTCTCCCAATATTTTGCCTCATATTTAAACCTTCCTCGTCCGTTTTGCCTTTCCTAGCCTTATTTTGTCTTTTTGCGTCTGTCTTTTCTAGTAAGACTTCGCGGTTGTTAGGTTGTTAGGGTTGAAACTTGAAACGAAAGTCAAAGTCTATTCGAAGTCAAAATCGAAATCTCATAAGGTATAGTCCAATATTAAGGTGGTCAACTCGAAATCCAAATCTTGATTGTAATTAAATTGGACATTTATATTTACATTTCAATCTAGCAAGTGTAGTTTCGAATGAATGAAGAGTATTGGTGAGTATCTTGATTCAATATTTGTTAGATATTTAATGAATATTAGAATATAAAAATGAAAATTTTGAATTTGGATGAATAATATTAAATAGGCTAATACAATGAATTAACTAAAAACAGAAAATTGAGAAATATTGTTAGCACTCAAATTGATTATCCATACAGTATGTTTAGGTATATTAAAGTGAATTTGGATTTTGCAAACCAATTACAAATATTCCTCTTTAATAATAATTGCTGTTAAAAATTATATCCTATAAATTATATAAATATGCTTCAAGCTCCAATTTTCAATCATTTGAAATCAAAATTCAATAGAACGTTTGAAATTGAAGTCAATCCCAATCGAAATTTAGATTTTAAAATTTCGATTTCGATTTTTGAATTATCAAATAATCGAAATTTATATTTAATTTGGAACTAAGTTACAAGTGTGCTTTCATCTTTTANGATTTTTGAATTATCAAATAATCGAAATTTATATTTAATTTGGAACTAAGTTACAAGTGTGCTTTCATCTTTTCTTTTACTCTCTTGTTTATTTTGTTAATGCAAGTTGCGCTGCTTTCGAACGGCGGCAGCAGCGCAGCGGATTCAGAACACGTTGTTTATTTCTGTGTTTCTGAAAGTGAAAGGTTACTACGGACGGATGTCAATTCNGATTTTTGAATTATCAAATAATCGAAATTTATATTTAATTTGGAACTAAGTTACAAGTGTGCTTTCATCTTTTATTTTACTCTCTTGTTTATTTTGTTAATGCAAGTTGCGCTGCTTTCGAACGGCGGCAGCAGCGGATTCAGAACACGTTGTTTATTTCTGTGTTTCTGAAAGTGAAAGGTTACTACGGACGGATGTCAATTCAAGGTTCCTGGAGCTGGACAAGACACTTGAATAAATGCGGTACGCTCACGGAACGATAATACANCAAGGTTCCTGGAGCTGGACAAGACACTTGAATAAATGCGGTACGCTCACGGAACGATAATACACAAAGTAGTTAAGAAAATCATCATTCCATCAATTCACCACCGGCTGATGTGTCTTCCAAACTGCAAACAAATCCTACAACAAAATTTAAAGATACCGAGAAGGAGGTTTGCAATGTCTACTAGTCCAATTGCAAAGGAAGCATTTTGCCATGCAAACTCTGACCTTAGAACCAAGCACTATTTGTTCTGGTTTTCAAATGAACATGTCAATTTTATAAAAGCTGTACGTTACAAATTGATCATAATTGTGCTTGGTTGAGTAATTATATAATAACTTTCTGTTTCATTTAGGAATTGGAAGCCTTATTTGAAACGTTTAATTTGGACAAATATTATCTCAAAGACAGTGTGTCGTTCGGAGTAAGGAAAGGAAAATTTTAAATTTATTGCTTGGATGAATTTTGGGGATAAACGTAAATTATGGTTTCAAATGTTATACTTTTAGTTATAAACATTGGGTTATTGGGTATATTTATATTNGGATAAACGTAAATTATGGTTTCAAATGTTATACTTTTAGTTATAAACATTGGGTTATTGGGTATATTTATATTATTTAGAGGAGGAGGTTCTCAAATTAAGCCTTTTTTTTTTGTTCTAGATGGTGTAGAATTCTACCATACCATGCAGAATATGTGAACGCTTTTTATTTTTTTTTCACATACAGATTGCATAGCAAAAAGATAAAAAGCGTTCACATATTCTGCATGGTATGGTAATATANTTTTTTTTTCACATACAGATTGCATAGCAAAAAGATAAAAAGCGTTCACATATTCTGCATGGTATGGTAATATAAGTTATTATAATAAACTTATTATTCTTTTAGCCACTGCTAATTCTAAATATACCGGACGAAAAATATGTGCATCATCTTCTTTCACGGAGTGTCCTGATTCATTCTTGTTTTGAGATATGGTCTTCTGGGACGTCAATAGAAGAGATGCATACGAATTTGAGGAATAACCTTGGAATAGCTGCTCCTTACGCTCACAGCAGTTTTAGGCTGAGAATTGATAATTATGGAAAGAAAATTTCACAATCGAACAAGATAAATATAATAGAGACATTCGATTACTTATCTTTTCAAGGAATGATTAATCTTACGATGCCAGATCTTAGCTTACACCTCATTCAATATTATGGAATAGATCCAAACTGCATTCCAGAAACTCCATGTGCTGTATTTTTTGGAAGATGGGTAAGTGAATATTGTATGGCTTTAGATGTGAAGATAATAAAAAATTTGGTATAAAAGTTTTTGCACAGATAGGGGATGGACAACGGAGCCTTATATCAAAAATATCACTGAAGCAAAGAAAATTCATTGGCAACACATCGATGGACCCTTTACTCTCTCTTCTAATGTCAAATTTGGGTCTCGTAGAAAAAGATAAGTTAGTGTTGGATCCATTCGTTGGGAGTGGTTCACTTCTTGTCGCTGCTGCGGTCATGGGAGGATACGTTTTTGGCACAGACATAGATTATCTTACTATTCATGCTAAAACCCGGCCTTCAAAAGCATTTGTCGTGAGTAACTTCATCTTTCTTACAAAGACAACCTTTTCAATCAGACAATAATTGCTAATTATATGCATTATTTCAGAAAAAGCGATCTCATGATGAGAGTATTTATTCGAATTTGAAACAATATGGCGTAGAAAATCGCTACCTTGATGTCCTAGTAGCAGATGCCTCTTTACCACTCTGGAAAGATAAATTTAAATTTGACGTGATTATTACAGATCGTAAGTTTGTAGATGTTATACTCCATACTCATTTCTTTTTAATTTTTTTTTCATTTGTTGTAAACAGCTCCTTATGGAGTAAGAGAATCAATGGAACGAATTGGATCAGGGAAAGAATTCTGTAAAGTTCCAGAGGAGCATTTGGGGAAGCATATTCCATCCAAAGTTTCTTACACTTTGTGTGATATATTTTCCGATTTAATTGATTTTTCTGCTCAACGATTAAACATCGGTGGTCGGTTAGTCTGTTGGATCCCAGTCTCGAGGTAAGTTAGGTCAGCAAGGTTTTAATCAACCAATATTTTACATTTTAATAATTATTGTTTATAATAGGCCTAGTTATAATGAGGATAAGTTACCTCAAAATCCATGTTTTAAATTGATTTCCAACTGTGAGCAAACCTTAACTACACTAGCTGCTAGAAGACTACTCGTCTTTGAAAAGATTTACGAACCAAATGTAAGTTATCTATTTCTATAAGATTGTCCAATCCACAGTTGGAATTATTGTCTTAATTTTTTTTTATAGGAAATGACTCAAACTTTTGTTGATAGTACTGACCCAATGTACAAGTTCAAATTTTTTGATAATTTGAATAAGACACGTAAAGAACGTAAATTAATTGCAGCCTCGACACTGGGAAAAAGTAGCAAGAAAGGACAACTCCTTCCGGATATAGGAAACCATAATTAAATTAGCAANAGTAGCAAGAAAGGACAACTCCTTCCGGATATAGGAAACCATAATTAAATTAGCAATAAATTTCAGAAACGTTTTTTCAACACGTTTGGTTATCAATCAACCAACACACCCATCCTGTCCATGAAGTATTAAGGAGTAGGTTATTTAATTTAAAATTGACGTNAATAAATTTCAGAAACGTTTTTTCAACACGTTTGGTTATCAATCAACCAACACACCCATCCTGTCCATGAAGTAATAACCCACGCCTTATCACCAACGGGATATAGATCACCAATATACTCAAAGTCGGTTGCAGAATTCGGAAACATTCGGAAGGTTTTAATCAAAACCTGTATCTCTTCGTCTTTGGGATGGAACTTCACTNTGAAGTATTAAGGAGTAGGTTATTTAATTTAAAATTGACGTTCGTGATTTTGAAGCGATTTTGAATGTTGGCGCGTCGCTCAAACAGTCGTGAGAACAGGGTTGGGGAATATGAACTTAATTTGTATTTGAATTTGCGCCAATTTACTCTTGACTTTTAAAATTTGGTTTCAGTTTGCGTTGTTTGTGGAGTAAGGTTGATAAATTTAATTTTAATTTACATAATTTATTATAAAAGTTGATTAATTGAGTAAAACTGTTCATTATTTTAGTACTGACAAATGTGGTTGTTCCAATTACTTCATCAATAATAATTATTGAGCAGCATCTGAGATTTCATCAACTTAAGCAACCATAAATTATGAAGTAAAAATATTTTAACTAAAATTTTAAGCCGTTGTTTATCGGTGATACTTAGTGTGTTTGATTTCCGTTTTAGATTGCATTTTTTTGAAACCCGGAAGTGATGATATTTTTGAGAAGATGCAGGTATTTTTTATCTCTAAGTAAAAGTTTAAATGGTGATGTTTCCTTTGGGAGGGTCTACTGGAGAGTACACGTACTTCCCTTTGGGCAAGTACCTGTTACACTACGTCCATATTCAGCTAGATTGTCACCAAATGAGGTAACCCAATATTGAACCTGAGTTTTGTAATAAATAAAGGGATGATTTTTATGTTAGGTGACAACTATTTTACGAGCAAATGAAAATTCCGAAGATGTGAATATTGGATCTATAAAGTCATACGACAGTAATCAATTAGCTTCGAACTCACCTATTGAAGATATGAGAGCAGAAGCTCGATGTCTTCTTACAACAGGTTATTATATACTGCTCTATTAATTAATTTGTACAGCAGAAATTATTATATCTTTTCTTAGGAATGTTATTTGGTGTCTACGATGGTCATGGTGGTCCTGCTTGTGCCCAAGTTGTTTCAAAGAGATTATTTAACTACATAGCTGCATCACTCCTTCCTTCAGACGTCCTTCATAAGCTGTTATTGCAGCAAAATGTCAATAAATTAGAGTCACAATTCCTTCGACTTATAGATACTTTCAATGACCGATATGAAATGGTTGAAGATCTCCAGGCACTGTACTACAAAAGTTTTCAACTCTATTTACAAGAACTGTCTTCCCAAGGTGACAATGAATTTAGTATGCACTCAGAGTTGGAGAGGGCGTTTATTCGTTTGGACGAACACATTATGAAAGAAGGAAAAGGAGAATTGATAACATCCGATCACTGTGATAACAATGAAAATCTTTTGAAGAAAACGCTCTCTGTTGCATTGTCCGGTGCTGTTGCTGCCGTAGCTCACATCGATTGCGAACATTTGCACGTAGCTAGCTGTGGAGATTGTCAAGTAGTCCTTGGAACCAGGACAAGTGAAGCCGATGATTTGTCAACTGGTTGGAGTGCCGTAGTACTCACTAACGAACATAACGCAGAAAATGAAAAAGAAGTACAAAGAATCTTAATGGAGCATCCTGAAAATGAACGTGATAGAATTATTTTAAATCAAAGACTTCTAGGACAATTGGCTCCGCTTAGGGCATTTGGTGATTGTCGGTATATAGATACTTCTGTTCAAAAAAAAAAAGAAAAGAAATACTAATATCCAGACTCATTTCCTATTTTTGCAGATTCAAATGGACAAAAGATGAGATAGCTGAATATCTTGCACCTGTACTGGGTCAACAAGCAAACGTTAATCGTGAGTCAATGAGACTTTCTATTAAAATTAAATTTTAATAAATGAATTATTTCATACAGATAGTATTACTCCCCCGTACTTAACATCGAAGCCAGAAGTAATATATCATCGACTCCGACCTAAGGATAGGTTTATTATTATTGGTTCCGATGGTCTCTGGGATATGTTATCACCAGCTCAAGCAGTACGTTTAGTTGGTGAGCATATGTCAGGCAAGACAGTGTTAAGTCCATACTCTTTGCCTCCTGGGCATGAAGATATAAAATTAGGTACTATCCATGCAACCTTAATGCGACGAATGGAGGCCTTTAAACTTAAGCCAATTGACTCAAATTCAGCTACTCATTTAATTCGTCATGCCCTTAGTGGAACTGATTATGGTTTAGATCACAATCGTCTCAGCTACTATTTGACTATGCCTGAAAATACTGTCAGACTCTTTCGGGACGATATTACAGTCACTGTAATTTTCTTAGATACAGACTACTTAAGTCAGCGTCCATTGTAATTCTTTCAATATAAACACAAGCAATATACCTTATGCATCCATGTATTCCTATCGTTTTCAAAAGTAATGGTCTGCATGAACAAAATATTCATTATTGGCCTTATCGATATCGATCAATCTCATTCATTATAATAGTCCTTGACATTTTTGTTGATCGAAAGTGAAGGGGAAATCTAGTCCTTAATTTAAATTTTACTTATAAACCTTTAAAATTATTCATATTAGACAGTTTTAAATGAGTGATGGTATCGCATCTCAGAGTGGTATCGTATCTTACTCCGCCCACCAATACCACTCTCCCTTCCCTTTTTCGGAGATACGATGCCACGGCATGAGATACGGCGTGGTATCCTCCGTAGGAATCGATAAGATACGGAGGGAGATGCTACTCCGCATCGTATCTCACTTTACTCCAATCAACCATATGAGACAAGGATACAACTCAAGTTTCTTGAACAGATGAACACCAAATTCAAAAAAAAATTATTAAAATTTTCTTTTACTTTTTTTTTGTCTGAATTGATTTTTTGTTTTAAAAATTCCTTGAATTTTGAGTCAATTTGAGTCAATGTTTGAGTTTTTGTCAGCATTTGCAAAAAAAATGAATATAATTTCTAAATCTGTAGTATTTACTACCAAATAGAATTTCAAATTAATCAATTTGTTTCAGCGCCTCACAAATGTGCAATTTATATAAATATTAGATAAATATGATTTTTTAGGTAGTAAATGTATTTACCCGAGTTACACTACCTACAGCCCTTCAAAATATGGACACCGTAAACTTTTAAGTACACAACGGTAGTGTTCTCCATGACTCCCAGTTTGGCCGGAGTCAGAGTCAATGACTCTGAGAGTCATGACTCTGACTCTCTAAATGTTGGGAGTCGACTCTCGGAGTCATGACTCTGACTCCTCAAATTTTGGGAGTCGACTCTGAGTCAGAGTCAGAGTCATGACTCTCGACTCCGGAGTTACATAATACAAAAATGGAAAATCGGGTCTGAAATTGAATTTTTTTTATACATTTAGTTTTCTTGTTTCTAAATTTGATAATTTTATAAGTTTCCTTGACAACAAGAAACTAAAAAAGCCACTTTCATCAGGTTAAATAAACAATTCGTAACTTTTTTTAAATATTTCTTTGTAAAAATAACTGTCGAAATAATATTTGCATGTAAATTTTGTTAAAAAATAGTCCCATATGCCCATGTGCGCATGTTTCAATAGAGTCATGACTCCCAAGTCTGGGAGTCGACTCCCAGAGTCATGACTCTGACTCCCAAAACCCTTGGAGTCAGAGTCATCAAATGACTCCCGACTCCCAAAAACCCTGGAAGTCAGAGTCATGAGAGTCAGAGTCAGAGTCATGACTCCGGAATCAGAGTCATGGAGAACACTACACAACGGTATGCTAATATACAGTGATGGGCAGCCCAATCAATCCCAACCGGTTGGGTTGGGATTTTGTTGGGTTGGGTTGGGATACGAAGCGTTGAAAGAGATATTTAGTTGGGTTGGGTTGGTATGGGATACTTAAAAAAATTTGGATGTTGGGTTGGGTTGGGTTATGGTAGTGTTTAAAAATTTTTGATGTTGGGTTGGGTTGAGGATACTTTAAAAAATTTTGCTGTTGGGTTGGGTTCGGTTGGGGAGTGTTTAAAAAATTTTGATGTTGGGTTGGGTTGGGTTGAGGAGTCTTTTAAAAATTCCGAAGTTGGGTTGGGATAGGCGCTTGTGTTGCCCAACACTGCTAATATGTCACATACACTCAAACACATACCAATTTGTTCTTCTTCACCGTTTTCTTCCGAATCATCTTCGTCGTCTTTGCTTGGACGTTCTGTTGAATGGGCTCCTTGAGTTTTGTTTGCTTTTTCATTAGTGAATATGGTCGGAAAATTGAGATCCGTAGCTTCTCTAACGAACGACTGTCTAAAAACATACAATACAGATAAGCTTTCGTTGATTGTGCAGAATATATATAGAAAGAAATTTTTGTTATAATTTTTTGTCGAATCATGGTTAGCGGGAATCAGTAATTTCGTAATGGTATGACGCGATACAATCGATGTTATCCTTCATAAATGGTTCAAAATATATTTTCTTCAAAAGTTAATGAAAAAAGATGTTTTACAGTTATAAATTACTCAGAGTCAGTCAGAGTCATAGTCAGTCAGAGTCATAGTCAGTCAGAGTCAGAGTCATTCAGAGTCAGAGACATGACTCAAGAGTCAGCTAGCGATAAATATTTGGGAGTCAGATTCATGACTCAAGAGCAGTGTATCGTGTTTTTTTTAATTTTTTTTTAATTAAAACCCGGTTTTTTTGGTTTTTACGGTTTTTTGTGGCTAATTTTNCAGCTAGCGATAAATATTTGGGAGTCAGATTCATGACTCAAGAGCAGTGTATCGTGTTTTTTTTAATTTTTTTTAATTAAAACCCGTTTTTTTTGGTTTTTACGGTTTTTTGTGGCTAATTCTGTATTTATTACAACATAGTCAGTGACTAGGTATACAATGACTCTGACTCAATCAGTGAGGAATTTCATAAAATTTCTAAAAACAAACATTTGGGTCTACTGTTTTGAATCAATAACATTTAATGTTACATTTTCGTACTTACTTATGTTTCCTTGATGCTGTACACCCGTGAAATTTCGTATTATATCTCAACCTGGTATGTTCTAAATTTGCTTGCGTGTAGGACTGACTGGCATTCACCACTGACCCAATAAAGTCTGCTTCTTTTTTATTGAGAAAACGATTCTTGTTGACTGTATTTAAGTTGAAAAGTAAATTAGCCGATACGATCGTAAAGAGCTTGCTGTTTTCATTGTCGTCAAGGCGACAGTGGGTATTCTTCTTTATAATTCGTTGCGATATGGAATCAATTTTATACTCTGATATTGTAACTATGTTCCCCAGAGATGACATCAATAATTAACGGTGGGGGTCAATTTTCAAAAACTTTCAGATTAACAAATTAAAGAAAATTATCTTAACTTAAATATTCCTCTAAGGTTGGTGGAAGGCAGTTGAAGTATTTGGAGACTTGCCCCCCTCTAAGGCAGTTTTGACAGTTAACTAAGAGAGCACTAACAAAATATTGCTTCTTTAACAATTGAAGGAAAACTTTTTGATTTTTTTTGAAATCGAGAAAAGCAAATTGCTGGACAATCCTCCCGAACCCGTACTCTACACTGACACGTAAGGATGACATGTCTCGATTAAAGTTTTGCTGGCGCTGAGATAAGTTTCCATACTTTTTATAACCCACTTTGATAAACTTTGAATTTGAATATCCAGGGTCTCCATACAAACAGTATGAAATACCTTCATTGTTTTCAAAAACAGTTTTAAACTCAAACTGAAGTTTGCTTAAATTTAGCATTGCTGAGTCATGTCTTCTTCCCAGAAACGGGCCATCCAATCTTCCAATCAATCCGTTCGGGAAGACTACACTTTGATATTTTAGCATATGCTGTTTCTTATATCCACTGTAAAAAGCTTTCTGCTTATACTTTGGACGGCAAATTGGTCGTGCTGTTCCATCAATGAAACCAATGACATTTGGATACCAGCAACCGGAATCTCTGCAACACTAAACATATAGCATAATCTTTAACATTTACAACATTTCTCAAATTCTATCATCGAAATTAAAGTAAATTATTCTTATTTACCTCAGCTAGGTTTAGAATTTGAGCCTCAGTCAGCCAATTTTGTTTTAGCCTAGTGAGCTTTTGCCGGAATTCAAAATAAATTCTTCTTGTCACATAATTAGCAATCGTTGAGATAGCTGTAGGATGACGATTAAATGTTCTTACAAGATCACACAGGCGATTGGGGTAACTAAGCCTTTTTAGCATAATACACAGGCCTTCCTCACCTTTAACAAAATAATCAATATTAATTCTGTAATTAATTCATAACAATAGAAATCTAACCCTGAAATTTATGGCCAAGGAACTTGCAATACTTCGGAATTCTAAAGGCCCTCAATAGTCTTCCAATTTCCATTTTGGTAAATCTGAAGAAATTAAGGCACTCATCATCTGTGTAGTGGGATAATTGAAATTTGAGAGAAGAATGAGTAATTTTCCTACTTCTTGATGCAGCTTTCTTTCGAGCTTGACTAAATTTCCAGTAATCAACGGTTGAGATTACTTTGTTTATGCAAAGCTTTCTTAATCCAGCTCCTGAAAATCAGCGAACAATAAAGGATTTAGGATTGAATTTAATTACTTCAAAAATTTATTACCTGAGATTGTTTTCATTTTCAAAGCGACCCAGTGGAGACTGTTTTTCAACGAAATTAGCTAAAAATCCTTTTTATATCGATAAATATTTCAGACGACAACATTCAGAGAATAANGGATTGAATTTAATTACTTCAAAAATTTATTACCTGAGATTGTTTTCATTTTCAAAGCGACCCAGTGGAGACTTCTTTTTCAACGAAATTAGCTAAAAATCCTTTTTATATCGATAAATATTTCAGACGACAACATTCAGAGAATAAGAAAATTAAACCTAAATTTGAAGAATTTTTTTCTATTGTTTTGAATTTAAACAAATTTGCCTCCAGAAAACACTGCAACTGAAATCCACGTGGTTTTCGTTAAGCCTATACGATGCTACAAAATTTAAAACTGCTTAGTGGTATCGTATCTTTACGTCGTATCGTATCTCCCGTTACGATACGGATGAGATACCACGATACGATCCCACTCTCATTTAAAACTGTCTATTTTGAAATTTTTCTTCAATAAGGTTGTCAAAACATTTCTAACTAGCTACCACACCACCACCATAGGCGTTCGCATAATTATGCATTAAAACTAAACTTCTTATGCAGTTTATAAAACCAAAAACGTAGAACTATTGCATTGCATGGCTTATAAGATAACTATTTTCGTATCAAACAAGNCCTCCAGAAAACACTGCAACTGAAATCCACGTGGTTTTCGTTAAGCCTATACGATGCTACAAAATTTAAAACTACTTAGTGGTATCGTATCTTTACGTCGTTTCATATCTCCCGTTACGATACGGATGAGATACCACGATACGATCCCACTCTCATTTAAAACTGTCTATTTTGAAATTTTTCTTCAATAAGGTTGTCAAAACATTTCTAACTAGCTACCACACCACCACCATAGGCGTTCGCATAATTATGCATTAAAACTAAACTTCTTATACAGTTTATAAAACCAAAAACGTAGAACTATTGCATTGCATGGCTTATAAGATAACTATTTTCGTATCAAACAAGCCAAAGTTGTGTAACCATGGTCAATCCTTCTGTCATTTGACTTTGCCATTTGAATAAACGGTGTAACTTAAGTACAAGCTTACAAGTTATGCTGCTTGAGTAGAATAAACTAAACATAATTAATGTAAAAGTGAAATTCTTTTGCAGTATCATTTTTAGCAAAGCAGCAATAATCAGTATATGCAGCGTAACCTTAGTTTATCTTAGTATAGCAATAGCAATAGCAATAGCGATAGTTGTGTAAATTTTAGTTGAGTCATCTCATACTATTTTCTCAGAGCATTTTACCATGTAACCAATGTGCAAATAAATGTACATAAAAGGTAAAAAGGTGTGGCTTAAAACTTTTACATAAAGGAATTCCCTTCTTGGAAGTTACTTTTTGTTTCTCAATTTCAATTTCCTCTTCTCTTTTGCTACGGTCTGTAGTGTCTGACTCTAACCAACGCAGCTGCAGCACCTTAACCACATTACAGTTCTTGCTTATTCTGTTTTGCTGTCATTTTTGGTCAGGACCAGAGACAGGACATCAATTTGTTGGTTTTCTGCTGCTGTGGAAAGTTCAGAAATACTGAATAATCAAAGAAGGATTCTTGTGAAGCCGAATCCGTCTCAATAGTTTACCAGGTAATATCGTATCTACAAATTTATTAAATTTGTTTTTATTTATAAGAAAGTTAACTTAACAAAACTTATTTTCAATTACTAATCGTACAGATAACAGAATTCTTATTTTATGACATTATAGTTAGTCATTTACAGGAAGGGATCCGTTTTCAGTACTTTCATCAGAATCGATTTTGAATGTCTCATTCTCATTTTGTGTGAGTCCTTTCCGCATGATTCATAAATGATGAAAGGGGAGTTGTTTGTTTACGCATTATGAAAATAATTTGTAAAAGTTTAATTTCTAAAATAATTGAATTTTTGGGTAAAAAATAAGACTGATATATCTAGTAGATTAGTTTTCGTCACTCTACTCTAACCACTACTGGATTAAATTTTAAATGGTAAAATTTTTTTCATTTTTTAGTTAAAAATCTCTGAAGGAAGGATGTCTGCTCGAAAAACTGGACGGCGTGGAACTACGAAGAAACGTGCTCAGAGAGCCACATCCAATGTCTTCGCTATGTTTGATCAACCACAAATACAAGAATTCAAAGAGGCCTTCAACATGATTGATCAAAATCGAGATGGTTTCATCGACAAGGAGGATTTGCATGATATGCTAGCATCGTTGGGTAGCAAAGAACTAGATATGATCCTTTTTTTTTTCAATACTGTCTATATATGATAAATTTTAACTTGTTTATAACTGACTAGGTAAAAATCCAACTGAAGAATACTTGGAGGGGATGATGAATGAAGCACCAGGCCCAATTAATTTTACCATGTTTCTCACCCTTTTTGGTGAGAGGCTTCAAGGAACGGATCCGGAAGACGTAATAAAAAATGCCTTTGGTTGTTTCGATGAAGAGAATGATGGGGTTGTAAACGAAGAGAAATTACGAGAACTACTCACAACTATGGGAGATCGTTTCAGTGATGAAGAGGTGAGAATAATGATTATTTTTCACTATTTATAATTTTAGTGATTTTAATTTAATTCGAACTAGTAGTAGAGTTCTACAAGGCTCAGCAAATTCAGTGAGCTTGCGTCGCGCGGCTCATGGACAGCGCTCAGATTTTTTTTTTTTTTTTGAATTGAGCAGAGCTTGAGCCTTATTCAGGTTATTTATGTTTTACTGAGCCGACTCATCAAAATTTGATATCCACTGTCGAAACTGGATTTAGCCATTGACTATTATCTAAGTCTTTAAGGTCATACAGATCATCTTAGAATTTTGTCGGCTACTTTTTATTCTATTTTATTATCAGTTTTTATTCTATTTTATTATCACTTCACTAAACGCTTATTTTTACTGTGGCAAGAGCTTCAACTGGCAAGACAGCTTTTGTTGAGTAAGAATAAAATAAAATAAGTAGTGAACAAATTCTTAGATAATGTATACAATTTCTTGTATAAAAGATTTTATTTTCTGAGCTTAACCAAAATTTTTGTAAACACGTCACTCGTGGTCACTTTACCTTTTTTGGCAATTCAATGTAACTAGGTAACCAAATCTAATTTTTGTGAAAGAACATTGAATATAAAAGGTCAAAATTTGATATATTGAAAATCAAGTTCTTTTTCGAATTTAATTCTGAAACACGCTACAATAAATAAAATATCTAAAATAGAGCTCTCAGATATTCAAAATCACGTAGTCTGATCCGAGAAGAGTCTTGGCTCAGTTCAGAGCCGGGCTCAGGAGTCTCACACAGCCTTCTTGCGGAACACTAATTCATCCTCAATGAGTATGTTCTTCAAATTTTTTTTTATTCTTATAGGTGGATGAGATGTTCCGAGAAGCACCAATCAAAAATGGACTTTTCAATTACATGGAATTCACCAGAATCTTGAAACACGGTGCCAAAGATAAGGATGAGCCAGAAGAGGCCTAAAAGATACAAATTCCATCAAACTTTCCATATTTCTACAGTACCATCCAATTTTTCAAGCCTGATGTAAATCTAATAAAAATTACAGGAAATGTGACAGGCTTATTTTAATTGTCGTCATTGATCAAAAAGCCTTGATCATTGTTCCAATTCCACTATGTAAATATATCGCAAAAAAATTACAAAAAACTAATATTAAATTGTTATTAACTTACTAACCAGAAGAGCCTTGTTGATCATTTAGGCATTTATGCACTTAAGTCTAATCATGCAATAAATTCCTGTCGTTAAACCTTCAAATCTTATCAAATCAAAGAAAATGAATGTCGAAGTTCAATTATTAAATACCCAGTTGGGATTTAAATTAACAAGAAAATTTATTTTAGTAATTTCAATTTAGGGTCTAAGTATTCTATAAACTGACAAGAGGAGGCTACCACTTTGGCAAGGTGTACTTAATAAGGCGACCAGAGTTATTAATTTTTAATGATTTGAATGGATTCTTCAGCAACTAACCGCTAGTAAAAAGCTTAATATCAGCAGGATTGACCCCCTTTTTAATGCCCATACACCTTAAGCTTTAAAAAGGAATTAATCATCACATACTTCAAAACAAGTAATCTAGAACTCAGGTTCCAGAATTTCAAATACCGGTTTTCCCAAGAAAAATTAATTTTTTTTGAAAATAATTGATGCCCTAAGAAATTTGAAAAATTCAACAACTTCATATATAATCATATTTAAATTATGAAAATTTAAATAGAATAATATGATTTGTTAAATTTAAATTTTTCAATTTTCTTGGATCCTCATCACCTTTAGAGGAAACGCGGTAGTTTACTTTCAATCCAATTTGATTGAATAGTAAAAACAAATTTCTGTATCGTGGTAATACGTTAACCACAGTCAATTTTGACTTGCCATTTTTTAGAATTAAACTAATTTAAATTGAGAGCTACTAGTCGTTATATTCTGATTTTCAGACTTGGAGTAAACCCTGAAAGCTTATGATGCCCGATATAAAGTGTCTAATTTTGTTTCAAAATCCATTCACTGTAATGAATTTGAACCAAATTTGAATTTGTTTTTGAAATTTTATCCATAATTCCCTTATACTTTCCCTTTGAGTCTTCTTCTTTTGATAATATAGATGTAGGAGGAAGAAATTTGAGAATAATGATTTTCTTCTCATTTGAGTTTATAGGTCCAGAATCCAAGAATCCAGCTGCAAAATCTACATATGCTTCTTGAGTCCATCCAAAATTTCCATGCCAAACTTCTTGAATAAATGATTGAAGCTGAGATGCAAAGAAGGGATATATTTCTTGACCAAATTTACCTATGTATTCATCTAGAACTTTTCCAAGAACCTTCCCATAAGTTGAACCTTCATCTATGGTTTGGACGACAGTGGAATGCACAGTAGCTGTCAATTTCAAAAGTAAGTTCATTGAGAATGTTACAGATGACTCTTGAGAAAGGACGGAGTTTTTTTGAATTTCTTCAAATAGAATCCCGATACTTTCAAATTTTTTGTGTCTCAGTTGAAATGAGCATTGACATAGATTCCGCATGAAACGATCCAGTAGTTTGTAAGATGAAAGTTCTTCAATTCTATAGGAATCATTAATAACAACAGGACAAAATTTCTTTAGATTCTCATCCAAAATGGTAAGATACGCCTTCCATGTTTCTGAACTATTGAGTAGAGAGTCAATGAATAGCTGCATGACTGCATGTTGAAATGTGACATCGTCAAATCCAGGTGTAAAAAAATTTTCTGCCAAAAATCCCTTCACCCAATCCGTTGAGAGTCGATGAATATTATTTTGAATCCCTGCAGTGACGAAGACGGCATGAAAATTTTTCTCAAATTTCTCATTGCGATACAAATCCCAAACAATATTCAAATAGTCCTTGCAAAGATTGTTTGGAATATTTTGACACTTCATCAATTCCAAGAGTGAGTCTGTTTCTTTTGGTGAAAGAGATTGGATACCGATTTTAAGAAAGTTCCATGCAGTTTCGTCATCATAGACTCGATTGATGAGTTCTTTCAAAATAACATGTCGAGTTGTAGGATGTGCATCTTTTGCCCATAGATTAGTTAAGAAATTACAAAGACCTTCCTTCAGAGCAATCGTTGACATAAGTCTGATTCCATGTTTCTTCACAGAAACAGCAGCTCGTTTTGATAATTCTAAAAGAAATGAAGTAGCTTCTTGCAAATCACTTCTAAGGACGATAGAAGTAAGAGAACCCAGAGACAATTTGAGATAATCACCAGCACAAAAGTGTAGTAATGTTGACAATCCACGAGATGGACAATTGATATTCTTCAATGAATCACAAACTGCTTTTCGAATTGTTACAACTGTGTAGTCATCTGCTCGAAGATTTACTCTAATGGTTAGAGGCGTAGGAGTGTAGCCAGCCACCCATAGCAAAAATTCATCAGAGTTCCAAATCATAGATATTATAGATACAGCCTTTACTTTTTCTACATCTGAGCCAGATTCCAATTTTCGATTACATTCGTCACTTAATTGCTTCAGATTCCAATTAAATCCATTTTTCTTCAACGTATCAACAATTCTGGTTCTGGAAGAGCCTGTTGTCTCAAAAATAAATTTTGATATGACTAACCAATTTTGTTCCAACCAAACAGGATCATATTTGATGAAATGCAAAATGATTCCTAGATTTGGAGAAACTTCCAAACATCTCTTGAAGATAGGATTTGTGGGGTTCCGTGTCAAAACTGGATCAAGAAGAATTGTGTCAACGAGTTCACTCAGAAGTCCCCCATGAATGTTTTCAGGGTCATCCAGTAGTTCAAAAAATTTGGTTTCCAATGTTGGAAAATTCTTGATGGACAGTTCATTGACTTTCTTCCGTCGTGTACTTTGACGTTTATTCCAATCCTGACACCATGTAAGAATCCCATTGAGGAACTTGCATTGCTCAAATGGTTTTGGCAAAGGGAGACAATCAATACTTTCGGCCATCAATTCTATGAAGGATTTAAATTTTGGTTCGAGATTTTGATTTTTATCGAAAGTCCAAAATGGTCGCCGTGATAAGATCTTCTCCAATTCCTTTCTTTGTAGAATTGGAAGTATCCATGAAGTAGAAAGACAATGATCAAGTTGGCTGAAATAAACTGCTTCTAGGAGATTTGTACTTATTTGGACGTATGCTTCTTTCTCCAGTCCAAGAAAATATATTTTAAAAATTTCCACAAAATAGTGAAGTGACTCTTGGCTCAAAATCAGATTGGATGGGTCGAATTCATTGGCAATGTCAGAAATAAATCGAACATGGGTGTCTTGCCTTTCATTCCGATGACGATCTGCATAATATTTACAAATTTGGTTCAATGTTTCCGGTTCCTTGTTGATACTGCAAGTCTGGACGAGGTGGCTTATGAGCTGTTGCCGATTGAAATGGTCCGACTCCTGAGAGATAAGCTTTTTCAATTCGGGAACAGATTTTTCAGTTGGTTTACAGGCAATCCAAGCTGCCTTGAGGGTTGCGGGATTATTTCCAGAATTCTCTTGAGTAATTGATCCTAGTTTGATTTCAGAGATTTTATCTCGATCTTCTTCGGATAAATTCTTCAGGATTAACTGGCTGATGCACTCAGGACAATCAATCAGAGGTACTCCATAGCATAGATCAAATGCTGTTTTGAAAAATTCACTTTTGTCAATCACTGCTGGTAAGAAATCGATCCAAGTTTGAAATATCCCAACGATTGCATAGTCATAGTTTTTGAAAACTTCTAGAGATTTTGGAAACGCTTTAACGAGGAATTTTATATAAACGTCTTTTCCAACAACCTTGTAAAGTGTAGGCTTGTGCAATATTTTTTCGTATAATGTTGGATTTTCAAGTACCCTGTCCAAACACTTCTTAGCAAGGCATTTCGTGATGACAGGACAAGGAGTGTTTGTTAATTGAAAGTAGGCAATAGATGAGGTTCCGAATTGAAAAGATTGTCCCTTTTCGTAAATATCTACGAACGCCACTGGATCAATTTGTACTACTCGTTTCATCATCTGAGGATGCATGGGTACCTCTTCTTTCTTCAAGAACTCAATTGCGACATTGGGATGTTTGCTCAAGAGCCAACGTAGCTGACGGTTTGTAAACTTAAGTTGCTCCTCTGATCTAATGACTTCTTGTACAAATGAAGAACTGCAAGCGGGAAGTAGAGTATTC
This sequence comes from Holacanthella duospinosa, assembly GCA_002738285.1. Classification (NCBI taxonomy): domain Eukaryota; kingdom Metazoa; phylum Arthropoda; class Collembola; order Poduromorpha; family Neanuridae; genus Holacanthella; species Holacanthella duospinosa. Next base: position 712,946 of record NIPM01000028.1, read on the forward strand.
GCAGAGCTAGGTCCAACTTTGGCATGAATTGCTTTGTAGAGTTCTTCACATTTGGTTTCATCTTTCAAATTGTAAGCTAGCTGCCAAATAATGGTATTTCGTGAAACAAATGAAATCACTGGAAGGAGCTCATCTGTGAAAAAATTGTTATCACTAAAGGCAGACTCATTCTTGAAAATCCATTTGTACTTTCTTAAGGCATAGCGAGTTAATTCTGGTTCCTCTACTTTGGTAATGAGATCGACCAGGTACTTCACATTGCGTAAAGCAAGATGACAATCAAGGAGAACTTTCCTGCAAATGAAATCTTTTTCATTTTTTAAACTATTCTTCACTGATTCTAAGACTTCTGGATTCAATTTCACAAGCCGTTGTAACTCATTTTGGGATCTGTGTTTCTGGACGATAGAGATACTATAGTTCTTCACATTCTCAAGTAGCTGGAATACTTCCTCACTGTATGAATCTATTTCAAAGTAAAAATAAATAATCAATTTTTCTCCGTCGATTAATTGATTTGATTATTCCTGAATTCTTACCTTGAGAACCCATGATGTATTGTCTATCCTCAGTTGTGATTTTTCAAATGAAATTATTTAGCACATGCCACTCCCCTAAAATGGATTATGAAGAGTCTATAACCCCCTGTAAAAACAAACAAAATTAAGTTACAAATAGGTAATAAGAAAAAATTACTTTGCCTAAGCTTATCTCCATTTCCCACATTTTCAGTAANAAAATTATTTAGCACATGCCACTCCCCTAAAATGGATTATGAAGAGTCTATAACCCCCTGTAAAAACAAACGAAATTAAGTTACAAATAGGTAATAAGAAAAAATTACTTTGCCTAAGCTTATCTCCATTTCCCACATTTTCAGTAATCTGAAAATTTATTAATCTAGCGTTGCATTTGACTTTTGATTTATTGTATACTTTTTTGTAATTTTCTTACACAGTAACATACCTGGTTCTGGTATTCCACGCGTGGACTTCAAATTAAGATCCCCTGTAGTGTAAATTAGGTTAATCATCAATTAACTATTGGCTTGCTTGCCTCTTCCGGTAACAGTAATCAAGTCCAAGTCCAGTAATCAAAAGTGATCATCCACTGACTTGACGGGCACCAAAAATAACCGTAAAAATCATGTCTTTATTTTTAGATTTTATAGTTGACAGTGTTGGTCAAAACCAAACCGAAACCCGCTCCACTCAATTCGAATGGACAATCAACTTCAATAACACAAATTCTGCAATTTTGAAAAAAAAAAAATTTTTTTTTTATTTCAAAAATTATACAAAAAAAAATTAAACTTGACTGTTAATAATTGATGTCAGATTCATAAACTATGCCAAATTAACGGTTTATCCTACTGTAAAGGCACACTTCAGACATCGAAAGTCCGTAAATTTAATTTTTTAATTTCATTGCTTCTCTTTAGTTTATTTCATTTATTAATTTATTAAATTTCATAAGAATTTCTAAAATGTTTTTTACTCCTCACACATTATTGGATCATTATTGCATTTCCACTTTTTCACTCTTAATTTTGTTTTATAAAAGTCAATTAAAAATTCCACTCTATTACAAAGAATGGAGTGGAGTGACTCCATTCTTTAAAAGTGAAAAAATAAAGTATCTAATTTTAACTAACTGCCCAACACTGTTGGTTAGTTGTTGTATGACTAAGCAGCTGATGATTGAAAGGAAAAGGAAACTAAAAATTAACAAATTCAATTTCAAATATACGCGGTTTAAATCATGGTATTATTGTCTCATATTTCTCATTCCGTCTGCCAAGAATTTCATAATAATTTGGCCATTTCATAAATAAATTGTTTAGTTTTCAACAGAAAAAAATAATTTTTTTTTCATTAACAATTTATTTACAAAAAAACATTAATTTTAAGTTTCAAAGCAATTAATAATTATTATTATTGTTAAGAAAAAGTAAGTGTAGGATTAATTAAATAATAAAAGTTTTCTTTTCATTTTCAAAAGGATGCTTTTGCGTCTTGTGTATTCAGTTAAATCTTTCACACTGCAGTTTTTGAATAATTATAATTTTTCATTTTCAGGAGGTGTACTCTTAAAATCAGTCAATTTAGTCAAAACCAGTCTGTTATTGCTAAAAATCAGCCGTGACTCACGACTCGTGACTACGACTACGACTAGTGAAAGTGTTTCAACTGTCGAGAAAAAAATATTGGACCTGGTCTGGTGAGTATTTATATGGAAGTGGGTAGACATTCGATGTAGGTAAAGTTTCTATACTTAGACAAAGTGGTGAATGCATCTATCCGAAAACCGAATATCGGTTTTAGTGAAATATGTACAGAGTAGACTTCATACATCCAAGAAAAGTGTACGAATTACACTGTGCGCACGTTCTCAAATTTTTCTCAGACTTTTTCAAGCTTCTGTAAGCTGAACCAAAAAAAGCTCCTCTGAAAAATCATTGACAGGGTCGGGATGCTACCGAAAACAACCATCTGACAACCTTAACCTTAACTTTCTCTCCCTACTTTATTAATATCTATTCTCTACCTAACAAAATCAAAATCAAAGTTTTATCATTTATTTCTAACAATCTGTGGTTAGTTGTTTTGTTGTTGTTTTTTTTTTAAGAAAAATTGATTACAAAGACAAAAACAACCATACACTTGAATTAGACTTTCACTAAATTGTGGTTTGCCGGTGACACGCTCGACGTAACAAATTTAGTTCTTACTCATCAGTATCAATTCCTAAATCCTGGAACCAACTTTGATATAAAATGTAAATTGAATTGAAGCGATTAGACTCCATTCATTTTTAATAATCATCACCATCTTAATTTTCAGATCAAACGAAACAGTCAAACTCGAAGGTAAGATCAATTTGTTTGTTTTTTCAAAAACTGGTACTTAAGGTTATAATTTAGTTATTTTGATCAAAAGAACTAATAACTTCAAATTTTAATAAACTTTAGATTTCTCTTTTACTTTAATTTAATAATAAGTGTTATAGAAAGTCAATTATTCTTGTAAGAAATTGAGGCTTGGAAGATTGAATTTGTAATTTCTAGTTTGTAATTTAAAATTAAAGTGATTTCATTTCATTTGTTTTGATTACAGAGAGAAAGGTTAAGGATTAGGTAGTAAAAGAAATGAAAAATGACATTATAGTTGTTAAAGTGTCCCTGAACTAATGATTTTGATGGGTAAAATGCAATATGAATGCACTTTTAGCATATTTTTTTTTTGTATAAAAAATTTACTAAAGTTTTATTCACAGCTGTACTAAATAAGTTGAGTTTTATTGGCAATGAAGATGAAGAAGTTGGCGAAAGGCCATTGATTTTATGTTTTCTTATAAGGATTTTCAATTTCTTTGCCTCAGAAGTAAATGGTAACAAATTCATTTGCTAATTTTGGCACCTAGTCTCCTCTAGTCTTAAACTAGTATTTTACTTCTCATTTACATAACTTTCATTGAAGAGATTAAGTTACTGACAGTGAAGTAAGAAAACAATTTGTTAGTAAGGAAAGTTATAAGACAACACTAAAGTGAAAGTTTATCGATAGTAAAACTGTCTATATGATCTTAGTATAAAATTAATCAAATTTGAGTTCTGTGTCATAGCGCAGAAGGGGGGGATGATGGTATTGATTTTCTTCTAAATCACTCCTATTGTTGCGCTCTGTGCACAACGACGCTTCAAGAATTGATTAAAACTTAAGGGTTGTTGTTGGGGGAAAAAAAGTGAAAGTTAGTCAGTGAAAGGTTGCTTTATAAAGAAATTCATCTGACATCTGACTAGCTTTGTGTGTGTTTTTTGAATAATGATCACCTATTTAGATTAGGCGGAAGTTTTAAAAATACCGCGAAAATGTAAGTGAAATTTAAAAAAAAATTCTTAAATTCTTCAATTGTCATTTAATTCTGATTAATTTATTTTAATTTTTTACAGGAATAATTGTTTCGAAGGTGAAGCTGAGAGGTAAGAAAGACTAATTTTACTTTCATGTTTATTAATTGCTAATTTTAACTCATAATACATGTGATGTAAACTTCAATAATAATAATAATTCTTTATTGACAGGTGTAATAATTACTAACCTCTCGGTAAGATGTTACGAGCACCTGCTGCCTCTAGGAACCAAGAACCAATTTTAGAAAAGTTGAAACAAATTATTCCTGTGACAAGTAAAAAAATTTTGGAAATTGCAAGTGGAACTGGACAACATGTGACCCACTTTGCCAAAACTTTTAAAGATATTACATGGCAACCAACAGAATATAATATAAAGTCTCTTGAGAGTATTCAGAATCATATTAATCATGAAGAACTAAAAAACGTGAGTCCACCGGTAGTTGTTGATATTACTCAACCTATCCAGCAATGGCCGACGGAAGTTGCTAAGGATGGATCATATGACGCCATTTATTGTTCAAATATGATCCATATTACACCTTGGAAATGTTCAATTGGTTTGTTTAGCTCAGCAACTCAATTACTAAGAACTAATGGAATTCTCATTACTTATGGTCCATATGCTGTCGATGGAGTTTTGTCACCAGAGAGTAACATACGTTTTGATCAAGGACTCAAGGAACAAAATCCAGACTGGGGTGTTAGGGATGTACGAGATTTGGCAAAATTAGCAGAATCTAATAACATGATTTTTGAGAAGGACTTTGACATGCCTTCAAATAACAAAATTCTTTTATTTAAAAAATTGTATTAAATCAAAGTAAATACTGATAATGATGATTTATTATGAAAGGTTACATGCTTTTGCACTAAAATGGGGTCAAGGGGGGTCTACATGGTAAAAAAATTTTTTTTTTTCATTTTGGTATAAAANATTTTTTTTTTTCATTTTGATATAAAAGAGAAAGTCACCTTGAGTTTCATTTTTTTTTTTCATCTTCTCATGTTTGAAGTGGTGAAAGTTAGTAGAAAATTTTACCGTAACTTTGCTTCATCTGAGCATAAGTCTATCTGAGAGAAAGCACTATATCGTCCATAATTTATTACCGTTATCTTCACACTTGGCTTATTTTTACCTTTACTTCTCATCACTCCATTTCCGCCTTTCACTTAACCTCAATAATGAAATAGAAGTAGCGAACATGACTGAATTGTTGAATTATAGATTTTGTACATTTTCTACATAGAACAGGTTAATCCGATCTTCTTTTTTTTTCCAGAAGTAAAGTAATGGATTCAATGAGGCTGACTTTTTTATCGTCATTTTGGAAAACTGAAACTAAACTTTTTTTTTTTTTTTTTTTTTAAAAAAAAAAAAAAAAAAAATTTAAGTTCCAATTTTCCATATCACACATTCATGATTTCACTCTTTAGTTTTAGCCTTTAAAAGTTTCCATATAAATTGTTACAGTTAAAAAAGTGAATGGAGAGTGAAAGTTGGAGAAAATTGAACATTACTCTCTCCTTGTCAAAGGTTCTTTCCGGTGGGATAAATATTTTTAACGTTCAAACTTTTTTTTTTTAGGCTTTTTCTTTTTGCAAATCCAGTTCATTCTTTTCCCACATTGTTTAAGAAAAAGTAAAGTTTTATTTTATTATTGTTAAATCAAGTAAAAATATGAATGAGTTATTTTAATGAAAAAAAAAACAGAGTAAAAAACTTTCCGTAGACTGATTCCATAGATCTTGTAGAAAAAAAAACTTGCCACAGAGTTATCAGCAATAGAAATAAGTTTAGGATAAAAAAATCAGATAATTTACACCTGAATTTTAGGTAAGGCTTAAATTCTTTCATGCCTAAAAATTCAACTTGTGAGATTTTGGATGTGTGAAAACTTTCTGCACGCGGTGCCATAACACGAAACAAAAAAAAAAAAAAAAAAAATCGCAAATTCTGATGGATGGGACAAGTTTAAAAATTCAAATTTGAGAATGATTGATTAGTTGAAAGGGAAACTGTTTTTCGTACTTTTGAGTTACAAGTGACGTAAGTTTAAGAAAATGAAAACTAATAATAAAATTAGTTTTTTTTTTGTTCATGATTTGATTATGGTGCCAAATTAAAATTCAAGGTTACCGCTTGAAACTTTGTATTATAAGCGACGACGGAACCATTTCAACCAAATGGTTCCTTGAGCCAAATCCCCCCTATAGGTCGTCGTTTTGTTAATAACTTTGAGTAAAAAATCACAAAACAAATTTAGATTAGTATTACAAATCACGCTCGATTATGCTTCTAGAATTGTGTTGCAAAAAAAAAAAAAAAAAAAAATTGCAAATGTATCTGTAAAAGTGTATAGGAAATAGGATAATGGATGAGTTGGTGAAATGTCGGAGTTGAATTGAAATGGAACCACCCTAAGCGACATGGCGTCATTCCGAAAAACACATAAGATCAATCAGTCTCTCCATTTATTTGAACCTGTCCTCCCTAGGGAAGGGGGGCCATTTATTATATTGTCATTTTATACATCTGCCATAGTTAGCAAGTTACCATCAGGGACATTTACTCTCCCTTCTACTATGTCTAACTTTTGTTTTTTTGGCAATAGGAGTCTCATTCTAACCAGCTATAGAGTATTTTTTTTTTCTAACTTGAATTTAAATAATTCAAAATGAATCAAATGTATTTTTTGAATTTTTAAATCATTCTAGTAAGTAGTGTCTTACTTTGAAAGATATATTGGAAAAGGATGATCCATTATTGAGAAAAATTTAAAATTAAAAATTTAAAATTTTGGCGAATAGTTTAAAATCTATTTAATCTTATCGAATATTTGAATCATATCATTGACTAATCCTAAAACTTCTCCTGTGTCTTACTATATACATGGATGACAGATGACAGATGAGTGTCTAGGAGTGAATTTCAAAAAGTGTCACCAAATTTTTTACACATAGTCATATCATTTTCATGTGTATTTTGACTGAATATTTATGTGTGTTGTAGGTAGTAAAAAATTTTTTTTTGGGGGGTATTTGTACAATTCTTTATAAATAATATTCAATATCCAACATTCAACTCCCAACATCCAACTTATGAAAATTATTTTATTATTATGTAATATGTATTATTACTTCAATATACTGTGAGAGAAATGGAATTTTGACATTTCTGGCACAAGTCTGATTTTGCTTAAATCCGAAATGTTGAATTAGTCTCTTTGAAGAGTATACCGAAAAATCAAGATGTGAAAGAAGATGACATATTATGATATGTGTATATAATGTTGATAGAAACTCATCAGAGTTGAAAAAGATTATTATGAAGAACTGGTTAGGAAAGTACTGGCAAAAAGGTCAATGACCTCTGGATTTGAATTTTTTATGAAACAATGAAATACAAAATTACGCAGTATTTTTTTTCTGCTTATAAATTTTTTTCTGAAAAAATTTTTTTTTTGTTTTTCTTAAAGATTAGTAGGGTTTCGGGTTTCGGGTTTTAATTTTTAATATAAACTACGCTTTATGGGATTGGTTAGTCATTGTAGTTGTTGTAATATAAGAATAATAACCAAAGTCTATTGAGTGTATAACCAAAATTTCCCATAGTATCAACATTTCAGTCACGTAATATCATATAATTTGAGACAGAATTTATTAAAGCTAAGATTTATTTTCAAAAAATATATAAAAAAAAAAAGTTGCCAAATTCTGCTTATACGAAAAAAACTCAAGAGGACTGACGGTAACAAATGTTTCCATGTTATTGATAAGGTTTCTATTATATAGCATGAAATGACATGAAAATAGCATTTTTTTTTGTACTAATATATTGCCAAAAAAAGATCAATGGGCTAGTGGATACCAGATACACCACCACATGCATAACCACTTGATTAAGTTGATCAGTCACTCAGAACCAAAGAGTAACAAAACCAGTAACCATGGTTGAGTTTTGCGTTTCAAAGTTTATCAAGTTTACAATAATTTTTTTTTACCTTATAAAAATATATTTAATAAAATGAATCAAAAAATTTTTAAAGTTTTAAAAATTTAATGTTTGTTTTTATTCGTTATGCAAAATTTATACTTCTCTAAATTTTTTTTTTTTTTTAGAAATTTTAAACTTAAGTGTTGAATTTTTAACAATAATAATTATTATTATTGAAATATGTGTAGTATGTACACTCTACGTATGAAAGTAATACATTATAAAAGTAGTATAAATTGTACTTTTTTTTTATGCACAATCTCATTTCTAAACTTTTTTTTTTTTTTCATAACTGTTATTATTACTACTATTATTAGTTTGGAAAGGTGGATATTAGGAATGGGGAATGAAATTTATTATCAGTATTATTATTATTGAATTCACACTTTGAGGTAATTTGAGTCGTAGTTAGACGATGGGTGAGAAGTAGCAAAAATTTTTGCACATATGTATTTGATTTTGAGAGTTTGAGATGTGGCAGAACAAGATTTAGGAGAGGTTCATTGCAATTTTCATTTGGTTGTAAAAATGATCAAGAGAATTTAGGAAGCGCCGTTGGGAAGGAAGGGGATCTCCCCAAAGTTTATACTCCACAGTCTTCAAGCATATCCTTAGGGAATCAAATTATATAAAAATCAACCAGAAACCCGAGAAAGACCTTTCAGAATTGTGGAGTCCGGACGTGAGTGACTAAGAACTAAATAAGTTTAATAATTCTATACTACTCAAGTATAACATGCTCAAGTCATTTCATATTTTGTATTACTTTTATTAGAATATCGTTAAACAAAATCCGATAAGTTTGTGTCTGACTTGTAGCTATTGTAGTGATTCTGTAAAGGTTCTTTATATACTGACCCGATTTCTTCCGTTTTCTACGGAACACAACCAGTTATTATTGATTAAGTGAGCTGAGGGATGTGAAAGTTGAACTTTTGGTGTTCACGACAGGTTTCTCAGGGTCTCAAGACTTCAGTACAAGCTTACATCCGGTCTATTTCACTTTGGTGAAAGTCTAAAGAATACTTTATAATGGAGAAACTCCTTCAATTCTTTTTGGTAAATACTAATATTCTGATAACATTTATCTAATTCTTATTTCTTTTTTTTTTACCATATTGTCATTCTTGTTGTTCTCATTCTCATATAACTCTTACCAAAATTTTTTTTTGAAAATAGGGAAACAGTGCTAGTGCTAGTGCTAGTGCTAGTGCTAGTGCTAGGTGCTATGAGTAAGGAACATTGTCACTTAAGTTTTGTTTCCAATGATCATAGTCATAGAGGTATCTTTGATAGGTTCTAAGGGTCAAAAAATTTACGGTAAAATTCTATTATTTCTAAATAAGTAGTAGTTACACTCAAGTACTCACACGCTATGGGAAAAAAATGAATAATTCGTTGGAGTTTCGCTTGACTCAACAATCATAACTAATATTCATATTTCCCATCTCATGTTTCCAATGTAATTTTCAATAACTATATAGTTTGTTATAAATTATAATGATAGCCATATTGCCCATTGACATCAAATAAGTTAAAGACTTTCGTGAGGTCATTGTCAGTTTCAGTTTCAGTTTCAGTTTCAGTTTCAGATTCAGATAGTAACAGGAGATTTACTATACATATTATTGTTGTGGTTAAATATCCTCAATTTCAAATTCTTGTGGTTTCTATATAAACTCATTTTTTTTGAAAATAAAAGACATGAAAATGTCTTATAAGTATATACTTATAACTAGACCTTATTTGTTTTGACATATAAGCAATATATTTTTCACACTAACAAGTTTTTTTTTTTAAACTTTAATTATATAAATTTTTAAAGGATTGGCTTGTTATTATCAAAATATATCGTTCTAAAGGATTCAGTTGCAATTCACCTTGAGTTTTTTTTTTTTTTTTGGTGAATCGTTTAAGATTATTCTAATTTATAGTAGTTATAAGGTGTTTGGTAACTTAGTTGTTTAATAAGTATTTAAAGTTGTTAGGGTAAGTTTTTAGGAAAGGTAATTTAACAAAATTTAATCTAATTCACGAAAATCAAGTGGAATACTAATACATTATACTATACTACTCATAAAATCTTATAGAAACTTTAAGTAACACTACTTTCAAGTTTTTTTTTTTTTTTTTTTTTTTTTTGCTGAAATTGTAGGCCTGGTAAGCTTAGTTTTGTATCCCATGTACATTTTCTGTAAGCTAGAAAATTATATTCTAAAATAATTGTATTGAAAACTCAAACTTAAAAAAAAGTCCACCGCCAGAAGTTTGATCTTTGAGTAAAAATTTAAACTTGGTGAGTGAATTAGTAGTGATAGTAGAATATAATAGTCTACCGTGTATTTTTCTTTTTTTCATGTTTAATTGGGTATATCTGGTAATGGTGTTAACAGTGAGAAGAATCGGATGTTACTGTGTATATACTTTCATGTGAATTAGCGGTAACTAACGATAAACGATTTGACTTTTGAAAGTATAATAATTTTAAAAGAAAATTTTTCTTAACTTTTAAAATCAGTTTTTCAACAAATGGAAAGAAAATTAATGTTCCGTTACACCGAATGACAGGGAATGACAATAGGTTGGAAGACTTTTTTTTTTTGTTCATTGACAAAACCGGAAATAACTCAGAGAAGATAAATTTCTTAGAGTCAAACAAAAGTACAAGTCAACCCATAAATTTGTGTCATTATCTTTCGTAGTAGAAGATTTTGTAAATTTCAATTAACATTCTCTTAAATTTAAATTTACTGATATTGGAGTTTTTGGTGACACAGTGTAAAAAAAGTAAAAAAAAAAAATTTTTTTTTACTGTTTTTGGTAACCTTAAATTAAATCAGAAGGGTTATACTTATAACAGAGATTTTGGGTTTGATGGACTAAAAATTAATAAACAAAAAAAAAATTTTTTTTTTTGAAGCCATGTCAAAGCATCGCAATATGGCGATTATCTTCCAGCTAGATTTAACAAAATCCTAANCATTCTCTTAAATTTAAATTTACTGATATTGGAGTTTTTGGTGACACAGTGTAAAAAAAGTAAAAAAAAAAAAATTTTTTTTTACTGTTTTTAGTAACCTTAAATTCAATCAGAAGGGTTATACTTATAACAGAGATTTTGGGTTTGTTGGACTAAAAATTAATAAACAAAAAAAAATTTTTTTTTTTTTGAAGCCATGTCAAAGCATCGCAATATGGCGATTATCTTCCAGCTAGATTTAACAAAATCCTAANTTTTTTTTTTTGAAGCCATGTCAAAGCATCGCAATATGGCGATTATCTTCCAGCTAGATTTAACAAAATCCTAAGGAGCAAAATTATATAATTAAATTCCGCTACACGAAAATGTTTTTTTTTTTTTGAAAAGTCTTAAGACAAAATTAAATAAACAAATCATGAGGTTAGGGAAGATGAAAGGATTGAGGATTGAAGAGGAACCATACGTAACCAAGATGGTATTTTTCATTTTTTTTTTTTGAAACTTTATGACATGGTTCTTACTATATGATTTATATTATATAAGACTCAAGATCTTATTACAGAATTTCTTATATTGATTTTTATGATAAGACTCTCAGTAGTATACGGAGTTATATGCTATAGTGTCTTCCTTTATAAAATGTGTTTGTTCAAATCCATGAAGCGGATTTTGGGTATTTTGGGTTCCTTGGTCTAATGGAAGTTCTTATTTACATAAAGTAATGTTATACTTATTCTTAACTAATTACTTTTACAGATTTTGCTTAGAACTTAATGGTCCATTTCTGCCTTAATTGTATTTGCTCATAATACCATAAAGTTCATATCAAAGCTCCTAGTTTAGTAAAAAAAAAAAAAAAAAAAAAAGGAAGGTAATTTTTATTCAAATGGACTTATTTCCAGTAACGTAAAAGTACTAATGTGTTTATTTTGTATCCCCAGCTGAACTTTTAGAGAAAGTTCACACAGACGAAGAGTCTAGTTTACTATGTTCGTGGGATTAGTGAATGAAATTGGAATCTTTTGATGGTAAAGATATAAAGGAAGTCGCCCATTGGTCTAGATTGTTGAATACAAATACGTGGGTGGAAATTTTCTAGCATCTTGAGTACTTTTTTAAANGATTGTTGAATACAAATACGTGGGTGGAAATTTTCTAGCATCTTGAGTACTTTTTTAAAATAGCATTTGTAGACGTTGTTTAGATAGCATCGAACGCACACACACACGAAAAAAAAACACACACACACACACAAAGTTTTTGTACATGCTTGTAGAAAAAGTTGATGATTGATTTTTTTTATTACTTTTCTATTGTCTCATATTTCATATTTTATGCTGTATAAGTAGTGATTTTTCTTGCTTTCTCTACTACTTTTTCTTATCAGGAAAAAAAAAATATGGAAGCTTTTATTAATAATTCAATAAATATTCTCTTTATTATCAAATCAGGAAAAATGGTTTCCATTAGGAAGATTATTATAAAAAAAAATTTTTTTTTTGTTTGTTTACAACCAGTATGGATCATAGCATAAGCATAGCTTATTATGAGAGCATTGTTTATGTTTTGGTCATACAGTATGAATCCACACGTGACAAGAGGTTCTGGAAATTGTCATAACTATTGATGGTGTGGTAAGTGACGAGAATGATGACAATTTCCAGCACCATGGCACATGTGAATCACACTGTATGCCAAAAAAAAGTTATACTGAAATTGTCAAAAAAAAATCATAAAACCTTTGTGTATGTCAACACAGTAGTAGTAATAGTGGGGTTTAGTACGAAAAATGTTGCTCCAGGGTGGGAACGGGGAGGGAGGGGGGTGTGGCTGAAGGACTATAATTATCAGTCTTGAAATGCTGACTACTATTGTTAAAACCACAAATTTCAATTATTTTTCAAAAGGATATTGAATAATGGATAAACTAATTCTAATTATATTTTTTTCTTTCTCTGCTTTCCAGGATTATACTATAAATCTGTAGGATGAGATTTTGAACTCATGAGGATTCAAGGTTTGGTGATTAGTCAATAAATTTATTTGAAAGGATTATTGTGATTGGTTTAGAAGTACCCTAGAGTACATCACCCTGGAGTTTGTCACGACATTCGTTCATTTCCCTAGTGGACTCTTGAATTTTTTTTCTTTCCCTATATTAAGTATCAAGAATTTGAGTGATAATTGTCCAGTGGTAGCGGAATGGTCCTTGTATCGAATGCTGAGGGCCATCGAAAGATGCTAGCCTTTGAACACAATTCACCACAACCCTTACCAGAATCAAACGGAACGAATAACAATCTCAGTCACATACTTATAAGTACAATAAGTAAAAAATTTACTAATAATTCATCTCCTATTGGATCTGGACATCAACCATTTGTTTTAAAAAACAGTCACAATACTTCGATTGGACCAATTTTACCTACTTATAAAAGTAATTCACTCAATTTGAGTTGTATTATTGAAGAAGAACCACCATTAGGTATGATGATGAGTTCACTTCGTGAGAGTTGTGAGTTGTCAACAGAAGAGGATACTAACAATGCTAATCTTTTAAGTATTATTGAGAATTCAGATACAAATCTTAATCCTACTGCATCTTCATCCAACAGTGCTACAACAGTCATTAGTAGCAGTAGTAGTTGTACTACATATGGAGAGGATAAAAAAGTATATGAAGAAAATTTAACAATTTCGAGTAGAAAAAAACGCAGTGTAGAAGATGAGAGTTGTATTAGTAGTTTCTCCCAAGAGAAAGTGAGTCAGTCGTATGACTCACCATCCCCCTCTCTACCCAACCCATCATCATCAGCCTCAACCTCCTCATCTTTTGAAAAATTCAAATCATCAGATAAAATGGATTTGGGTGAGTCAAAGGGAGAGAATAATGAAAATCTCTCTATCCCAAGTCCCCTTCAATTGAATAATGATGATAGAAATGCTAATGAAGGAATTTTTGATGAAAATGATGAGGCCATTCCAACTACAACTAATAGTAGTAGTGTCACTCTAAGTGACCCTAATATAGGAACTACTCGTGAATCTCCTCCACATTCAGCTGTCAGTCAAAAACAAGGGAAATTGGTCAATGGAACCAAAAATGTATCTTTGAAGAGGTAAGAAAGAACTAATGAATTTAAAATAAAATTAATTATATTATTTAAATTTGTTTGAATATAATAGAGTGTTAAAAAGACTTTTATAGTGATGAAATCGGTCTATAACTTTTTCTTTTGATTTTTATATTACTAGTTTTCCAACCAAAATTATTTAAAAAATGGTCTCATTTTGTAATTTTTACTTCTAGCACTGAGTAAGTAAGTAAGTTTTTTTTTTGTAAATAATTTTTGGATTTAAAAAAAAATTACTTTGGTTAGTTAACCCTTGAGTTATCCAAAATTTGGGACAACTTAGGCATTTATCAAAAAATTGGTGACAGTCATTACTTACATAACTGGTATGAGAAACTAAGCTAGATTACTGTAGTCATCTCTTCATGATCATGACGCTGGTACCTTAACTTGTAGCCAACGTTATCGAAAAGTTTAGTTATTGACAATGTCAAATAAGTTGTCATTACATCATAAAATATAACTTATTAGATTAGTTATTTATTATTTCTATTAGTGAAAGTATTACTCATAGTCATGACTTATAAGAACTTTCAGATCCCTGGTCCATTTCCTAAAACTAAATTTTTTTTTTGGTAACCTAGAAAAGTAGATCCGAGACCCACCTTCCGGAACTTAGAGACAAGATAAAAGGCTAGAAATATCCAATTCTTTAATTCCTTCCTACACCGTCGTTATGGTGGTGCTTTCGATAACTTTCTAGAAAGTAGGTTCGAAGTATTACACACAAAATTGATATAAATTAAGAATTTTTAATCTAAAATTGAATGTTTTTTCCANTCGAAGTATTACACACAAAATTGATATAAATTAAGAATTTTTAATCTAAAATTGAATGTTTTTTCCACAAATAATGACAACTAATTGTCACGAGACCTAGCACAAGTGGAAATTAATAGAGAGTACTTGAAAAGTTTGAATGTTAATTTATAACATGAGATAGGTAAACCTTCTTATAAATTATACCTAAGAATGTAAATCCGGTTTTAAAACAAGGGAGTAAATCTTTTTTATCTATACTAATAAGTAAACCTATTGTTTCAATTGTATTTTGTTTTCAAATTTTTAGTGATTTCATGCTAAATTAATAGATAAGGAATTAACTTGCATGATTCATTTGATTTAAATTCAGTTGAAATTACATTATTGTTTGTGATGTTTGAATTTATCATATAAATTTATCATAGGTATAAGGTACAGATTTTTTCATTAGTATACCTGCTAATCAAGTTAGACAAAAGTTATTTCTGAATGTTTTACCAGGTACTGATGCCGCTATCAGTTCAGTCAAGCGTCATCACTCCAAGTGGAAATAACAATACAGAATTAAAAGGTGTAACTAACTAATTATACAAACTGTTTAGTAAATTTTTTTTTTTTTGTTATTGTCGCTCAGAGTCTCTTTTGGCAGTTCCAAAGGTTCGATGGTCGAAACTCTAATTTTCGAAAGTCCACAATTGGGTGAACAACGGCGAGAGACTGTCAAGACTGGTATTAGTGGATTTGGAAATCCTACAGGAACCACTAAAGTATTACCAACGACTGGGAGTGAGCAAAATGATTCCATGGATTCACCTTCAGCAGCTTCAGGGTAAGCATATTTAAAAAAAAAAAAAAAAAAATTTTTTTACAAATTTTCGAAATTGCAATTTTTGCAAAAAAAAAAATATAAGAGAAAGTAGTACTGTTACTTTTAGAAGAGTGAAAGGTGAAATTGAAATATGAAATTTCATTTCATTAAGTTCAATTACAACAGTAGAAAAAATTAAGACCAAAAATAGTACTCTTAATTCGTTTATTCAATACCCAAAACATCCAATTCTGTCACTGTATAATACAATTTATAAAAATCGATGAAAGAACGCAAACTCTATAGAAGTGTACGAAATTGAAGTCATAGGAGCTTAAATTACAGTTTTAAGTACATGTACTTAAAAATACACTACAATAATAAAGTATATATAATATATTCCTTATAGTTCAAAAAAAAAAATCACCTGGGATTTGCTAAATAATAGTAAAGTATCTTTGGTTTTTGCAATAATTTTCAATAATAAAAATTAAGTAGCTGGTTGACCTTGAAGAATACTTTCACCCTTTTGATCATGAAAAAGCAATTTACTAATTTCGTGTCTTGATTCTCAACCGGTTGCCAATTGGTTGTGGAAGGTTTTGAAGGTGACCTCTAAGTCTGTATAAAATACAATGTCTAAAAGATGTCTTATCATCTGATCCTGTGGAATTTCAGTGATATTTATAAGAATAAATAATCAACAAGACCAAATAATCTAACACTGTACTCTTACAATATAGAAAGTATCTCACATCCGGTAATATAGTCCAACTGAGGGAATTTCCCCGAACTTTATTATTACTATCATCTCGCCGTCATGTCACTACTATCAGTATTACTATTATTACCACCACCTCAGTATACCCTACACAAAAAAAAAATAATTCGGGTTTTTTTTCAGGACCAGGCGCGTCTGAACTTGCCGAAATATATTTCATTCCATAGCTAAATTACTGTAAAAGTAGAAAAAGAAGACAAGGGTTCCTATTGTTTGGTTCGTTGGTTTCAGATAATACCCTCAAGCTGGCATTCGGATCTTGATTCTTATACGAAAAGCCTCTGAGGTTTAGCATTAAGGTATAGGTTCTTCGAGGGTATAATATTCCAGAACATTTTTTTTTTGTATAGAAATTTTGACCCAACTTTTTTGTATATACTCAATACTTGGCTTTTTTAGTCTAACACTAAAATATGTACTACTAGTAAGGATACACGACCGGCCTTCGAAAGGTTTTTTTTTTCCTTTAGTTTCCAACAAGCCGTTGGTAAAAGTCGTTGGTTCTCATCATTTCCTTTCCACACAGTAGGGAAACTTCAATAATTGAACAATTTTTTCCCACATCCGGAAGAAAAATATTGAAGATTATTTTAATACTTGTTCATTCAAAACTCATCCTTACAGATACAATACTTATTATTATTGTTAACAAATAGTAAAAAAAATTTTTGCATTAGAAATAGCAAAAAAAAAATTTTTTTTTTTTTCTTTTTTTTTTTTTACTAACTAACTCAATAGATACGGATTATTTGTCTTGTTTATTAGTGGGTAGAGTAGAGGAAATAATAAGTTGAACAAGATCCCTCTCCAAATGAAAGGAAGACTTTTTTTTTTTTTTTTTTTGAGTATGTATTATGAGGTGGTGGATTTTTTGGCAAAGTAAAGCGATACATGAAAGGCTTATATAACTTTTTGTGTACATGATTTAATTTTTTTGTCTAACAACTGCTGCTGCTGCTGCTGCAAAAAAAAAGTCCCAAGGAGAGATAGTTGTATGCTAAATTCGAGTAGTCAAGAATTGAAAGTGAAATCAACTGTNAAAAAAAAAGTCCCAAGGAGAGATAGTTGTATGCTAAATTCGAGTAGTCAAGAATTGAAAGTGAAATCAACTGTGTCAAGTGCGAATCTTCCTAAACTCCCCAGTACTCATCATCATCTTTCACAAGTCCAGCTAAACTTTACCAAAGGTCTTAGTTTTGGCTAATTCTGTAGTCAATTTGTCAAAAAAACAAACATTTTTTATCAACAAAAATCCATTCCTCATAATATTTTGAGTGGACTTAGACTTAACACATCAATTTCCAATCATTTCTACTCAAATCTGTCAAAAAAATTGGAATAGCTCAAGTTCAGCCTTTTGAAAAATCGCGTAGAGAGCGGTGTGTGTTTGAGAAGTAATCCAGGTATGATGAGAAGGTTTATTTTATTATATATATACATATATATTTTTTTTTTCATAACGGCTTTATCGACTAAACAAAGTTTGATTGACTAGTGAGTACAAAAGTAGAGATCAAAGTAAACAAAAATGCTTGATCACGATGTAGAAAAAAAAAATTATTTTTTTGATCAAATACGAACTTATATTTGAAAGCCGGTGATTTTTTGGCACAGCACGTCTCTAACCAAATCTACTCACGCTTACCTCATAGTCATAGTCATATGCTTCTTGTTACCGCATGCAAAGTAGTTATGTCACTATATCCAAAATTCAATTTAGAAACTATAAAAAAGAGAGAAATTTAAATAAAATGGTTTATAATTTAACCATTTTTTTTTGGGTCTTAAAGAGAAATTTAAATAAAATTGTTTATAATTCGCCATTTTTTTTTTTTTTTGGTCTTAAAGAGGTAAAAAATTAAAGATTTTGAAGAGTTTAAGGTGGTGCTATACTTCTGCTTTATGTTTCTTAAGTGTATTATTTAAAATTTTTTTTTTTTTTTTTTTTTTTGGCATCATCGAAACCCTAAACTATCAGATTTCACCTATGGAGGGTTAGCATTAGCAATAAGGAAGTTATGTATTAGACCTACTTGTCAAGATCGCTTAACTTGTTCCTATTCATCCATTAACCATATGCTAAGAACTTAAACTCTTGTCTTAAATTGAACAATTTTTGTTAAATAATCCTAAAGAGCTAAACTCTCAATAGTAAATTTTTTTTTNACTCTTGTCTTAAATTGAACAATTTTTGTTAAATAATCCTAAAGAGCTAAACTCTCAATAGTAAATTTTTTTTTGTATTTTTAGCATAAAGTGATGTATTATGTATGTATATAGTCAGTTAACAGTAGATACGANAACTCTTGTCTTAAATTGAACAATTTTTGTTAAATAATCCTAAAGAGCTAAACTCTCAATAGTAAATTTTTTTTGTATTTTTAGCATAAAGTGATGTATTATGTATGTATATAGTCAGTTAACAGTAGATACAAGAGTACCTAGTTACACGCGCCACTGTTTCACCTCCCTTATTTCTATTAGGTCCAACATTATTCTAATTTTAATTTCATACCAAGAGTATCCCACATGGCAGCATAGCATAAGCATCTGCAGCGCATTCTATCCCATAAATAATTACAAAAATTTTTTGGGTTTTTTTTTTTTTCACTATGCGTAAACGAAACGCACATGCCACTTGGCTTAGCTAATGGTTTTAGTGGTAAGATAACTATAGTACTCGAATTCTAGAAACTTTTGTGATTTATATTAGATTTTTCTTAGTAGAAAAATCATTCAAGCGAAATATGATATATTACTCAAAAATTTCAATATTTTATTATATCAAGACTGTCTGTAGGTTACCACACTTGAATCTTTCAAAATAGAACTTATATTAGCACGTCTTTTGGATTAATACTACCAGAATCTAGTACTATATTAAAATTTATAATAAACATTTTATAATTTATGTGTCTTATGTCTAACAACTTTATTACATGATATACACATTTATAAATTAAAATTTGAAAAAAAAAAAAAAATTTTTTTTTTACTAAAATAGTGGTATGTAGCCTAATAGCCCGAATATTCTCTTCCTCCCTGCGCATTGCGTGTTAAAAATTTTTTTTTAAATTAACCTATGGAAATCTTCTATACACAATTTTCAAAATAGGCGTCACCCTATCGAAAATATTTTTTTAACATGTAGTCCTTGACTTTAGACAATTTTACTGATAGATATGTTAAATATGAGTAGAAATTGTTAGTATAATGAAAGAAAATTTGCCGACAGATTATAAGGATGGAATGATAGATTTTAAAAAGATGATACTACTAATATAAAAATGACATCAACATTTATAATCTTTAGCTCTTAAAAATGACTTAAGAGTGTGAGTTATGAAATCATTTTGATTATATGTATGATGTCATTTAAAAGGTCTTGAAATATAAGGTTAAATATCCAAGGATGAGTGTATATTAATTTACTTATGTTAATAAACCTCTAGCAGATGGAAATCACCTGGTTCAATTGAAAATAAACCCTTTAGAATTTTTAATTTATAACTTATATATGAATATATTCTAATATCCTGTTTATAATGGATGATATTATAATAACTTCATCTTTTGGTATAGGACTGGGCTAACATTTTTGAATTTTTAATTCAAAATATATTGCGTCTATAATCGTTATAGACGATTTGGAAAATATTAAGAATCTCAAGTATAAAAAAAATTGTACTGACAAAAAAAAAAGGAACATAATTTAGTATTAAAAGGGTTAAGGGTAAAGTGAATTTTTATAAGCTATGCCAAGTGCAAAATCGTTATTTTTTTTTATAAGTTTTTTATTTATTTTATTTTATAAATAGACATAAAATAATCAATNAATTCAAAATATATTGCGTCTATAATCGTTATAGACGATTTGGAAAATATTAAGAATCTCAAGTATAAAAAAAAATTGTACTGACAAAAAAAAAGGAACATAATTTAGTATTAAAAGGGTTAAGGGTAAAGTGAATTTTTATAAGCTATGCCAAGTGCAAAATCGTTATTTTTTTTATAAGTTTTTTATTTATTTTATTTTATAAATAGACATAAAATAATCAATGTGATAATACACTTATAAATTTATGAGTTATTGTCTAACTATTTCAATAAAAATTGAACAAGTTTGACAGGTTTGTAGGTAATCGATTTAAATTATTTAATTATATGAGAAAGTTCTCTATAGAATGATGAAAAATATGGGGTGAATGACCGGTTTGACGTTTGATTTTAAACTATTAACAACTATATTAAACTTGTACACTAATGATAAAAGAATTTATATTCTACTAACTTAACTGACTCATTCATCATCACTTTATAGGCTGACAGACAATTCTTTTGTTATTTATAATTATAATACTTAAATTTTTATTTCACTTCATTGATTTTTAGTTTACAAAGGAATATTTCTTTATTCAATAATGTTTGAATTCTATTTCAAAATAATGTGTGGCGTGGATCTTATTACACGTTCTGTTGCAAAAATTAATTNCATTGATTTTTAGTTTACAAAGGAATATTTCTTTATTCAATAATGTTTGAATTCTATTTCAAAATAATGTGTGGTGTGGATCTTATTACACGTTCTGTTGCAAAAATTAATTTTTTTTTTGATTTAAATGATTCAATTATGTAGTAAGGTGATGAGATTATATCATGTTTTAGAATTATAATTTTAATTATAAAACTTTCAATAGTCAGTCATATAAAAGGTATTTCGATTCTTTCTTGTAGGAATATGTTAGACTTTTCATAAATAATTTATATATCTTAATTTATAATTTTTTACATGTCACACCTGGGTAATAGAATAGTGTCTTATTATCCGTAGACTATGTGAGTAGTAGAAAGGTATTGTGATCGTCGTGTCCGTCTGTGCGTCTGTGCGTCTGTCCGTCTGTCCGTCTGTCCGTCTGTCCGTTTGTCCGTCTGTCCGTCTGTCTCTAAAAATTTGTGTCACATTACTAAAATTTCATGATATGATTTAGTCTATGGGTGATTCTACCATTGCTAGAGCTTCTTACTACTACATTATTACATAAATTATTATAAAAGTCTTTAGTAAAAGAAAAATAACATCAAAAAAATATTCTACTAAAATAGTATGTCTCATCATTAAAGAAAACAGTAGTACAGGATGTTTAATTTTTTTTGCACCCTTTTTCTTCAATTTCATCGTAGCTCCTCCCACCCCATGCTGCTGCCAGCANTAGTGTCTTATTATCCGTAGACTATGTGAGTAGTAGAAAGGTATTGTGATCGTCGTGTCCGTCTGTGCGTCTGTCCGTCTGTCCGTCTGTCCGTCTGTCTCTAAAAATTTGTGTCACATTACTAAAATTTCCTGATATGATTTAGTCTATGGGTGATTCTACCATTGCTAGAGTTTCTTACTACTACATTATTACATAAATTATTATAAAAGTCTTTAGTAAAAGAAAAATACATCAAAAAAATATTCTACTAAAATAGTATGTCTCATCATTAAAGAAAACAGTAGTACAGGATGTTTAATTTTTTTTTTTGCACCCTTTTTCTTCAATTTCATCGTAGCTCCTCCCACCCCATGCTGCTGCCAGCAAAAAAGTGTAAAAAAATGACGTCATGCTTACTAGGGTGCAAAAATATGTTAAAGACCCTGTACAGTGGTATATTAAATTCTATATTTATAAATAATACCTGTGCAAATATTTCATTTTACTACTTACCATTATAAAAGAAGTAATAATGGTAGTAGTATGAGAGACAATGGGTTTCGATCAATGGAAATTGTCACTGACGTTAGGTTTGTGATCTCCCTTGGTTCCTTTGAATCATTAACATGTATAAGTAGCATAAATGCAAATTAATTCAGTTACCTTCCAGGCAAAATTTGACATGATTAATGGTAACTCTTTGTTTGTAGATATCTAAAGGTGAGATAGAGTGAAGAAATGATAATTCGTAAATACATATAAATATAATATATAAATATAAATTATTGTACAGAGTACTTTAGTACTATAATCTGTAACTATGGTGTTTTTGTCCTTTATGGTACGATAGAAGGGCATGGTAATTTGAACCATAAGACACTGTCGTCGTCAAAGGTGACTGACATTATTATTAAACAGTTGAATGATTGAAACTACTCAGGTAACAATATAACGGATTATATACATTTAGATTTTCTTAAATTTAATGAACAATACAACATTTGCGGTCTGTGTGGCATTAAAAAAAAATTTAATATCAAGAGAATCAAAAATCTTAAATTTCAATCTGATATCGAGTCATATGAAATGAAATCATCATTGTTGAATTTTGTTGACCTTCCAGGGTTCATAGTATTCATACAGGTGAACTATTTTTTTTTTCTTCTTCTATGTACCAAAAATTTTCATGCCCGACAGCACAATTTTTTTCTTCTCTCAAGCTCTTGGAAATACAAATTGGCACATTGTGATTATTTTTTATCCTAAGGCATTTGAAATGAAATAATTTCATCAACGATATAAATCTCGAACGAGTCATCATAAATTTTTGTAGTAGTTAAGGGTGGATGTAGGTTTTGAATTTGTATTTTTGAATATGTCATCAGAACAATAGAAATAAAAAAATAATCACAATAACTCAATCAGGTTTGCTCAACGAATTAATTTCTAATTAAATTAATTTTGACTTCCTTCTCTTTACATTGTTCTAAAATAAAAAATAAAATTCGTGGTTGAAAATTTGACAAAAAAAAAATAATAAATTTCCGTTTCAAAAGTGACAGAGCCGCTGGGAATTAAGGTTGATGGAGAATTAAAAAAAAAAAAAAAAAAGAATCCCATATTTTTTTATGCTTGAAATTCTCTCCAACAATGGATGAAGTTTTGTATAAAATTTACAAAGCGCAAATTCTCATCATCCATACAAAAATTGTGATGGTTGTGTTGGTATTAAAGAAAAACTCATCTCGTCTTATGTCTATGCAGTCGTGCATTTCACTTTTTTTTTTTGGCAATAAACCTAGATAGTAGTAGAAAAAAAAAAGTTCATAAAATGAGGCCAAAATAATGGAATCTGAAAAAGAAGCTAAGGGATAAAGAGGATTTTGCAAACAAAAAAAAATAGTCATAACCCCAATAATCATTTTCACATTTAACAAACTGTTGTATAAATCCAGTTTGTTAGAAAACAATAGAATTCATATTTTTTTCTTCAGATAATTCGATTTTTTTTAGTTATACTAAAACGACTCATCCTTCCCGCTGAAGTGTAAACAATTCTTCTCATCAGTTGTCCGATAAGTCCATTTTTTCTAGTAGTATACAGGTGTACTTCCCCTAAATAATAATAAAAAAAAAAAATTTATTTTGTAACTAACATGCATATCCTCATCCTGCTGGTACAGTCCTACAAAAAATTTTACGATCATGCTTTAAAAACTACCGCATTTTTTTTTGCTTAAATTTTCAACTTCTCAGGAAATATTCTCATGAATAGTGGGAAGCGGACAATAATGATGAAACTCGTGTTTCTCATTATAAAAATTTCAAGTCTTGAATATGAAATTCATAACAGCAGGAGCATAAATTCACATCAAGTCCATATTCCATGTCCTTCATGTCTCGACAATTTTGTTTTATATTCATATGTAATAACTATATTTAACTAAAGTATTATTATACCATCAGTTGCATCAATTTAGTCTCAAATCATACAGTAAATTATAATTTGAACTGGTTTTGTTTCTAAAAATGCAATATAATTTTTTATTCTAAAATTTATTTTCAAGGTTACCTGGATCCTGTCGGACAGGATGAGGTCAACAGTATGTTATGTTATGTTTTGTTATGTATGAATTGTGATAAATATTTAACAGATTAAACAATCCTAGCAACTGTTGATTGGACTAACCTTCATAAGTCCTCCTAACATATTATGATGAGTCTATATATCAAAGTTAAACAATTATACCATCTTTATTTATAAATTTATAAATTATAAACTCAAATTCACACCCTTCCTGCCTATAATAATAAAATGTGTGAAAAATAACTACAAATTGACTAAATCTTTATAATAAAAACTCAATTTCAAAAGTCTCTAAAAAAAAACATTCTAAATTTGAGTAAGACTGTATTTTAGTCAAGGTTAATTTTAATTTTTGTCTAACGACGTCTTGTTCAAAAATCTCGACACTCTTTGGTTGAGCTAGTAGGTCATACAGATGCTCACTGATTACATCATACCATTGGAATTGTAGACCTATCCTTTTGGCACTCTTTCCCTCGACTTCTTTCGATGAACCAAAAGTCTAACCGTTCTGTGTCTCTTCTGTAATAGAATTTTTGCCGATGGCTTAAAAAAATTTTTTTTTTGGGAGTCAGGATGAAGCAGAAGATGAGTTTTCTCACAAGTAAAAAAAAAGCAAGAAAATTAATATCTATATATCCCTGGGAACTTGAGTCCCGAATTCAATTGAATACCAAAGATATAAAACTTCTTGAGCTAAACCAGTCTTCTTTAGTGTCAGATCCTTCCTGGATCTTGGATAGTATCCTCGTCACTTCATTAAAATCATATTATATCTCTTCAATTGTGTCATTGTTGACTAAACACTCTGAAGAGTGGGTGGTATCTCTTTCGTTTATTAGAAATACTATTGAATTTTTAAGGATTTTTTAACCCTCAAGTCGCAAACGCTTGTTCCATACATACCCAAAAAAAAATATTACCTAGACGCTACTGAAATAGTTGAAATCTATCATACAAAAATAGCTACACTTTATAATTAGAAAATATTGTAACTTAAGCAGTGACGCAAGTACCAGTACTACTACTGCTACTGAGTAGTTGTATTTGTATTTGTATGTATCGTCCACAAAATTTGCAAGTAGAAAAAAAATTTTTTTTTTTTTTTGCATATGTGGTTGGTAACTCTACAAACAAAAAGTTTATAGCTAGTATCTATCTTCTAAGGATTGGAAAATTGCGAATCCTTTTTCATCTTTAGCTATCAGTATCATTATAACAGTGTTGCTGTTGAAAAGTCTACTTCTCTTATTGGTGCTACCAAGTGTTTGGTCTCTTTGGATTAAATTGAAAGTTGTCCTAGATTGATTATTATTAATACAGACAAATTTACATCACTTGTGTAGGGAAACAGACACAGATCAATTAGAATTTACTATTAACTATAATAATAACACCATCTAAATATATAATAACAATATGTGGCAGTGACATAGATAGAAACTTCATAGCAGTATAATTTTAGTTTTGCAAATCAGTGAACAGTCGGCAAAATTATTTTCACGACGTCTCTTTTTAGACTTATCGAAACGGAAATGAGACTTTTTGAATGAAAAATTTTGAAAAAATTTTTTATAGTAATACTATCATCTATTGTTTCTATACATTTATTGTCGGGCTAGAGATGAATGCTTAGTAATAATTGTAACAACAATTTGTTAAATAATATACATTTTTTTTTTGCAAATATCGTTACAATATTTATGAGTAGTAGGTTAGCATGACGCAAAAGTAAACACGGGAAATAATAATCTCTGTAAGAATAATTGTATTTATCTTACACCGCGTCCACCTCCTCATCTTGTCACTCATGCTCAGAGTTACAGACCACGGTCGCCTTCGCTACCACGTCTGTTTAGTGTAAAGTGCTCAAATTGAAGGTCAAACCAGTTTAGTTGTTAATGTATTGTTGAAACCGTTTTGTTTGTCGGATCCAGAAGCTCCAGAGTTTATATGTGAATGTCTCCGTTTCATTTCTGATAAAACCCGAAACATAGTTTTTACTTAGTGGAGTTGGTCGGAAGCATTAAGTGCCACTGTGTCATTGAAAGGAAGCACAAGCCCAACCTTTTTCTACCAATCCAATGGTCATTGTGTGATACAAGACAATTTGTTACCAGTTAGTGTGTGGGGATTCTTGGATCAACAGTTAGTGTGCAAATGTCTAGGAAACAGGAAAGAAACTATTGTCATCATCACTAATTCAATTTTTTTTTTGGGTATCTGACCCTATCAAAGAATCCGACTTACTCGTCGTCACTACACTATTAACTCTACTTATTACAAGAATTATAAGATCGTTTTCACATAGTATATAATTTTTCTTAAGAGTTATGTATCATATTATTATTATAATTTCCATAAATTACTTCAATGATTAGTTNCTAGGAAACAGGAAAGAAACTATTGTCATCATCACTAATTCAATTTTTTTTTTGGGTATCTGACCCTATCAAACAATCCGACTTACTCGTCGTCACTACACTATTAACTCTACTTATTACAAGAATTATAAGATCGTTTTCACATAGTATATAATTTTTCTTAAGAGTTATGTATCATATTATTATTATAATTTCCATAAATTACTTCAATGATTAGTTAATCGAGTGAAATTTTTAAGTAGTTTATACTAATAACAAAACAACACCACGGCACCGGTGAATATTGAAGACAAGCTTCTCCTGTCACTTTTGTGTAGTTCCGTGATGCAAATTGTAACCACACCTGTTGGTTTAGACAACGACGACACAAAGTAAAGAGTAAAAATTTCTTATAATTTCTTTATAAAAATTTAATATTCAATTATTTTTTTTTATTGTTGATTTAACAAATTATAATTATTGTTGCTTATTGTTGAAAATTTTAGCCGATATTATATCTTCTTAACCTAAGAATTAATTATATTGCACTACTACTATAGTATTTTCTTTTTGGTAGTTTAGTCTATGTAAAGAAACGCAAACGGTTAAGATTTTAAGATCTAAGAATAGTAGGATGTGATGACAAGTTGATTAAATTCATTTTGAGCATCAGATTATTAGGATTATTTTGGAAGATTTACGTTTATAGACTCTTCTGATGTCCTCATTGTCCTTGGTATTTTTTTTTATTTGGCACAAAATTCAACAAAATTTATTTCTAGACAAAGATTTGCAGATGTGTTCTTTGTGGTATGGTAACTACTTACAATACATAAAGGAATAATAAGGATTTGCATGACTGCACTTTGCACTTTATGCCGTAAGTTCTCAATAAATTGGGAATAACTTCTTTGACCTCTTTCTCAATACTCTTTTTTGACGTCAATTTCAACACTTTTCGTCTATTTTTGCCTTCTTTTATATATATAAAAAAAAATAAAAGATCAATTTTATCCAATTTCAATAATGGTCTTGGGATTTCATCTAAATATGAAAAATATATAACAACATTATTTACAATATTCATTCTAGTATACCAAAAAAATATTTATTATAACTANGGGAATAACTTCTTTGACCTCTTTCTCAATACTCTTTTTTGACGTCAATTTCAACACTTTTCGTCTATTTTTGCCTTCTTTTATATATATAAAAAAAAATAAAAGATCAATTTTATCCAATTTCAATAATGGTCTTGGGATTTCATCTAAATATGAAAAATATATAACAACATTATTTACAATATTCACTCTAGTATACCAAAAAAATATTTATTATAACTATGTAGATTTTTGTAATTTACCACTCCAATTTGATTTTATTAGTAAACTTTTTCTAATTCAAAGAGTGCTGTGAGTGCATAGTGCGTTTGAAAAGTTGGTACTATTTATAGCTATGATTTTTGACGGTACTGTATAAAAGTACTAATGTAGTACATATAACATATATTAAAGAGTTAGTAGTTGGTAAATTTTAATTTTTGTATTTATTTTCTTCATTAAGACTTTTTTTTTTTTTTTATTAATGTTTAAAAAAGCTTTTGAGAAAGAATAAGAAGGACATTGTTAGAAAATCATAATGAATTGTAAGTACTGTGGCTTTTGTTACACAAGACCTCATTTTTAAGTCTGATAATGATAAAACCCTAATTAAGGAACCGCAAATTACGCCGGTATGAATGTCCTCAAATGTGGTTTCGTATTTACCCTGTATAGACTCTCTCTCTGTATATAATAGTTATTTGGACTCTAATCCAATTTTTTCAATGATTAACTCTAGAGCAGTATCCGTTTTCTTGAGTTAATCAAACAAATAATAAAAAATGATAAAGAAATTATATTTTTGATTATTTTAGGGGGTCCACTCCAGGCTCACGACCACCGTCGAGAGTACGTGTTACATTCTTTGAGTCAGAGAAACCTTTAGCACTCAGTTCACCAGAGTCTGACACTGTGGACTACGATATAACCAACATGACACATCCTGCAAGTCCCAACACAGTTGACCCAACTACTCCAAATAACTACGCCAGACATCTCAGGTATGAAAATATAATTAGTCTAATGAACTAAAATTTACACCACCCTCTGTCTAATTCATTTCGTCATTATGACTTTTCCTGACATTTTCCATTTTCCGTGTCCGGAACGCTTTACTTTTTTTTTTCAGGAAGGTGTGAGGGGAAGAGGTGGGGGGTGTGTTTCAAGGCCTCAGTTTCATGAGTTTTGTTATAGGTTAGAAAATAATAGTACGGTTCCAGCAGAGTTAGTACCTTTGAATATTAGTAGGTAAACTACGAATCCGCAGACCTATTGTGTAGTTTCACTTTTATTTATTTAACCTTTTTTGAAGGAAATCCTTATGCTTGCTAATGGGTTTGACTAACGAAAACAAACTTCCGGTTTCATCAACACAATAGAGCAAAACTAGTTTTGTTTACCTTTGGGTTTAAAGTTTGGTGTTAAATTTTATATCAAAAATCATTTTTCCTCCCTTTATCAATCATTATTTATCTTCTCTAATGTCAAGCTAAAAAGAACTAGAAATTGTATTGAATTTGAACAAAATCTAAGCCTGTTATTAAGGACAAACCTAACAACAACTTACAAAGTATATAGTATATTGGTAATCAGTGGTATTTGTGTGTTTTCTTTACGTTTTATTATATAATAATATGAGATGATATAACTTTAGTCTTTAATTTTTAAAAATGAGTCAATAATTTTATATTTTTTAACTTATAAAAATAGTATATAATACAAAACTTATTGAAATTTTAATAAATGGATTCGATTAATTGAAAATCCTTCATTTTTAGAGCTGATGCGGCTATAAATTTCTCCAGGAGTGTATATTTACCGACTCACACTACTCAGGGTGTTTTTTTTTTTTTTGTATTTAATACCTCAGGGTGGTTTTTTGATACCTAAAGTTAAAAAAAAATGTCTTGAACGATGGCTACCTCCACAGAAATTGGGATTTGGTTAAGGTTTGCATATTAAAGAGGGATATANGGAAACTTTTACGGAAAGCCTAGCTTTCCGTAACGGTTCCAGTTTCCGTAGACTATAAATGTACCTTTAGGGGGAAAATTTTCTTTTCAGGAAACGGTATGAATTACCCTCCTGCTCATTCTTTACCAACAGTGTTGGTCTTCCCGCCAAATTTACTATCCATCATGACCAAATACAAGTTTCTCATTCATCATCCGACAATGAAATGAGTAAGTTCCGATCTGAAAAACCTTAAAATTATTTGTGTAAAATTTTCATAAGTTTTTGATTTTCATGTCTTAAACTTTTAATGTTTTTGAGAAGTTTTTAGTTCCACTCTACATTGAGNCTTAAAATTATTTGTGTAAAATTTTCATAAGTTTTTGATTTTCATGTCTTAAACTTTTAATGTTTTTGAGAAGTTTTTAGTTCCACTCTAGATTGAGGAAAACTAGAATTGGTTCATCTCGATTAAGGATATTGGTAACTCCTGGTTTATACTTCCTGAAAGCTTCAATTTTTCGTGAAAATTTTCACTTTCATTTCAATTTTTGCGTTNCTCAATATCTCTTTGACTAGCCTCTATTTCAACCCGTTCGGCGTTTTAGTCTACTTCTATAAGAAGTGATTTCAACAACTTATATAGCTTAACTCCTGGTTGATACTTCCTGAAAGCTTCAATTTTTCGTGAAAATTTTCACTTTCATTTCAATTTTTGCGTTTATACTCTGAATTGAAAATTATCACTTCCTTTTCACTTCAACCCAATTTCACTTCTTTTTCATATCATTTTTTGTCCATNTTTTCACTTCTTTTTCATATCATTTTTTGTCCATTTATACTTCATGGAACCTTCAAGAAACCTTCCTTTTATTGAAAATCTTCACTATCTTGAAAGTTGACTTGACTTCAACTTTCAAGAAAATGAAACACAAATTATNATCTTCACTATCTTGAAAGTTGACTTGACTTCAACTTTCAAGAAAATGAAACACAAATTATTTTCAATTTGCCTCAATCTGCCTTCTTTCTTTCAAGCACGAGTATTTAAATCAGAAAAATAATTTTTGTTTGAATTATTCAAATTTACAAAATGTTCAAACGAACCAATAAAAAAATTGTTTCTGAAGAGAAGTTGATTGATTTAGTGAGGGAAAAACCTTGCATCTACAACAAGCAAGATGAAAATTACAAGAACACAATATACAAGGAAAACTGTTGGATTGGCATTGCTACCACTTACGGAGGGACAGGTACACTAGTTTTAGAAACGAAGACCCCGATTTTAAGGGTCATGACTAAAATTCTGACTTTAAGAAAATGCTGACCGAGGAAAGACTTATTAACCAAACTTATACATTAGAGTAACTACGTCAACCTATTTTCCGTCAGTATTTTAGTCATGACCCCAGAATCAGGCTCTTCCTTTCTCTAAATGTATTGTTTCAGTGACTGTTTTATTTCTTTTGTTGAAATTAACATCTATTTTAGCAACCGCTCAAGAGTTAAAGGATGCCTGGGATAATTTACGGAGCCAGTATTTAGCATTTCGGCGGAAGCTAGATTTTCCTTCAGGAAGCGGGGTAGGAAAACGACCATTTTTTCGCCATGATCAGGCGATGCGTTTTTGTACTGAAAAATCAGTCAGTTATACGTAAGTTTAATGTAGTAATTTACTGCCTCCTTCCATTCAGTTCATCCATTTGCGACCCAATTTTTATGACCGATAAGAGCTACAAGAGAAGTAAAGTCTGACTCTTCGGCTGCTGCCTTCTAATAATATACAATACTTTAGTTTATTGAGTTGCAAAAATTGAACCTCTCAATTTAATTCTAACCAAATCACACTTGTGCTTTACGCAAGTCGAAATCGTTTCCAAGTTTCAATCGAAATCAAAATCAAAATTCAAATCTACAAAAATTTTAAAATCGAAATTGAAGTTGACCTTTAGCAATTCGTAATGTAAATGCNAATCAAAATTCAAATCTACAAAAATTTTAAAATCGAAATTGAAGTTGACCTTTAGCAATTCGTAATGTAAATGCCATACGTCGAAGGGCTGCAAAACTGAAATTGAAATCAACAACATTTCTGGGCCTCAATCAAAANAATGTAAATGCCATACGTCGAAGGGCTGCAAAACTGAAATTGAAATCAACAACATTTCTGGGCCTCAATCAAAATTTCGATTTTGAATTATTTAAATTTTGGATCAACATTCAAGTTACTTAAATGTAACTTGCTTTTTTACTTGCTTTTTTTTAGAAATAAAACCCAGTGTTCATAAGGTTCAATCTCAGGTTAAGAACTTCAAAGACTGAATTTTTTAAGAAATTTTTTTTTTTAATTTTTTTTTTAAATTTATTAGATACTTTTATAAAAACTTTTTCAACCTTTTACTTTCATTTCCTCTTGTTCGATGACCATTATTGCTCATCATCATACACTTTGAGTCCATCAATTTCACCATTGTCTAATTTTCTGGACTTTTATTATTAACATTGGAGCTGGATTGAATTTATCTGAATAAGGATTGGAACCTGCCTAAATTCTATTATTTTTGAAAAGTAGTTGAGCTAAAAAGATGAAATTGGGTGGGCTAGGCTATCATGAAATAACGAGTTAAATAGTTAAAAATTATAATGTGTAGAGGGTAAAAAAAGTTATTATCGGCAATCTTTTTAGAACTGTACAACTCTAAAATTCTACACAACTTTCTCTTCTGACTTAACACTGACAAGATCACAACTCCATGTCATGTCAATGGACAAAAGACTCGATTGGGGTCCTTGACATGACTTCTAAATAGGAGCCGCCCAATCCGTTTATCTCTTTATCGTAATCAATCACACGCTTTCAGTCTTATCCCTAGATTGAAACTAACTCTACCAATTCAAAATGGAAACAGAAACCAGTAAGTTTTCAGATTTTTGAAATTTTGATTTTGAGATCGAATGAACCAAATTGGGGATTGCGATTTTCAGCAAAGTTACAAGTGTGAACCAAACACTTTGTTTCAGCCGAGAATCAAATGTTTTCGAAACCTCGGAAACTTTTGTACCACTGGAAGTGGATGAATATTCAAGCAGTAACCCACTTAGCCCAGATGGGGAAGTGTTTCATGAGAGTGAAGTAGAAGAAGTTTTGGGTACCACACCAAACCAAAAGCCGAAATATATACCAAATCCTGCACTTCCACGACCTCATTCTAACTTTGAACGGGTTAGTTTAGAACTGCAAAAGAGATGTGACATAAGCACCCCTCAACGTCACTCAATCACTCCTGTTAAATTAAACGAAGATGCGGCATTAAATATTATAAGTTCTGATTATTTATTCACAGAAACGGAAATTGGAGCCGTTCGAGCAAAGCCTACTGCAGGTAGTGGAGAAGGCTGGTGCTGACAATGAAGATGAGTACGATCATTTTGCAAAGACAATGGCGCATAAATTGCGTAGGATTGGAAAGGCAAACAGCAAAATTAGCTCAGATGTGCAGTTTAAAATTCACGAGATTATTCATGAGTCTGGACTTCTCTGATTAAGGTTTATTCGACAACTGACATGACTGAATACCTGAATAAATATGGAGGTTTTCACAAATCAATATCCTCTACTGACATGAGCAACTTGCCAAGAAACTTTTCCAATTTCACTATTGAAATAATTTTTGAATATGTCCCGAATATCTTCGGCGACATGGCNAACTTCTCTGATTAAGGTTTATTCGACAACTGACATGACTGAATACCTGAATAAATATGGAGGTTTTCACAAATCAATATCCTCTACTGACATCAGCATCTTGCCAAGAAACTTTTCCAATTTCACTATTGAAATAATTTTTGAATATGTCCCGAATATCTTCGGCGACATGGCTATAATTATTACTCCCTTGTCTGGGTAAGTCGGTCATTCCATCATCAGTAGCTACCACTTCTCTCCAACTTCCTGGAGTAAAGATTCCATCTTTCTCAAAATCCGGCAAAATTTGGTTAAAGTCACTTGCACGTCGCAAAAAATTATGCAAAATGACGGTTGTTTTCGTAATAAGAATCAGGAGACTTCTGTCGCAAGCAATTGCTGTATTGAAGATTCTCCAGCGTGCAGCCAGTATACCAAAGGCGTTTTCTACGACTAATCTTGCTCTTGACAATCGATAATTAAAGATGCGCTTATCTTTGTCTAGCCATTTCCCAGAGAATGGTTTCATCATGTATGATCTCAGAGGAAACGCGTCATCCCCAACAATGACATGGGGAGCAGCAACCCCATTGGGCAGGTTTTTATCCGCAGGAATTCCAAGAGTGCCTGATTCGAATGTCCGGCCTAGGGCTGATCTCATTAGAACTCCTCCATCAGATTCAGATCCCACGGCTCCGATATCGACACAGGTAAATTCGTAATTTGCATTTACGACCGCCAAAAGTACAATTGAGAAGTAGGACTTATAGTTGAAAAATTCTGACCCCGACGTGCTTGGGTTTTTACACCTTATGTGCTTTCCGTCGATTGAGCCGCAGCAGTTGCTAAAGTTCCATCTGTGGCTGAATCCCTTTTCATTTTTAAGCCAAGTCTTGCTTGTCGGTGGGGGGAGATATTCCGATTCTAAATCGTGACATATTGCTTCCATTGTTTCACGCAGGATTAATGAAACGGCTGATGGTGATACACGGTAATTCATAGCAATTGATACTTGAGAATTTCCGGTTGCGAGAAACCTAAGTTTGAATTGAATTAGTATCTTATAATTTTATTTGAATTGAATGAATACACACCTAAGCGTGATTGCCAGTCGCTGCATCGGAGTAATAGGTCGCATATGTGTTACCGAGTGACTGATCGAGTGAGTCACTGAGTCCAGGATGTATTTAAAACTTTCCTTTGTCATTCTGGAAACAATTTCAGGGAATTATTTTGCTTAATAATAATACTTTTCCTTTACAAATGATTCTTTTTTTCACCTGAAGTATTTGTGGTGATAAAGTGGATCGGACTCCAATTCTCGCACGAGTTGGGATTCACCTAACAGGTCGCGCTTCAAGAAAATGGGGCGGATATAGAGTGACCTTGACNATTCTCGCACGAGTTGGGATTCACCTAACAGGTCGCGCTTCAAGAAAATGGGGCGGATATAGAGTGACCTTGACCTCCTTTTCCATATTCGGTGAATCCGACAAACTAATAACGCCTTCAGTGCAACTAACGCCAACCGCATCTTATTAAGCTTCCCAATTTTCTCCCAACTCACGGAAATATTACAATACTGCTATTGAGTGTGAGAGTCAAGGTTGCTTTGAGGAGTTAATCTAAAATAGCTATTATAAGGTTAGCCAATAACTCATTCTTATTTAATTAATTTTTTTTAGCTTTGATTTCCGGGTGGAAACCAGCTGAGTTGATTTTAGGTTATATTTTTTTCACAATATTTGTTTGAAGTTTGTTGATTATTGTTTTTTTTTTCAAAAAAATTAATTTTGAAAAAAAAACATGAGTTTTAATGACTAACCTTATAATAGCCATTTTAGATTAATTCCTCATAGCAACATTGGTGAGAGTTATGTAGTTTTTGAGGTCCCTGTCGAGTGACTATTTTACAGTAATCTGAAGTGCAAAGGATTCAGATGGCGTTGCAATAAAGAAAAGAAATNCCCTGTCGAGTGACTATTTTACAGTAATCTGAAGTGCAAAGGATTCAGATGGCGTTGCAATAAAGAAAAGAAATTTTGCCCATATATACAAGAGTTTCACGCAGGCAGGCAGTAGGGTAGTGGTATTTTACTGTACTCATAAGGGTAANTTTGCCCATATATACAAGAGTTTCACGCAGGCAGGCAGTAGGGTAGTGGTATTTTACTGTACTCATAAGGGTAAAACTCTTTGTTTCACTGCTCGCGTTCTGATTATTAAATTTCACTGTTTATTCAAGTTTATTTGTTTATACTTTATGATCTATTTTTCACAAAAGGAAATGAAAATGAAGNAATTTCACTGTTTATTCAAGTTTATTTGTTTATACTTTATGATCTATTTTTCACAAAAGGAAATGAAAATGAAGTGAAGTGATGAATTGAAAGGAAGTCTAAATGATAGTCCCTAGTTATCCAAAAAATGAAATGAACAAGAAGTGAAGGAGAAGTGAAAATGATGAAAAAAAATTAAGTATAAACCNAAAATGTCTTGAACGATGGCTACCTCCACAGAAATTGGGATTTGGTTAAGGTTTGCATATTAAAGAGGGATATGGATACTCAAGTAAAATTTGCAAATGTTGCAATTTGGATAAGTTTTTTCTGTATGGTAGAAAAGGAAAGGACAAGTTAAAGTCAACTGACCCTAAAAGGATATCTCTGTTTTTAGTANAAAATGTCTTGAACGATGGCTACCTCCACAGAAATTGGGATTTGGTTAAGGTTTGCATATTAAAGAGGGATATAGATACTCAAGTAAAATTTGCAAATGTTGCAATTTGGATAAGCTTTTTCTGTATGGTAGAAAAGGAAAGGACAAGTTAAAGTCAACTGACCCTAAAAGGATATCTCTGTTTTTAGTATTATGACTTTAAAAACTCTTAAGGTGAAATTATATACATAAATTTACTAACCGCACACAGGTAACTNATTATGACTTTAAAAACTCTTAAGGTGAAATTATATACATAAATTTACTAACCGCACACAGGTAACTTAACTAAACTAGTTAGATATCACATTAGCATAATGTTATAAAAAGTGTCGCTTAAATTTGCACCAGTTCATCAAATAAGGAATTTACTAACTTTAAGAATAATTGTGGTTTTGACTTCATCTGATTGATGTTGGATAAGGACAAGAAAATCAAGTAAAATCAAAATAAAAGGGCAAGGGTAGTAAAAAATTCATTTTAGTAAAACATGATGATTAGTTGAGTTAGTAGCGTTGATTAATAATTCCTTAGTTTTTGATTAAATTACTGTTGGTAAGGTAATAGTTATACTCAATTTTAGGTTGAGTGGAAACTCAAGTCATGATTTTANTGATTAAATTACTGTTGGTAAGGTAATAGTTATACTCAATTTTAGGTTGAGTGGAAACTCAAGTCATGATTTTAGTCTACTACAGGTAATTTGAGAAACTAGGTTACTCAAGATTTCTTATAAATTTTTAGTTAATCAAGGAAATTGAGTTGAATGGGTAAAGGATGAAGAAGCTTGGGGTAGAAAAAAAAAATTTTTTTTTGAACACTCCAAAGAACAATAGAAAATTAGATTTTACCATTAGAAGAATGATGATAAATTGTAATANTTTTTTTTTGAACACTCCAAAGAACAATAGAAAATTAGATTTTACCATTAGAAGAATGATGATAAATTGTAATAGAAAAAGAGAAGCAGATCGAAATTCAATTAAAATTTAGGAACGAAGAAAAATTCTTATGAGAGAAAATGAGAATTGAGAGAACAATACTAACGAAAAATGCTCAAACATCAAAAAAAATTTTGGTCAATTAATCTTCCCCCTTCTTATATAGAGTGATTGTGATTAGTTTGGTGGCATTAAATGAAATTACACTATTATTTTATACCTGCCCTGCCCAGTGTGCTCCTTTCTCTACTTCCGGTAAATCAATAAAATAAATAATTTTTTAGGTAATTGGGATAAGAACAACAGGAAAGGGTGTGGTCTCTCTTTCCTTATACTGAGGCATGACATGGAATTTTTTTTTTATAGTCTTGTGAATCTTCGATACTTTATATAATTGTAGGTTATGATTTTTCTCACACACGCCTCTCTGTCCTTCACCTCTCCTTGTTAATACTGTCTTGAACTTAACAACTCAAATGGTACTTTTTGTTGACATAGATCTCTAAAAATACTAAATATTGGAGAAAGTACGGGTTTTTTTTTTCTCTCTTATAAGTAAAATCTTTTCATTTTGGTGTTGGTGTTGAGTTGAGAGAGAAAGGATGTATATCGACAAAGTGAAAGTCCTTGCGCATGACTCATCCAATCCATGCTCTCTTCTTCGATGTTGTGTATAACATTTCCCACCAACTTTCTCATCTCTTATAAGAAACTTTCATCGAAAGTTATATGAGAACCTTTAGTAAAACGAACATCTTCTACCTACACACTTTCCCTTAAAATTTTCATAGTCTCATACGCATTTACCATAAAAAGTTTATTTTATTTCCTTTTCTAACCGCTTGGATTCTACTACACATGGCGGTGAGTAGTAAGTTTTCCCAACTGTCAACTTTCTCTTTGTAATACTACTTAAAAATCCGTGGAACCAAAAACTACAGAAAATTGACTATATCTCTTTTTGATATCTAGCCAAAAAAAAAAAAAAGTTCACCGAAACATTTTTTCGTAACTAACACTAACCGTTTGTTCAGTAGTAGTTTTATCGACCAAGTTCTTTCTACAACACGTCTGTGTCTTTTTGACTTCATCTTATTGTTCTCCTGTGTGCTAGAAGAGAGTGCTAATTTAAACAAAAAATTTTACAAACATTACTATATACTATATACAGTATATGTAGTATTATTAGGCTCATACTGATTTTTTCGTTGAATGTTTTTACTATATAAAAAAAAAACTTTCACCCATGGTGTTTCTCTAATCGTAGTTATTAGTATTGTTATTTCAAGCGCACCAATGACGAACAAGAATTTGGCAAACANATATGTAGTATTATTAGGCTCATACTGATTTTTTCGTTGAATGTTTTTACTATATAAAAAAAAAACTTTCACCCGTGGTGTTTCTCTAATCGTAGTTATTAGTATTGTTATTTCAAGTGCACCAATGACGAACAAGAATTTGGCAAACAAAAAAAAAATTTTTTTTTTGTGTGTGTATGTGTATATGCATCTGTTGAATTGTTAATTTTCAAGGCACCACTACCACTACTGACTTTCATTGTTCTGAAACGCTTCAGTTGAAACCGTGTGTAGTCTTCCATTGAGTCTATACAATGAAATTAAAAATTTTTTTTGAGTTTTTCAGAAGTTAGCATTAGGTTATAATTGGCAGATGGAGTTTTTTTTTTGAGATCAAAGATAATCTATGCACCATGATTCGCTGCTACTTGTGTGTTAAACAATAATAATAATTATTTTGAATTGGTACAAACGTAGACAGTATTTTTTCTTTTTCTAAATTTAACGTGTAGGCGGTTACTAGAAAAGAAATAAAAAATGAAGATATAATTTATACGACAATTTTACAACATGCATGAGTGTTGAGTCCTTATGTCAAGGATTTGGTTTTTATTAAACCAAAAAAAAAAGATTAACTTTTTGCACTAGTTAAACATATTTTTTTTTTTTTTTTGGCAATTTAAGGGTTTAGCAAGAAAAAAATTAAGCAGGTGCGCGGGATTGTTTTTTTGGAATGATTAATTTAATACTATTAAAAAATTAACTATTTCGGCAGGTGTTAATTAATCTCTTGCTGAAGGCTTGAGATATTAGGAAGGTCATTTAAAATTTGTCTCAAAAATCTATTGTTTTTATTTTTTGGTATTTTCAATTATGGTATCTATGTAGCGCTCAATAANTTGAGATATTAGGAAGGTCATTTAAAATTTGTCTCAAAAATCTATTGTTTTTATTTTTTGGTATTTTCAATTATAGTATCTACGTAGCGCTCAATAAAAAAAAACTATAATTTGATTGTTATTAATAACATAAAGTGAAATTTTTGACCAAAATGGAAGATTACTATTATGTTTCAATCAGAATTCCTCATGCTCCTCATGCTCCTCAACATTAAAAAAAAACAAGAATCTCGTGTTGTTATGTGTTGTTGTCGAGTTGGAAAGTACAATAGATCATTTCTTAATTGAGTTATAAATCATTTGAGGTTTTTGAGGGTTTGGAAAATCCTAAGGAATTCTAATACTTGGAAGATAAAAAGAGAAAGTGATCGTGACAGTGAAAAACAGATATAAAAAATTATTATTATTATTATTATGCCCAGTATGTCTGTATCACACGGTGGGATTCTTTACTATGTGGTCAAGGTGCCTCGGGCTGAATATCATCAACTTACACGGAGAAGGTCAAATTTTTATTTTTTTTTATATAATGACTCATTGTTACAATCTGACCTTTCTATTTAAGCTTTGTAGTCAGTACCAGTACCAGTAGCTATCAAATAATCCAAATCGTGAGAAAAAGGAACCTAAAAAAATATTAAGCTTTCAACAGAACTGAAGGTTTTTTTTTTGCTTTCACCATCGAGTGAAAGTAACAACAGCTGGCGGCTTTTTCTCACATAGATTTCCATATAAAAACGTAACCATAACAACCTAAAATGTAATCTAACTGATTGAGTTAGTTTGATTCTAACTCTAACAATATGTGTGGAATTTAGCATAAGTTAAGTTAGAATTGTAGAGCAGTTCAAGCTGTTTCTTAACAACACTTAACGACTTCTTGAGACTATAAAATTAACACTAAAAACTCAAGTCTTCTGTTTACAATTTTTTTTTTTAGCACAAGGCTAAAGTGAAGAGAAATTATTATTAAAAGTTATAGATGCGTGAAATTAAAAGACTCTTTGAAGGGTCATAATTTGAAGTTCAAATTTTGAACATTTAAAAACTCTTTTCCAGATTTTCATTTCCATTAAACCCCAAACTTTTGAATTAAGCGAAGCGGAATCTTTAATTAAAACTGTCAAAAAAAAAAAAATCTTTTCATTTTTATGTAAATAAGCTACACGCCCACTGGCTCTCTGAGCTTCCGCTTCTAAGAATACTCATCAGGGTGTATGTGGCACATTTTCAGAAATGTGTTTGGAACAGTTCAAAATTAAAATTAACATAACTGTTCATACTATTTAGTAATAATTATGAATTTATAAGGAACCAGTGATAATTTGGTAGTATATTCGTGGAAATTACTCTCTTTAAATTGGAGAAAGTTCTAAATTTAGGAAGGTTTTGCATAATCAACGATAATTCCTGTTGCTCTCTATGAGTAAATATAAAAAATCCTTGACGATTGACTATGACTGACAAGTAGCAGGGACCTATCAAGGACTATTCTGACAGTCACTATGGTTTTGAGTGACTGAATAATCAACTAAACTAGTTGACTATTCAGTTTTACTACTACCCTTATGTTTTATTACTTCTGGAAAAAAAAAATTTTTTTTTATTGAGCGAACCGAATTCATTTTTTACTGCAAAAGTGTCAAGTTTGTTGAGAATATTATGGAACTAGAGATTACTAGTGACATTACTANGTTCTAAATTTAGGAAGGTTTTGCATAATCAACGATAATTCTTGTTGCTCTCTATGAGTAAATATAAAAAATCCTTGACGATTGACTATGACTGACAAGTAGCAGGGACCTATCAAGGACTATTCTGACAGTCACTATGGTTTTGAGTGACTGAATAATCAACTAAACTAGTTGACTATTCAGTTTTACTACTACCCTTATGTTTTATTACTTCTGGAAAAAAAAAATTTTTTTTTTTTTATTGAGCGAACCGAATTCATTTTTTACTGCAAAAGTGTCAAGTTTGTTGAGAATATTATGGAACTAGAGATTACTACGACACACCGTTGGTAGTAGTAGTGATGATATATTGTATCCAACTGTTGTCAAGATAAATCCTAAGGATATCTCCATTAACCTTGAAAGAAATTGGATAAAGTCTTCATGAGTATATACGACTTTGGCTTAAATTTTTCACTAGGCAAGGTCAAATCTACGCTAAATGTTGATGAAAAACCATTATAATTCTGCATACAATTAGTACAACTAGAGAAATGACTATAGTTTGAAAATAGCACTATAAGACTCATTTGTCATTTCTATTGTCATACCGACATCCTTCACCGATTCTGTGGCATTTTAATGGAATTGAAAAAAATATATGATAGATTGTACATTATGCTGTCAAATTTAAAAAAAAAAGAAGCATAGTAGTATTCAGTAATTTTCATTCATAATAGATCAGTTGTTTTGTCATGTGAATTTTTTTTTTGGGCATTATTATACGAGCTTATAGCCATGACCATGGACAGGTGTGCATTACATCTGTAGACTTCATAAATAGCAAAAATTACGATTAGCAATTCATTGAGAGCTTTTGTCAGTGTGAAGGGAACTACTAATATACAGTATGGACATACTTTATAAATTCATTCACTTATACTATATACTAGAAGTATAAATTTGGAAATGGTTCTTCAACTTTCATCAACTTGGTTTTTTTTGGATCGACAAATCAATAATGATTATTGTAAATTCAAGGAAGAGAAAATTTAATTTTGATGATTTTAGCAGGTAAAGTGGTTATCTGAAAGTTGTTAGAAATAATAATACTAATGCAAAAGTCAATAGATGCAAAAATTAGATTTTTAGCAAAATCCTATGAGTATAGACAGGAAGAGTTGCGATATGTGAAGAGGATATAATTAAAATTTTGAATACTCATACCACTAACTTAGATTTAGATTATTGGTTCCACCAAAAAAAATTAGTGGACCAATCAGAAAGGTTTGAATTTTTATACATGCGATGTATGTTGTGTATGTATTATATGTACAATCTTGTCAGTTTTTCAGTTGAAATATAT
Organism: Holacanthella duospinosa; assembly: GCA_002738285.1. NCBI lineage: Eukaryota > Metazoa > Arthropoda > Collembola > Poduromorpha > Neanuridae > Holacanthella > Holacanthella duospinosa. The sequence goes on from NIPM01000028.1 coordinate 755,099, forward strand.
ATACCTATAGCCAATATTAATATATCATTAGGGATTTCATAATAGTTGTGCAAAAATTCATACATGAAACTTTTAAGATCGTTAGTATATAAATGATCTGATTTTTTTTACCTGTTTTTTTTTTAAATTATATAGTATAAAAAATTGTAATTTAATTACTAGTTTCAAAATTTCATAATTATTTCCTATAAGATGAATCATGTTGGATAAAGTGGGTCAGTTGAATATTATGTCTTGTCAAATTTATCATTATATTTGACAAGAAAATGATTAATTGACCGGGTCAAAAGGTTACTTTTTGATATCCTTCGCTTTTTATAGTAAAATTAGTGTCTGGAGTAGATTTTTTTTNACCGGGTCAAAAGGTTACTTTTTGATATCCTTCGCTTTTTATAGTAAAATTAGTGTCTGGAGTAGATTTTTTTTAGATTTTTTTTGTGTTTCTTTTTTAATCAATTTATTTTTCTAATGGGTTGTTGAAACTTGATGAACTTTGGGTATGACAGCAGTGTAGGTCNAATTTATTTTTCTAATGGGTTGAAACTTGATGAACTTTGGGTATGACAGCAGTGTAGGTCTGTTCACTCTGACAGGAAACGGTATAGAACAGACGTAACTTTTAGAGAACTAGTTGACATGTTTTGAGTTCATAGCAAATGGTTGTCTATTCCAAAAAAAAATTTTTTTTTTTTTTGTTTTTCTATGTTAAAACTTCTGGTTAGTCGTTTTACAGGGAGTAGTAATTCGTCTTGTCCTTANTTTTTTTTTTGTTTTTCTATGTTAAAACTTCTGGTTAGTCGTTTTACAGGGAGTAGTAATTCGTCTTGTCCTTAATGTCAAGCAACTGGGATCCTCCTAGTTTTTGTTCCAAAATGTCAGGGACAAAATTCGACACGCGACATTACCCACTGTGGCAATTTTTCAATATAATACAAGGAGTAAGATTATGTTCAGGTATCTTTAGTTCTAGCTCAAAGACTCTATGAATTATTTTCCCAATGTACAAATTTCTTTTATTTTTACTAACTTCAACTTATGAAACTTTTATTTATTTTTTTTACTTTTTTTTTACACTTTTGGCAGAAATGGAGTGGATGGAGTGAATAATAGTGACCAAATTGACCAAAAAGTTTGAAATTTTGTATAAAATATCAAGACAATATAAATGATGTTAAATAAAGCATGAAATCACACCAAATACTTTATCTCAAGAAGATTCATGATAAAAAATTACAATTTTTTTTTAGTTCCTAAATTTTATTTTATATGAGTATGTCAGTAAAGCACGAAAATACATATATATTTTTTCCTTTGCTGTTATTGGCTTATCGATCTTTTGAAATTGGGAGAACCAAAGTATTTTTTTCTGAGAAAGTAAATCATGCCAATAATCTTAAGTCAGAAAAGTTCCGAATAACTGAGTGATTGATTATATAATTGATTATATTATAATATAATTTTAATTTTTATCATCTTCATGTATCAAATATACCCATTACTATTCAATTTATTCAATTATGTAGTCCATCGATCAATTTTGATTCAAAAAATCTTTAAAATTGGCCTTAATCAATTGTTTTTTTGATATATTTTTTACTAATTTCAGTGTGGAGAGTGGTTGGGATAATCCATTCCGACCTGATGGTGACCTCAGCAAAGAAGCAGATCAAATTGTAGAGTTAATCAAAGAAGGGAAACCTATTAATGATGAAACTCTTCGGAGTAAGAGTCCAAGTTTCAATAATGAAACTATCAATGAAACCATCAATGAAACCATGCACTCCACTAACTACGCCAACAATCTTACCGTAAGTACCTAACCAATCACAATCACTACCTGTCAAAATAACTCTTACTTGAGTGGTTTGTTATAAAAAAAAAAAAAAATGAACTTTTTTTTTTGTCAATTGATTTCTTGTTTATGTTCTAGCAAGCCTCACCACCTCCGTCACAGGGCAAAGGTACGAATGGATCCGCCAATGGAATGGAAGTTCAACGCGGCGTCGTTGTACCGCCTTCCCAAACCAATGCCGTGGAACATGTGACACTGAAGAAAAAGAAAGGCTGCTGTGTTATCCAATAGGCTCTAATAGTTTAGATTCAGCTTGAAATATTATTACTATGACAACTAGACTTAATATACTATATACAGTGATATCATTTAACAAAGCAAAGCAAAAAAAAAAAAGAAAAATAAATAAATAACCGTGTACGTCATATGTCGTCTTCTTCTTCCGGTCTCTGCCAATCTATCTTGTATCGCTAACAATGATAAAAATTTGCTTTGTTAAATGATAATCATGGTATTTTTAAGCTAAATTTAGAATTACTATGACGACTACTACTACTACTACTACTACTACTACTACTACATTGTAACTAAACATACTACGGAAACATGAAAGCTTGAAATAGGGATTCTTAACGATAAATGATGATATAACATCACATTCAACTATATGTACTATTAGTACTCTGTATTATTGTGGATACTATTTAAAAAAATGTTCTTAATTTTTAAGAACGCTTGCTAACGATTATAAATCAAGAAAAAAAAATTATTAATTTACTACTCCCAAATTTATCGCGCAGTAACTAAAAGATTTTAACCGTGGACTCTTTTGACTTATTATTATTATTTCAGAATAAAAAAAAAACTCCTTTACCTGTGACAAATTTTCAAAATTAGTGTGTGAAAATCAAATGTTTTTAGATTAATTTTATCAGAAAATTAGTATAATGCATTTAAGATTTATATTTAATCCAGGTTTAATTAACGGATTGTGATGTAAAATTTGATGTTAGAAAGTTTAACTAATTCCATGATATATAACTAACAGTTTTAATGAAAAAAAAATTATTACATGAATTGGGTCCGATTTCAATGAGATTACTTTCAATAATTTAAAATTTGAGTAATAGGTTACTGATTGAGAGGTAAAATTAGGTAAAATTTTTGTAACAATTGTAAGGGAAGAAATTGTTTTTTTTTTTGGTAAACAATTTTTAGTATTTGTTTAGAAGTGTAATAATTATTCGCTGTATGATTTATAAAAATGATAACAGAAGAGCCCTTACTTGGCAGCTAATCTTCTTACGTCCTAAACAAGGTGTGGTCAGGATTTAAAAAAAAAATTTTTTTTTTTTGACTTATTGACTTTTTTTTTTAATATTAGACGGTGCTGAAAAGTCATAAATAGATTTATGCTATATAATAGCTATGTTACTGCTTGTATAAATCTTAAAAAAAAAAATTTCAAAACTAAAAGTAAGTTGAGTGAGATTCATGTGAGGTTTTGATGGCTGTCATAGAGCAGGATATATTTTAGTGATAAAGAAACAGTACCGAGCTAATAATATGAATTTCCAGCGGTCCAAAATCAATTTTTGGAATTTTAACAGTAACGGATTTAAAAATGAAAAAAAAAAAATTATGGCAATTTGATGTAAAGAAGTGTAACAAATTGGAGGATGACTGTGATGTGTTTAAATTCCCGTCAAATGCTTTCACTCTAGATTTACAGTGCCCTAGGGCATTTTAAGGGATATGGGAAGAGACTTTTGATCCTTATATTCTTTACTGTGAAAACTACCTTTATAATTAATGATCAGACTGCATTTTTACTAAATTTTTTATTTTTGGAGAAAGTACGCAGTTTCGGAAAAATCATCAAAAAGTACAGTGGTGAAACTAACACTAAAAGAAAAAAAAATCAAGTCTCTATATACAAACTTTATAACAAAAGTTATTATGATTTTTTGAAAACTGAAATTTTTGGATGTTCTTTTGAAACGCCTAGGATCTATTGAGATAATTTAAAATGATTTTGGAAATGTTGTCTCAAAAGAACATCCAAAAATTTCAATTTTCAAAAAAAATTCATAACTTTTATTACAGTCATGGTAGAGCTATCATTTTTTTTTTGACCACCCTACTTTTAAATGATTTTTTTTTTAGAATTTTACAAATTTTCACTGAAAATCTGTAAGAATTTTTATATCTGTAATACTTAATCTTTTTGTTTTGGAAATTATTTGATCACTATTATAAAAATACTGTTTTTCTCAGTAAAGAGCATAGTCCAAAAGTTTCTTCTCTTGCCTTTAAGATTTGTTTAGGGACTGTACAAACAGTCGAAAAATAAAAACTGTTTTTCTAAACTTTTACGAACTTTCTTCTAGATAAGTTCAGTCAACTCCATTTTCCTAACTTACTTTACACCTTTTCTTATAAACGAAAGTTTATTGTTGTTGTTTTTTTTTTTGGAAAAAAAGTTGCTTTTTTTTTTGAAAAAAGTTACTTTTTTTTTCTATCGAAGCTAAACTTTAACCTCAACTTTCAGTCGACGCTTGTGACTTTACTATTTTGCAACACTTGTACTGAANGGAAAAAAAGTTGCTTTTTTTTTGGAAAAAAAGTTGCTTTTTTTTTTGAAAAAAGTTACTTTTTTTTTCTATCGAAGCTAAACTTTAACCTCAACTTTCAGTCGACGCTTGTGACTTTACTATTTTGCAACACTTGTACTGAAAAAAAGGCAGTGTTTGCTAGTATAACTTTGTACATTGATTGACTGGATTTGTAGCTTTTACTGATTGTTTTTTTTTAGGTAATAATCAGAAAGAAGATACAGTAAATTAGAACATAATCAGAAACTCATTATTGTAAAACAATTAAATCAGAAGAGTATTATTGATTTTACTGTAATTTAAGTGAGATAGTAATTAATACATAATAAAAGCCAAAGTATTTTCACAATCTTCCTGACTTAATTTTTTTTTAATTTTAAATATATAACGTTCAAATAAAAAGGCGAAATTTTTGAAAAATGATTTTGCGGAAAATAAAAAATTGAGTATATGTCAAAATTTTACATAACATTATGAACTGCTCAAGTCCCTGAAAATCGTTTCTATCAAAGTTTTGTTAACTCTTNATAATGTCAAAATTTTACATACATTATGAACTGCTCAAGTCCCTGAAAATCGTTTCTACCAAAGTTTTGTTAACTCTTCTTAACTTAAAAAGTGTCACAAGACTCTAATTTGTGGGATTTTTAAAAACGCTAGTGCCGAATTTTCGCCTTCTTATTCGAACACACTGTATAATTGTCAATAAAAAAAGTTATTGTTGTTACATATAATAGCTGTAATAACTCATATTTCTCACAGGTAATGATAATTCCTCGTTAACTTTAAATCATTAATCGTCGTTAATCATTAATCGTTAACTTCTGAATTCAATTTCCAAATTGTATAAGAGAAATTTTATACAGAATTTCACCTTTGAACGTAAAAAAAAACTAATATAATAATCCTTATGAAATTGGCAATTACAAAACAGTTAAAAAACGAAAGTTTATGTATACTTTCTCAAAAAACCGGTTTTCCTAGCAAAATAGAATAAAAAAGTTTGTAAATTTTGTAATTCTGTACCATGTTTTAGGTATTCCAAATTGCAATACCATTTTTGAATTTTTTTTTTGGGGAAAATCCTACAGAAAATTTTAAAATAATATTATTAAGATATTTGAACGGTTTGATGAGTCAGAGTCGTCAGACTTTCAAATTTTATGTTAACCCATAATACATCAAAGTTAGTAAATGCCCTTAGGCTAAAACAACAATATCACTTTCAACAATAGAAATTATACAACAATAAAGATTAAATTAGTATAATTATTAGTTAATTTAGAACAAATTTTTAAAATATATTTAACAAAAAAACAAAAATTTCAGTAGTTAAACCCCAAAACCATCTAACCATGCTTCTGTATTTTGTTTGGGTTGGGGCTTTTCAGTTGGAGTACTTCGTGACGGAATCAAGCGCGACATATCCGATATTGAGTCTCGTAGTTGAAACAAATTTTTACGATAAAAATATCCCAAATCGTTAAACATTAAATCAATATTTGTAGGAATTTGTGAAACTGTGTTGACAATTGCAGTTGCAGCACTTTGAATCTAAAAAAAAAAAAAAATAAAATAATTTTTTTTACGAATTTAAATTCTAATTTTCATTTAATTATTTAATGATTAATTAAATTTTTCTAGTAAACTAGATATAAACTTACCATATTCTGATTTTCATCACCGGTATTTTCGATATTCGGTTCAATACGAGCTCCTCCTCCTATTTGTCCTTGTAAATTATTTAATGGTGGAGAAATTTGAACTTGAGATCGAATTTGATTCGTCGTCAGTTGTGGTTGTAATTTATTATTAATCAAAAATTGAGCAATATTATTCTGATTCAATAATTGATTATTTTGTGGTTGACGTTGTTGAATCGGAAGTGGAGAAAATAATGGATATTGTTGAGATTGTGATTGTTGTAAAGATGGTTTAGATGATTTTGGTGAGTCCATCATTGATGAAAATTGATTAAAAATTAGATTTGTCATACTTTTAAGGAATCCATTGGATTCATAAATTGGGACATCATTTGTAATTGGATTCGGTGACACCTGATTTTGAAGTATAGGTTTTGTTTGACCTATCCCACCGTTAAGCATCTGCGCAATGTTATTTCCATTTCGGATAAAATAAGAACTTAAACTTGGTGTTTGAGTTGGTATTTGTTTTGAAATCATTTGTCTCAAATTTAACCCTTGACCTTGACCTTGACCTTGACCTTGACCTTGACCTTGAAGTCCTAAAAGTTCATTTGGTTGTAATTTAATTGTAATTGTTACCGCACCATCCTTATCTGATCGTCCAATTCCTAATTTATTTTGAACTTGATTGAATACATTAAAACTTTTTGATTGAGCAGGAGTTTCAGGAATTATTTCTTCATCTTGATAGAACATTTGATCTACTTCCGGTTCTTCAACAAAAAACTTTCGATTTTGTTCAAATGTCACTGTTGGTGGTGATGGTGATGGATTTTTAATAAAAAATGCTTCAAATGTTTGTTGTTGTGGTTGTGAACTATCTGGTACTGCTATTAACAATTCAGAATTTCCAGAAAAAATTGAAATTGTAATCAAAATTAAAAATATTTTTAACACTGACGAACCCATGGTAAAAAAAATTTGGGTAAAAATAAAAATTTCAAGACTTTTGTTCCGACTTTGATCACTTGAGTAAGGAAATACAGAAATGAAAGTGAAAGTTTGTTGTACGAATGGTTTTTATTGTTGAAAAATAACAATAAGAATACAAAATATAACAAGGAGTGAGTACTTTTTTGGAAATTTTCATTGTTAACACTTTGAGAACAACAAAAAAGTACAGTCCATTTATTTGATAGGATATTATATTCATATTATAAATTATATTCTTCTTCTTCTTACAATTAACTTTCACTTTCTCATAATATGATTACATGATTCTAAAATCCTTACTGATCAATACATAATAAGAATGGTATAAATTAATTTTTATAAATTCTAAGCAGATAGAAGATGATGGTCAAGTGTAAAATTACTTAAAAATTATCTTAATTTTATTCAATGAACAAGTTTCATTTGTAAATTCCAATGTAATAGTCTCAAAAAGTGAAATTTATTAACAAATCATAAGAAATAAATTGAGAACCAGTTGTTGTACTGTGTCATTTGACATAAGATAGATTTCAGTCAAAGGGTTTTTTTTTTGTACAAAAGGGTTCATTTTTGTTCAATTTTGTACAAAATGACGTCAATTTTGTACAAAATGACTTTCTTCTTACTACGTAAGATTTACATTTTGTAAATTTCATTTTATGAGAATTCTACCTAATATTCGTTAGTNTTTTTTTTTTGTACAAAAGGGTTCATTTTTGTTTAATTTTGTACAAAATGACGTCAATTTTGTACAAAATGACTTTCTTCTTACTACGTAAGATTTACATTTTGTAAATTTCATTTTATGAGAATTCTACCTAATATTCGTTAGTATTGGAAGAAATAGAAACTCAATTTATTTAATCCACTCAGTCGTATATTGTAATGAACTTTTAAATCCTTTCATCTCGAATGAAGTGAAAGTAAGACGAAATTAGATCCCTTAGAGTACATTAGACGGATTAGATTTATAGTGTCACGGAATAATGTCAACGGAATAAGACTTATTTTGAATTCCTAATGCCATATGTCGTAAAGTATTCTACTTTCAGCCAATCAGAGTCAATGGAGTAGAGAAATGAGAAACTGAAATTTTTTTGAATTGGAGAAAGTTACCTAACTTTTGAAAAGGTTGAGTCTTACGACATTTAGAAAGTAAAGTGTGGGAATGATTTGATTTTTTTTTGTCAAGACTTGATTGGATTTATTGGCTAATCTAGTCAAGAGATAACCCTGGAGTTTACTGGTGTGAGGTATATAGTTACAAATTAGAAAGCTACGTTTTGGCCATTTCTTTTATTTCCAACCAATCACTTTAATTTTGTATTAACCCTCTCATTTTCCTATATCTCCAGAGCTTTCNAATTGGAGAAAGTTACCTAACTTTTGAAAAGGTTGAGTCTTACGACATTTAGAAAGTAAAGTGTGGGAATGATTTGATTTTTTTTTGTCAAGACTTGATTGGATTTATTGGCTAATCTAGTCAAGAGANATGTCGTAAAGTATTCTACTTTCAGCCAATCAGAGTCAATGGAGTAGAGAAATGAGAAACTGAAATTTTTTTGTATTGGAGAAAGTTACCTAACTTTTGAAAAGGTTGAGTCTTACGACATTTAGAGAGTAAAGTGTGGGAATGATTTGATTTTTTTTTGTCAAGACTTGATTGGATTTATTGGCTAATCTAGTCAAGAGANAGTAAAGTGTGGGAATGATTTGATTTTTTTTTGTCAAGACTTGATTGGATTTATTGGCTAATCTAGTCAAGAGATAACCCTGGAGTTTACTGGTGTGAGGTATATAGTTACAAATTAGAAAGCTACGTTTTGGCCATTTCTTTTATTTCCAACCAATCACTTTAATTTTGTATTAACCCTCTCATTTTCCTATATCTCCAGAGCTTTCTTTCAAAATTTTAGTCAGTACTTTTCAAGATGGTGAACAATATAGAGCTCTGGAGTTGTTTTATTTTTTGTTCTTGGATATGGATAAAAAATTTTGTTAACTGTAGGGAAATGACTAGTAGAGGTCAACTTTTGACCAAATATAATCAAGAACTCAAATATTTTAACCATTTTGGTGCTGAAATTGCTTGGGACATGAGTACAAATTTGGAAAACTTTACAGAACTTTTAGGTAAAATCATTCATAAATCGTATTTAAAAAAAAATTTTTTTTTTTGTACAAAATTGCAAAATACAAATCTAAAATTGTACATTTTATAGGTACCAATGAGGAATTAATTTTGAAAAAAAATTTATGGAACAACGACTGGTGTGTTAAACTTTTGGACAAACATTTTCGTCGGCTTTCTCATCAAAGACAAGTTTACTTAATTTGCAGAGGTCCAAGATTTTCATCTTATCAATTAAGGTTAGTAATTAATTAAACTATAGCTTAGGTTGTTAGGTTGTTAGGTTCTTAGGTTCTTAGCTAGCGATGATTTATGGAAGTTATGTAGTTAGCTATAATGAAATTAACGGCTATCAAAATTTTTGGTAAATGAAGACCTTGATTTTCTTAAGAAAAGCTACACATAAATAATAATGTTCTCAAACACAAATCATATCATTTTAATTCAAATTACACGCCCTTATTGATAGGTCATCATAGAAAATTTGACTCCTCCTCTTTCCTTCCGATGAGATTTGATTGGTTTACTTTGAAATTATACCATGACACATTTCTTACAGTAATTTACTATCAATTCTGGCAATTTTGAGACAAACATACGACAGACAAAAAGTATGTCTTCTAAATGGAAATTGCTACCGAATGGAACCTGACCTTAACAAATTGATGGAACAAACAAAAGATGAGTGCTTACTTCGAAATGCTTGGATTGAATGGCATCATGTCATTGGGAAAGAGCTAAGTATACCTTACGTTCAATTGGTGAAATTAATGAATGTTGGAGCACGTCAAGCAGGTCAAGTCAAGTCTATTGTTATTTATATAAATAATTATTGTTATAATTAGATTAAAGATTAAAATTTTTTGATTGGTTTAGGTCGGAGTGATATTGGATCATGTTGGCGTGAGGAAATGGAAACAGATAATTTACAAGTAAAGGTCATTGACCTCTATTCAAAAGTAAAATATTTGTACTCTCTTTTACATTCATTTGTACGATATAAATTGGAACAGTACTATCGGATAGATTTGAATGGAGGTTCAATTCCAGCACATTTGTTAGGTATAAGCCTAAAATTTTTATTACATATTTGTATTTAAATATAACATTCATTTTACATATGGATGGCTTTGGTATATAATTATTTTGGAATTTTAATATAGGAAATATGTGGAGTCAACGATGGGATAGCTTGATAAATATTATTTGGCCTAGTAATCCAGAAGAAGAAATGGACAATAGTTTCATCAGGCGACATATTGGGCCTGAGGCAAAAGTTTCAGATATGGTGAATTTTGCTAACAAATTTTACATGAAAATGGGTAAACGTAAAATAATAATTATTAATATTGTTTTATATGTATATAACTTAAAAAAATTAATTGAATTGTTAAATCTTACAGGTTTCCCACCCCTACCACCCAAATTTTATAAAAATTCATACTTTGAGACCAACTCAACGAATACAAATTGTCATGGTTCTGCTGCAAATATGTTTGAAAATCGANTTCAGATATGGTGAATTTTGCTAACAAATTTTACATGAAAATGGGTAAACGTAAAATAATAATTATTAATATTATTTTATATGTATATAACTTAAAAAAATTAATTGAATTGTTAAATCTTACAGGTTTCCCACCCCTACCACCCAAATTTTATGAAAATTCATACTTTGAGACCAACTCAACGAATACAAATTGTCATGGTTCTGCTGCAAATATGTTTGAAAATCGANAAAATTCATACTTTGAGACCAACTCAACGAATACAAATTGTCATGGTTCTGCTGCAAATATGTTTGAAAATCGAGACTATCGGATTATGATGTGTGCTACTCCTACGGATTCTGATCTTCAAACACTGATACATGAAATAGGACACATTCATTACTTTATGGCTTATGAAAAGCTTCCTACGGTTTTCCAAGTCATGTTAAATACTATACTCACTGATAATTTAAGCTTGGGTTGGTAGAAATTGACTTTAATCGTAAGTATTTTGTATTTTGTTTGATAATTTAGGATGGCGGAAATACTGCCTTTCATGAAGCCGTAGGAGATGCCGTGACTTATGGTTTGCACCCGAATCCTAACATCCGCTCACTACTCAAAATCGGATTATTCAAACTTCCTCAAATTGGATTTGGATTGGTTGTTGATTTATGGAGATGGAAAGTTTTTGAAAATGAAGACAATGAAGTAAAATGGAATGAATACTGGTGGGAATTTAATCAAGAATATTTGGGAGTTAAAGTACCTGAGGGATACATCAGTCAAGGATTAGATGCCTTGGGGAAGTGTAAGGTTATCAATTGGGATTTAGGATTATTGTCAAAGTTAATAATTGATTGTTGGGTTTTTTTGTTTTTAGATCATATCGTAGACAATATCCCTTACATCAGATATTTCTACGGTAGTTTTCTCCAACATATGTTTTACGATACAATGTGTGCTGGAAAGCCTTACTGTACTTTAGAAGGTCACGGTCATAATTTCAGGTTAAATGTTAAAATTTGTAATATTTTTATAATAAAATAAAAAAATAAAAAATATTTTATGAGAAATATTTTTGATAGGAAGATGCTTTCCAGAGGATCTTCAGAACATTGGTCAAAAATTCTGGAAGAATTTACTGGTTCATCGGAAGTTACTCCTGAACCACTTCTGGAATATTATAAACCACTTCAGGAATATTTGGAGNCTGAACCACTTCTGGAATATTATAAACCACTTCAGGAATATTTGGAGTATGAAATTCAGAAACTTAATATTCCCATTGGGTGGTGACGAGTAGTGTGTATTATCTATCATCGAAGTATTATTCGTGCACCCAAGGGGCGGGGGAAGGGGGATTTAGTTTGGGAGTTTTTGACAATACTGGCTCCAAACTACGCTTAAGCATTTCTAAGCTAAAAATGGTTCTTACTTTCATGAAATTTATGTTTCAGATTTCTAAATATTTTCTAAAATTCTAATATGTTCAGCTGCTTTAAATTTTAAAATTTACAAAGGATTTAAACAGCTGTTTCAAAACTTTGAGCGGAATTTCCCGACATGTAAAGTTTGGGATCATAGCCGAACATTTCTAATGATGAAGCGATACTTGTTGCTTGATTCAAAGCTTCTTGTGGCAAAATCGATCTGCGAGACAGCTGATTGAATGCTTTCGATATATTCTCTGTAATACTAAATATAAGAAATAGAATAAAAAATTAAAAGAATAATCATATAATAAATTATAAAATTATAAATTAATTTTGCTTAAAAATAAAATAAATACCTTAGATTTACTTCTGCTAGAGGTATTTCCAGAAAACGTAGCAAATATTTGATTGAATCGATTGGTTGTAGGAACACATCTTCAATTCGTAATATGTAACACTTATGATCATTACTGAGTAGTGTTTGACATACGTTGACCAAATTATTCACCTGTTGTGACCATTCTTGAAAACCGTCGTAGTAGGATTCAAAAACTTCACTAGGTCTTGATGCCTATAATCACAACGACAAAGATTACAACGATTATGATTACCATAAAAATTAAATTAATTTATTACCTTTTTCAACATGAGTGAGTGAATAACTTCCCTTCCATCCCTAACAACAAACACAAATTTCGTAACTGGGAAAATTTTACTCAAATATTCTCCATGATTGTAAGCATATGATTCATGGATACAGAGGGTACCACTCGTTGAGGTACTTTGACCAAAAACAATGTCACGAATAAATGATCCAAAGGCAGCATGTAGGACCTTCAATTCAGTAAAACAAAAAATGATTGAATAAATTCAATTAAATTAATCATAAAATCCAAAATCAAATGAATCCCTTACATCTTCACCCACTCTAGCTTCTGTCAGTCGCAACATTTCCTTAGTAGATGCTCCCCAATTGGCTCTAAGTTTCAATACTTCCGGAATCACATGTGTCTCTTTGATACACTCGATATTGACATAATTTTCTATTAATTCCTTAATAATTTTTGATCCTGATCGTGGATAGCCTGCAATAACAATGAGTGGGGTTGAATTGTTGCGGACATGGATAGGTACACCCTAAAAATAACAAACGAACAAAATACTTCAGAAACCAACGTAAAAACAAGATTTCTATAATTTTTAAGTAAACATAATCATTAAGTATTATTAATTAAGTATAATTAATTAATTAATTAACAATAATTAAGTATTATTATTAGTACCTTCAAATGTCCAGGACATAATTTATGACCGTTCTCCTTTTCAAGGTAAGCCTTACCAATGATGTTTGACAAATCCAAATCAGGGTATGAATAGTCATATTCAATTACCGGATTTATGTTGTAGAAATAAACAATTAGTGATGTCAGGAAAATAAAAATCACAAAAACACTCAAAATTTTGAATTTTAAAATGATCTGTCGAATTCTCTGTAAGTAAAGTTTAGTAGCAACTACTGTTACCGAATACATCATAAGGAGATACGACATGAACCCTCTGAATCTTAACAATTAATTTTAAAAAAAATTCAATTAATTAATAAAGAATTTTTTGGCAATTAATTGGTAAAATTTTTTGAATTTCAAAGATCTCTTGAACCATGAGTTCATTCACCCCTTCATTTACTTCTCTCTTTTTTTGAGAGTGCGCATGCGCTCAAACCTTTTCTCTTTAGGTTTACTAATTACCGTAAATTTTCTAATATAGTGAGCTAACATGTATAACACTTATTAAATCTAAAGAGCGTATTATTTTCAAAAATAAATGTTAAATTCCTAAAGAAGCACAAACATAACTAACTAATGACTAAATCAAATAAAATTAAGTAGCACAATAAATTATGGCCAAATTTGGCACTGAAATTCAAACACGGAGATATTTGCAAAAAGAAAAAAGTCATAACAAATTTGATGTTCTATTCATTAGATTTAATGTAAACAAAAAAAAAAAGTTTTTGTATTAACTAAAAATTGTTCTGTTATGACTCTGTNATATTTGCAAAAAGAAAAAAGTCATAACAAATTTGATGTTCTATTCATTAGATTTAATGTAAACAAAAAAAAAAGTTTTTGTATTAACTAAAAATTGTTCTGTTATGACTCTCTGATGATTTGAGTTTGATGGTGTTATTAAAAATAAACTTGAAATAGTAAAAATGGGTTTAATTCTTGATTAATATTTTAAAAAGTGACAATTTTATATATTAATTAGAACAAAAATTTTTATAGCGACCTTTGATTAAAACATAATTTTACATTGCCACATTTCATTAATAAATTATCAATGGAAGTGCATTTTTTTTTGTTGTTGTGTTTTTCTAAATAATACATAAATAATTTTCATTCCGCTTTTTTGCAATAGCTACAATATCAAATATTTCCGTTTCAAAGCACTTTCGCTTGAAAGTAATTCAAAATCCAATACTTGGTCCTTTCTGAAGTTATTGCAGAAAAAAAATTTTTTTTTAAGTAAACAAAAACGGAATAAAAATTTACAATAAGTAAACAAAAACGGAATAAAAATTTACAATAAGTAAACANATAATTTTCATTCCGCTTTTTTGCAATAGCTACAATATCAAATATTTCCGTTTCAAAGCACTTTCGCTTGAAAGAAATTCAAAATCCAATACTTGGTCCTTTCTGAAATTATTGCAGAAAAAAAAAATCTTTTTTAAGTAAACAAAAACGGAATAAAAATTTACAATAAGTAAACAAAAACGGAATAAAAATTTACAATAAGTAAAGAATTATTATTAACTTCAAAATGTTGATCCCTATTATTTCATCTATAATTGGCATTGTTTACTTTAGTATTAGCAATTATTTTTTAAATAATTGTTTAAATTGTTTAAATTGTTTAAATTGATGATAGTTATTTGAAAATGTTTATGCCAGAATCGAATCAACATGTTAAAGGACGCTTAAAGTACATATTACGGTATTTGTGATTAAGTTGACAATTTTAATTAGTAATTAATTCAATAATTAGAATTTACTATTTTTAATTTAGTGTGCTGTAAGTAAATTTTACAAATTGAGATTAAAAATGAATAATTCTAATAAAACTATGTTAGTTACATGAATAGAAAGAAAATTTTTTAGTCAAAATTATAGTAAAACTAATCAATAAATCAAAGTTGATTAATAGAAATATTAGTAATTGAGAATTAATTAAGAACTATTGAAATGTATAACCAGTAAATATGAACTAGTTGCTAAAAATTGAAAGTAAAAATATTAAATTGGCTATTTTATAGTAATAACTGTTATTTTAAGATACAGCTTTATTAAAGACTAGACAAGTTTTGATTCGAAAAACATTATTGATGACTTTCGTAAATTGTACTTTACTAAACTAAAGCTTACAAAGTATTATTTGTAACAATTAATGGATTAATTGTTACAAACCGAGCCAGTTATGAATAAGAACTTATAAAAACTGGTCAATTGTAATAAATTTCATCAATAATTTTAAAAATTAGAATTATAATTTTAAAATTATCCGAATTACAATTGACAATTTATGCCTTTTCTAGAATTTTTTTTCTGGTCAATTTACAGTTGTGAATAAATTATTAGACTTGTGAGAAGTTACTTTTGGTACATGCTCTTTGCTGGAGAAAATCCACGAATCCATAATAGATTTTTTCAATTTTTTTTTTGATAGATACCACCACCTAAGGTTGTTAAGTTGTTAGGTTCTTAGGTTATTAGGGTAGGATTATTTCCTTTGTGCTTAGTGGTATACTTAGCGAAATAAAATTAAAATATATTTAAAAAAATTAATTAATTACCATAGATTTTCGTCCAGTAAAGAGTATGAATGAAAAGTAACTTCTCATGCGTTTAAAATTTTTTCCTCCACTGTATAATAATTAATACAAGGACATTAATTAATAATTATAAGGAACATTCATAATTGGATCTTTATCACTGACATTTTCTGTATTAAATTAATTTAATACAAATTTTATTGGGATGTAGTAGGGTCACATTGCAAAAGTCGTACAATTGATGGGTCACTTTTGGCCCCTTCGATGAACTCTTCGATAGATAGTTTTCCATCCATATTCTTATCCATTTGTCGGAATATTTTGTCAGTCCGTTTCTCAGGAGTCGATTCATCATCTGGCATTTTCATCACAGTCCCCACCATTTTGTAAATTGCCTTAAAAAAAAAGAAAATAAATCATGAATTCAACCATGGAGTATTCATAAATCAACGCTGAGGTTAGAGAAAAAAAACCAAAACCAAAAAAAAAGAAACTCGACCATCCGCTCAAGACCAAGCTGGTGAATCTGATTTTACTCAATTACCCGCTTTCACTCGTCGGCATAAATCTTGACTCGAGAAAACTTAACGTTTTTTGAACTTATCTACTACTATATTGTATTTTATTTTTCAAAATATACCAAAAAAGAAAATGGTATACTTGTTCCCGTAATATTGTACACTTACAGAAACAATTTCCAACATTTCCTGTCTAGAAATGAATCCATTACCATCCAAGTCATACATACTAAATGCCCATCGAAGTTTTTGTTCCAGCTTTCCCCTGGATGTTACAGAAAGAGCACAAAGAAACTCTCTAAAATCAATTGTTCCATCTCCATTTGCATCGAATGTTCGGAAAACATGTTCTGCAAACTGTAAAAAAAATATGGAAGAAGGATAATACTGTCAGTTGGAAAAGAAGAGAGAATCAGGAGATATACGAAAATCAATTATTTTCTAAAAAAAATCGGTAAAAAAAATTGTGAAAAAAAAAAAAAAAAATACAAAAAATACCAAAAAAATACAAAAAGTACCTTGGAAGCATCACCGTACGGGAAAAAGTTTCCATAAATCTTCTTAAATTCGTCTACAGACAGACATCCTGATGGACAATCTTTTAGAAAACCTTTGTACCATTCTTGGATTTCGGCATCTGACATGGAAAACAACAAAATAATCAGTTAATGGACTCACCTTACCCTAAAGTAGTTACTTCTAGTAAAAATATATAAACCATCCAACGGATGGATTTTCAAAAAACTAAGCAAAAAAATAAAAAACCTTCGGGAAGGATATAAAAAAATACATGACATTTTCTTAGAATTGAGGTAAATAATCATTCCTTGAGGCTCAGATGTTGAGAATCTGAACATAAAAATGAAAAAAATAAATAAAATTCCATATAATTTCCTTCCAACTTTCTCTTATTTTGAAGAGAAAGTTAGTTTATATGAGATCAACAAGCGACACTCCTGGCCAAATTATGTTTGTTAAGGATTCAGTCACATAAAATACATCTTTTTCTTATATAATAAGAAATAACACATGGTTCCTACTCTAACCATAGAAATTACTTTCACTTCCGTTTTTTTTTTACTTTTACTTGAGTTAACTCCCTTTAGGCTAATGCTAACAGACTCATTTCATTTGACTTTCTCCTACTTTTACAATTTACAAAACAAAGATAAAATTTTTGATCCAACTCTAAATAATAATAATAATAATAATAATAATAATAATAATAATAAAATTTTGGTAAAATATGCTTTGCTTTCTCTTGGTTTAACTTAATCCTTCATTTTCTAACACGCTACTTCCTAATTCATGGTTATTTTCAAGAAATTATGAAAACACTTTTGAATAATATGTCCTGAACTTTCACTCCCCGTTAAAAAGAAAGCAAAAAAAAAATTTTTTTTTTCTGTTTGTTTTGTTTTTAAGCTGGACATTTTACAAATGGAAGGAAACGGAAATCATAAAATCACAACAAATGAAGAAAGTCAGTGAAAATTAGGAAATAATGTTATAAACTATAAATTATTAGAGCAGAAGTGAGTGAAAGTGAGTGAAAGCTTCATTGNAAACACTTTTGAATAATATGTCCTGAACTTTCACTCCCCGTTAAAAAGAAAGCAAAAAAAAAATTTTTTTTTTTCTGTTTGTTTTGTTTTTAAGCTGGACATTTTACAAATGGAAGGAAACGGAAATCATAAAATCACAACAAATGAAGAAAGTCAGTAAAAATTAGGAAATAATGTTATAAACTATAAATTATTAGAGCAGAAGTGAGTGAAAGTGAGTGAAAGCTTCATTGTTAAAGAATTTGAAAAACGGAAAAAGAAAAGTTATAAGAAATTGATCATAACGATTTCTTTGAAGTTTAGATTAATAATTTATTAAATTTAACTCTGAAATGCTTCTTCTTTTTTTTTTTTTTTTTTTTATTTTTAAGCATACATTACTAAGAAAGTATCATATTTTCTCTGTTTCCTAAAAAAACAAACTTTTTTTTCTTTTACAGACATAATGAACATTAGTTAAAGTTTAAAAAAAAAAAAACTTGTATAACTCACCAGAAAATTCAGTATTTTCTCGTAAATCATTGAGAACCTCTGGTTTAAGTTTACTGTTCCCTTTTCCCATGTTGAAACTTCAGGATCAATATTTTCTTGTGCTTCTTACAGTTTTTCTTAGTAATATCTCGTTGTTGAATAATTACAAAGTTTGACTTGAATTTTTCAATAATTTATATAGTATAAGGAAAAAAAAAGGGAGAAAAAAAAGTACAGGAGTGAAAGTAGGAGATTAATTTTAATATAAAAAAAAAATNGTAGGAGATTAATTTTAATATAAAAAAAAAATAAGTGAAAGTCTCTCGCTGGTCCTGAAAGATAACTTGTTCCTTAATTTTTTAACCAAAAAAAAAAAAAAAAATTAAAAAAAAATTCTCAAAAATTTTTTT
Organism: Holacanthella duospinosa; assembly: GCA_002738285.1. Classification (NCBI taxonomy): domain Eukaryota; kingdom Metazoa; phylum Arthropoda; class Collembola; order Poduromorpha; family Neanuridae; genus Holacanthella; species Holacanthella duospinosa. The sequence continues at coordinate 774,001 of NIPM01000028.1, forward strand.
TAAATTAAATTATGTTCCACAGCGTCCAGAGAGTTAGAACTTGAGTTGATGGATCTGATTCAGATTACTCCAAGTATTAGTAAGTTTTAAATGTAAAAAATTTTCAAATTTCCTACCTAGTAGTAGTATGTATGTTACTTAATTAGTTAAATGTCAAAGTTTGTCTAATTTATTTATGTCTCTACTACTACTGCCTGGTTTGAAAATAGGGGATTTTAGAATTAAATTTTCTTTTTTTTTTAAATTGGATCAGTTGAGTTTGAGAGTTTGGGAATGAACTTTCTCCTTGAAGTTGTCAGTCTGAAGGATACAACTATATGTTGAGGATTCAAAATACGAGCCTTGTTGTCTTCGACCAATGATAGTCAAGCATGTGTGGTGGATGTTAGAGTTATAATAAATTCTCCTACTCCAATCAAGTCCACTGAGGTTAGGAAATACAAGTGAGACCTGGAAATAAAAGGAAATAATCTAAAGATACTTTCACTCAATACTTTCTCCCAGATACAACAACAAGAATTTAGATCTACAAGATCTTCTCTTTTTTTTTTATATCATGGGAATTTCATGAACTTAAACATCACAAATCCTCATCACATGCTAACTATTTACTCCGTTTCCATAGTATTTAGGATTTAGACTCTATACTTGAACTTACAACACACTCTTCAGTGAATTCGTAAACATGTTTTTACCAGTCATGAAATATTTGAACGTGTGGATTAATGAAGTCGTGATACTCTTAATTGGGCTTTCAGGTTTTTTTTTTTTATAATAACAACTTTATGATCTTGGAAATTCTGACAAATTTTTGTAGAAACATGAAACCCTTGTTTTTCTACCATATCTTTGAGAAATTATAAGTATTATTAGCAAAATGACGTAAGTTAAATTTTGTTTCACGTTTTATAATTTCCTGTACTTACTTACTACAAGTAAGGTAACTTGAGGCAGATTTATGTATTTTTATGGTCTGTATAAACTTTATAAACTAATAAAACGTTAAGTTTTAGTGTGTTACTTTTCTCTTAAATTTAAGAACATAACGGTATAATTTAAACTGGTTGAAATTATGTTACATCGTTAATAGCTTGGTAACACCTGAGGAAGTAACTTGGTAACTATGTAACCATTGTTGAAGTTTTATAGTTTTACGCTTTCGGTTATATAATATATTNATAAACTAATAAAACGTTAAGTTTTAGTGTGTTACTTTTCTCTTAAATTTAAGAACATAACGGTATAATTTAAATTGGTTGAAATTATGTTACATCGTTAATAGCTTGGTAACACCTGAGAAAGTAACTTGGTACTACTATGTAACCATTGTTGAAGTTTTATAGTTTTACGCTTTCGGTTATATAATATATTTTTTTTAAATTAATTTTACATATGTCATATCTTAAATTTCAAATTTCAAAATTTCCAGATCAATTTCTTTTAGCTGGAGAGGAAAAAAAAAATAATAGGTTCTATTTGTAACAAAAGGTTCAAAGAATTCTGCCAAAAGCATTAGAAAAACTATCCAAAAAACATAAAAGAGAAAATAAAATAGTTTTCTCTAAACTATTTTCTTTAGAATATAATTTTTTTTTAAACTTACAAAATAGAGAAAGTTGTTTGGAGAACTAAAAAAATTGAAAAAAAAACAACTGAAATTGACAAGACTTAAGTACGAAGCACACAGTGGAACTAGACAATAAAATTTATACTTTCATCGACAAAGTTACAAAGATGACTAACTACTTCGCCTGTTTATGTTTGAAAAAAGTAAAACAAAAGTTCATGGAAATGAGATAGTTATCAACATGATTCATCTTAAAATTTTGGCTTAAAATTGCTTCAAACTTTCATCACAAAGCCATAATTTCACTTTTACTACAGTGCGTCTCAAATTCTTAAGAACATTTTTAAGAACTTAAGAAGTTACTTTTGTGTAATTCTCTTTACTAGAATAAGGAGCGTTTTAAAAAATATGAGCCCTTTATCTTTCAGTTTCCAGAAAGACCATTGGAAAGTAGTAATTTCAAGTGAAAATATCAAGTATTTACGATCATTAGATGAGAAGTTATGATTTTTTTTTAAATTAAAATTTTTTGGATATTCTTTTGAAACATCCATCTCTTAAGAAAATTGTCTCAAAAGAATATCCAAAAATTTCAATTTTCAAAAAAAATCATAAGTTCTCATCCAATGGGCGTGGACGCTTGATTTTTTGACGTCAAACACTACTTTTCAATGCCCTTTCGAAACTGTTAACACTTTCTCCAGAAAAAAAAATTTTTTTTTTGTTTAAAATAACACGCTTCGTATTCTTAAGAACGCTATTTTCTCCAACAAAGTGCATGGGACAAAAGTAACTTCGAGCGTTCTTAAGAATCTAAGGCGGACTGTATATTTCCAGTAATAATCACTCTGGAATAAAGTTTACACAAATTTCATTGGTGAAAGTTTTATTTTTGAAACAAAATTATAGACTTATGGATTGAATGAAGTAAGGTGAAGAGAAATTGTCGTGAGAAAAAGTATGAAATTGAAAGGAAATCCTAAAACCCCAACCCCAGCACGTCATCCCCTACTTTTTCTCGTTAAAAAGTGTAAAAAATAAAACTGGGTAGGGAGAAAGTGGGCTAAAGTGATTTTGAAAAAAGGGTTAAAAGATATAAAACTTGAACCGGAAACTTATAAACTCAAAGGATTGTTTTGCATCAAACCCAAACATGAAAAAGTACTTTATGTTCTTTTTTTTTGAGGAGGGATTTTTAAAAACATTTCTCATGTCACCATGTTGGTTTTTTCCGTTCATTCACATTTCAACAGTTAATAACAATAAAAAATAAATTAGAAGAGTAACAACAAGGCAGAGAGTAAGGGTTGGAAAGGATTTTGAAATTTTATTAAAAAAGCAGATAACCATTATTTGCATTAGTCTTTCAAACGATTAAAAAAAATTTTTTTTTTTTTTTTTTTTTTGCAACCCTGTCATTTACATTATTCAGATTACAAAAGGTTCTTGAGAAATGGAAAATAAGCGGGAAAAGTTTTTCAAAAACTTTCACTGGAAATTATTTCCTTTTCTCTTTCAACAGACCACAACAAGAGAAAACTTTGGTTTACTTTTCATCATTTTCAGGCTCTTGAAATAGTGAAAATAAGTAGAAAATTACATGCTGGTAGAGTAAAAACGTAAAAAGAGATCCTTGAGAATTTATGGAGAAAGTCTCTCTTTACTTTCTCCTGTAGTCATGGGGAGTCATTTTTATTAAGAAAAATTTGTGAAAGTGAGTGATAGATTAGGAATTGAATCCCTTTGACAAATTTACTCATGCTGTTACTTCTTTTATACATAAATAAATAAAAATCACTTAAGTATGAATTTTGTGGGTTTCTTAATCAAATTTGTACACACTGTACATAAAATAAAATAAATTATTAAAATTACTTTAAAAAAAAATTACTATAAAAGGCTAAAAAAATTACTATAATCTGGATAAGCAGGAGTTCTTCGTAGTGGATTCTAATCTGAATAATTTTCACATCTTAAATTGAAGAAAGTATTTATATATATATATTTTTGCATATTATATTTTTCTTTTAAGTACCAGTAGAGATACATATATACGAGATTATGAGAACACAAACTAAAGAAAAGTTTCAAGGATTTATGAAACAGGAGAAAAATTTTACGACTGGAGAAAGTACCCTTGAGTCTTTCACTTTTTATTTCTTAATCCTACACTTATTATCGCTTTCTTTTTTATTTTTTTACTAACAATTATTATTTTTATAATCTTTAGGGGAAAGTTGAGAAAGTTTAGTAAAAACTTTTCACAATAATAACGACTGTATCTACTTTTTTTTTCATGACTAAGGAGATTTTGTGACAATTAAAAAGTGTAACTAACAAGAGTTTTTTTAATGTATATTTTGTGATATACAGGCTCCTCAAACTTTATAATAATTTGAAAAGTGAAAGCAACAGAAAGAATCCTTTTTCTTTTCATTTCTTAATACAGTGTGTTGCAAAATACTTATTAAACTTCATTTTCTGCNCTTAATACAGTGTGTTGCAAAATACTTATTAAACTTCATTTTCTGCATGAATTTATTCCTATTTGATGTTTAAAATAACGATTTTTCTTTTTACAAGAGGTGGCAATTCCAATTTCAACTACAATTGAAAAAAAAATATAATTGAAATTGAAAATTTCTTTAAGATTTTCAAAAAATTTAGTAAAAGGTGAAAAGAGAGGTNAAAAAAAAATATAATTGAAATTGAAAATTTCTTTAAGATTTTCAAAAAATTTAGTAAAAGGTGAAAAGAGAGGTGGAGAAAGTGTTAAAAAAATTACATCCAAACTTCAATTTTCAATGAGTTTTTGTAATACAAAATATTCAGNAGGTGGAGAAAGTGTTAAAAAAATTACATCCAAACTTCAATTTTCAATGAGTTTTTGTAATACAAAATATTCAGAAAAAGTTACCTTAATTTTGTTGCAAAAACTCAATAGTACGTCAAATTCACTTTAATTTTGTAACAACTTTCTCCGCTTTCTTTTCACCTTTTACATACAAAATTTCTTGAGAATCTTTTATGTAATTTTTTTTTCATTTATCCTTTGTACATTGTATTTGGATTTAGATATACCACTTCTTGAAAAAAAAAAGTTATTTAAACATCAAACTTGAATGAATTCATCCAAAATACGAGCTTCTGTAAGCTTTATGCTACACNAGAAAAAAAAGTTATTTAAACATCAAACTTGAATGAATTCATCCAAAATACGAGCTTCTGTAAGCTTTATGCTACACACTGTATATACTCTACTTTTGTATTAAAAGTTAGGAAGTTGGGTGAAAAATTGGGAATTTGGTGTNACACTGTATATACTCTCCTTTTGTATTAAAAGTTAGGAAGTTGGGTGAAAAATTGGGAATTTGGTGTATAGACAAGAAAATATAAAGAAAAAAGAAGTTTCTTTCTTTGTAACTGACGTTGACAGATCTTTATTACAACAAAAGAAAAGGATTTTGATCTATCTGTATCTATACAGATAATTCATCGAAACAAAAGAAAAATTCGTGGTTATTCAACCGGAAATGCCACACAAACCGAAGAAACTATAACCAGTAGGGATTAAAACTTATTAATGATAATTTCATTATTTAGTTTGTCTTATACAAAATTTTTACAAAAAAAAAAAAAATTTTTTTTTTCACGCTGTATTTTTTTCCAAAAATTTGGACTCTCTTTTTTTTTTTTTTTTTTTTTTGTTCTTANTTAGCAGCAGTAGTGTAACACGCGTGTGACTTTGTTTTAGCACTTGATAAGACAGGTTTACCAACTTTTTTTTTTTTTTTTTTTTTGGAAATAAGTTTTTTCACACTTGAGACTTCTACTTTTTCTTTTCATTCTCAAAAAAAAAAAACTTTTACCTGTCGAGATGGTTTGAGAAAGGCTTTCGAAAATCTTTTTTTATTACACGACTGTCAGAGAAAGCAGGCGCAACAGCCTTCTTCCATATAACAAACTTTTTACTAATACTGTAAAAAATGAAGAGGATTCAAAAACTTTCTCCAACTGTAAAGAAAATGATCCTCCAAATAATTCCTATTTCTTTTTCTAAAAAATTTTTTTTCTTTAATTTATATAAAAATATTGTCTACTTTCTCCTCCACTTGATCTAACTAAGTTTATTAAATGTCACCATGGATGACTAATGTTTTTGATTTCAATTTCTAACAATACTTATTCTTAAGTNCTGTAAAAAATGAAGAGGATTCAAAAACTTTCTCCAACTGTAAAGAAAATGATCCTCCAAATAATTCCTATTTTTTTTTCTAAAAATTTTTTTTTCTTTAATTTATATAAAAATATTGTCTACTTTCTCCTCCACTTGATCTACTAAGTTTATTAAATGTCACCATGGATGACTAATGTTTTTGATTTCAATTTCTAACAATACTTATTCTTAAGTNACTAAGTTTATTAAATGTCACCATGGATGACTAATGTTTTTGATTTCAATTTCTAACAATACTTATTCTTAAGTTTAGATTTAAATACATATAGAAATGTATTTAGAAATTCAATTTCTACACTCAGACTAACAAGTGTTTCATTTAGTTCCAAAATTATAAAAGTTTTATTTTTATTTTTTCAAGTGCTATAGCATCAGAGTTCGAAAATATCATGATATTTTCAAAAATATCAAAAATATCGGATATTTTGATATATATCAGATATTNTATTTTTGTTATTTTCACGCATTTGATATTTTTAAACACAATTCACACGTTAGGGTCAATTGAAACCCAAATCAAGGCAATGTTAATCACCTGATTAGGAACTAACTACCAACCAAATTAATGCTGCTTGGAAATACACTTACGCCTATGGCTTCATGGGTTGTCTCTAATTCAAAAACTGTTGTTTAATGAAAATATCAAAAATATCATGATATTTTCCGAAATAAATATCATGATATATATCGTGATATATATCGATTTGATATTTTCTTCGAACTCTGTATAGCATGTCTGATGAGAAAAAGGTTTTTATATAAGTTCACTACATCAAAGAATTTTCTTTAACATGATACATTTTAGTTTTAATTCATTAAAAACCTCAGAGTCAGACTAAGAGGATTTTATATAGAAAGTAGTCTTCTCAAATAGATGAAAGAATGAAAAAGTGTAATTTAATTAAAATCCAATGTTATGTTCTGTTGAGCTTAGAGAAAGTATTACCACACGACGACGACTGTTCAGTTCAACTCTATTGTGTCTCATTTCTTACAAAATTTGATAGCGGACTTTTCAAAAAAGAGAAAGTATTACAAGTGAGAAATCCCGGAAAGAGAAACCACTCTCTGTCTTCACTCTTTTCATCAATTCACTATGCTCTCTTCTTCGCTCGTTCATTCATTGGACAAGCTGGGGGTTTTCTGTGGAGTTGGAATGAAATCCCAAGTATCTATAGGAAATTATTATTGAAAGGAAACCAGAATTCAATCGCAAAACTAAATACTTTCACCCACAAACTATCTATATCTCTCTTCACTTTCTTTTTACAGAGCCCTTGCTGAGACAGAGACTGTATATTATTATTATTAAATCCCCTACAAAACCGACTCCCCTCTGCTCAAACTCAATAATATAATGATTCTTGTAATAAAAAGGTTTCATTTTATATAATAAAAAAAGACATAAAGGAGTAAGAAAAAACGGAAAAAGAAGTGATTTTGATAAGAAATTCTCAACCTCTAACACATTCAGACTTTTTACTACTAGAAATGAAAACATGTAAGGTTATTAAGGTTAGATTAGATTTGATTCCTGAAGAATTTCTATCATGCTACAACCTAATTTGAATATCGAACTTTAGATAAACTTTTAAGTAGTCTTGGAAAAGTTGAGAAATTATCCGGCTTGGGTCGAGGGAAACGCCGGCACTTGGATATGAGGAAACGGCTACGCTGGCGGTTTCACTCAACATGCACCATAAAGGCTAATGTATACTCCAGAATTTCATCTTCATTCAATCTGCATTTACTTCTCATCTTCATCTTGCTAGTCATTTTTGCAATATATACTCGCTTTTCATTCAACTCTCGTTTCATCCTACCTTCAATAAAGGGAGGAGGGAGGTGAGTTTTCATCTAGAGCAAAAGTTGGATTCAATCCAACTTTTGCTCTAGATGAAGATGAGAGTATAATGTTAAGAGATGGTCTCACTCTCCCCAAACCAACAAAATACGACTAAGACCCAAATTGATTTCAGTTTAGCTCCACCCATTACCTTTGCTTTTTCTTGTATTTTAAATTGGAGTATACATTAACTTCAAATTGAAAATTAAGATGAAAATGGAGGTGGGATGGAGATTGAATGAAGATGACTAGCAGAGGATTTGAGTATACATTAACCTTAAACCAATATGAACTACAGTCAATATGAATGTGTGCCAGAGAAAAATAAAAAGTCAAAAAATTTGAGTCATTAAGATACAGAAACCTAGAATGAGACTTCAGATAACCGAAAAGTAAAATAAACTTGAAAGCTACGCCCGTTTTATACTTAATGTCATTCGTCCTTCATTCGAATGAAATGTAGTATGATTGATGAATTTTTTTAAATAATCTGCAATCTAATTTACTTTGACAATTAAGATTTTTGCAAAACTTCAATAATCATACTGTATTTCATTCAAATTAAGGACGAATGATATTAAGTATAAACCTGGCGTTAGAGATTATTAACTTAATTAAATTGAAACACAATAGTTTGCAAAAAAAAAATTTTTATTTATTTATTTATTTTTTCGTTGTATAAAATTGATAAATATGATTATTTATTTAGCTTTGAGTCGGTAGAAATATGAAGTAGCAGACTCTTTTTCATTTGTTTTAATCCACATAATTACCTAGTCGGGTGGGTAGAACCNCGTTGTATAAAATTGATAAATATGATTATTTATTTAGCTTTGAGTCGGTAGAAATATGAAGTAGCAGACTCTTTTTCATTTGTTTTAATCCACATAATTACCTAGTCGGGTTTTAATCCACACAACGGCCGGATTAGTAAAAAATAAAAACAACCGGCCATTGTGTTTTCACTGACTGAGCCTGTTTATTTACCGACTTCTCCTAGACTGTTTATGTGAAATGCTTTCACTCTATCTCCTATAATTTTGAAAATAAGATACTTCAACCAAAGGAAGCGTATCTGAACTATTCAATAGAGTTTTAATGAAGTTAGTTTATAGATTGTAAAGAGAAAATCAAATAGAATTTTGAATTTTGAATTTTTAGTTACAAAATATGATTATAAAAGGAATAAAACTTTTTTTCACAACTTTCACTCGCATCATATCATTTCATTTATTTTTAACCACAAACATCATAGCTGGAGGAGCTTATGGAATTCATGTATCCGTCTGTCTGTCCATAAGTTTATAAGAAACAACGATACTAACTTGATAATATTTTTATTAAGTATTCATACAATAAAAAAAAAAGTTAATTAACCCTGGATTGACCAACTAAAAAAGTAAAAAAAAAAAATCCACCAACTTTAGATTTAGTATTTAGTCTACTAACATATTTTAAAACTTTTTTTTTTCTTATTCAACACACTTGTGGGATTATTTTGTAATTTTAAACCAATTTATTTAATTCCCATGGTCTAATATCAAAGTAAGTACACCGGAAGTCACATTTTGTATGTCAAACCCTGTTGCACACCGCTGCCACCATTTGATAAATGATCTCAATTCATGCTCACAGGAACTTAGATAATAAATCATCCAAAATAGGACCCTTCTCACACTTGTAATTTTATTCTGCTTCATGAACAAGAACAAATTGAACAAGAATAGAATAGTATTATATTTTTTTTTGTTGAATTACTATCAGAGTAAGGGGAAGTTATTGAATAATATCTAATAATAAAAACTAAAATACAATAGAATTTAAGAAGAAAAAATTTAAATTTAGAGAAGTGTTCCTAAAATTTTTGGTAGGACTGTACTAACTTTTGTGGTTTTTGAGAGCAGAGAGGAGTTTTTTACTCCTTGAAATGTTTGTTTGAAGGTATTAATGGAATTATTAGCTTAAATCCCGTNTTGGTAGGACTGTACTAACTTTTGTGGTTTTTGAGAGCAGAGAGGAGTTTTTTACTCCTTGAAATGTTTGTTTGGTATTAATGGAATTATTAGCTTAAATCCCGTTTTGCCAAATTATGAACACTATCTTTTATCTAATGTTTTTAATAGGCAGAAGTAAAAAAAAAAAAAAAAAAAATTTTTAACGAAAAAGTGAAAGTGTAGAAGAGAAAGTCATTATATTAAGGGGGCGCGTTGGTTTTGGTTGAAGAGGAAGAGCATAATTACATAAGTTCCATTATAAGAAAAAAAGCTATAGACGGAAGCACTAGAAATTGGTGAAAGTTAAGAATTCCTATTAAATGGAGAAGTTCATTAAAAACTAAGGTTAATCAGTAATCAAACTAAGGAAAATTTTAAGACTCAAAAAACTTAAGAGTTAAGGAAGATCTTAAGTGCCTAAAAATTGAATAAGACAAAAATTAGGCGTTGTAATGTGTCATGGCAAAAATTGAAAAACTTTTTATCAAAACTCAAACGTACTCAAACTCTTACAAGTAAGAATGAACTTACTACTCAAAATCTACATAATTCAAAATCTTACTTTGACAAAAAAAAAAGTTTTTTTTTTTCTTTCTAAAATTTCAAAAACTCAAACATAGTACAAGGACTAATTTTTAGAAAGTAGTAGTACTTTTTCTGTATAATTTTAGTAAAGTGAAAGTATAAAACCACATTAATTTCCCTATTGCTTTCGCTCCGGATTTCCTTTCCATGTTAATTAATATCTCAATCCGAATCTGAAAATTAGTTTACGTTTCACTATATCTATATGGTAATCAAATAAAATTTTTTTTTTTTTTTTTTTGGTATAAGTGTCAGAGAGGACTTTTTGGGGACTTGGGTAAGGGTACCTGAAGACCACACATTCAAAACACCATCAAAATTCAAAGTAATTAGATTATTAAATGATACAGTCAAGAGAACTATAATAAATTCATTCTCCTGACTCCTGACTAGTAGTAGCTTTAGCCTTTGGGGTATAGAAATATGGGCTAGTTACATAACAATTTCATTTTTTTTTTTTGAAAATTTTTTTTTAATGTTAAAATTTTTTATTTTTTTATAAGCTACTTTCATCAATTTTTGACAATTTAATGGAGCAAACTTATTGGAATTATTATATTGCAGCTGTCGTCATTGGTTGAGACTTTTACTGGTTATTTGTAATGTAAATAACATTACAAATAATACCAATAATTAATATGTAATTATGTCTCAATATAGTACATTATAATAGTACTTNCTTTTACTGGTTATTTGTAATGTAAATAACATTACAAATAATACCAATAATTAATATGTAATTATGTCTCAATATAGTACATTGTAATAGTACTTATTAATCTAACCTCTATGGTTAGTATTAGAATACGAAACTTTAATGAGAGTTTTGTATATTTTAAAGCATTTAAGTTGAGAAATTTAAATCAATGATTACATTATCATGATTGGTTGAATTCAAAACCAATCTACTACCAATGATAAATCATTAGTAATGAAATGAATCATTGAATTCAGCTACCTTTGTAACCATGGAAATATCATATACATATATATATATATATATTATATGAAATCTTATGAGTTATAACTTATTATATAATGTATAAGTTTGTAATACAACTTATTATATATCAAAGTGCAAAGAGGTAAAAGCTTTATCGATTTATTAAGGTATTGGGTATTCTAAAGTGTAAGTCAATTATTAATTAAATTTTTTGGTTTTTGAAAACTACTTTAAAATTGAGAATGTGCGGAGTTTAGGGAGCAAGGTACACTTTAATTGGTATCACGGTGTATATGTTACTATCTATGCGTCTTAATTTTCCATTGTGTGTGTATTTTTTAGTTTCCCATTGTGCAAAAAAATGGTGTCTTTAAAAATTTTAGCCTGAGGGCAAAAAAAAAAAAAAAAATTTTTTTTTAAATTTGCCTCTGGCTATAAGATCACACAATAATTATATAATGGTCCTGAGACAAATGAAAATCTCGCTGAATAGGACCTTTTAGTACACTTCAAAATTCAGAAGTATTCTTTTGTTTTTTCTTGGGGGGAAGAATGATTAAGGTCAGAATTGACTTCCTGACACATTGAACTTATACAATAGTATCTATGACAACAGGATCAATGATTTCTAAGATAAATCCTCTCATTTGTTCAGCTCTAGATATTAATTTCAAAAATCTCCATCATCAATAATGGTCAGAATTAGAATAATAATAATTATTAATTCTTGAGTAATAATTACTAAAATCTACAATGGAGAAAATAATAATAGACGAAATTGGATCAAAAGTAGTCAAGGGATGATCTAATGTGGTTAATAAATCAATTTAAGATTAAAAAAAAATCTACCTGCTATTGATAATACACAATCATAATTATTATTATATTGATAATTAATATGTGTGATTGANTTATTAATTCTTGAGTAATAATTACTAAAATCTACAATGGAGAAAATAATAATAGACGAAATTGGATCAAAAGGTGTCAAGGGATGATCTAATGAGGTTAATAAATCAATTTAAGATTAAAAAAAATCTACCTGCTATTGATAATACACAATCATAATTATTATTATATTGATAATTAATATGTGTGATTGATTGATTTTTTTTTGAGAAGCGTAAGAAATTTGAGTTTTTTGAAGATATAAGGATTTTGATCAATTTGGGATTCATCTCCTAAAGTCTAAAGATTGAATTTGTTGATTGAAAAGGTGTTAGTCGTCGGTAGTATTGGATATTTTTTTGATTAACTAAACAAAGTGCCATTGATTTGATTTATATCTGGCATCATTATGAGCCTGGTGCCAACATTTTAGATAGTTCCTCATCTTGAAGACAACCCTTGAGAAACTCTNTAAAGTCTAAAGATTGAATTTGTTGATTGAAAAGGTGTTAGTCGTCGGTAGTATTGGATATTTTTTTGATTAATTAAACAAAGTGCCATTGATTTGATTTATGTCTGGCATCATTATGAGCCTGGTGCCAACATTTTAGATAGTTCCTCATCTTGAAGACAACCCTTGAGAAACTCTNTCTGGCATCATTATGAGCCTGGTGCCAACATTTTAGATAGTTCCTCATCTTGAAGACAACCCTTGAGAAACTCTTCTTGAGTCAATTGACCATCACCATTTTCATCCATCTTGGCAAAGATACTCTTGGCTCGTTCTTCAGCTGAATCTTGAGGTCGATTGGATGAATTCGTTCCTAACATATCGTAGATTGCCTGAAATTGAAAATAATACAAATATTATTAATAGTTATATCAAAGGTAGACGGAGTTAATAGTTCTTTAATGTATCACTTTAGTATAACAGGAGGCTCAATGATCAAACCGGAGATCAAAGGTATATTTTATTGTCGTACTGTACATGTAACATCTATCAAGCCACAAAGAAAATCCATTTTTAGAATCATTCAATTATACGCTATATTGATTCTTATATCATTATATAAATCTATAGCCTGTCCAGTAAAATAAAAGTCCAACCTAAAGATAAGGTTATCCAACAAAAGAAGAAAAATGAACCTACTTTCTCTTATTATAGTAATGAACACATAACCTAAAACCTTAGATTTCCTAATAGCAAATCAAAAGAGAAAGAGAGAAAGTTATTCTATCACTAATTCCCTATCACATACTTTCTCTTCTCAAGGTCTATACACAAGATGTTAGTTGTAGCAGTTGTAGTATTGCCAAATCTACCGGAAATTGCACCCAAGAGTCCAATTAAAGTGGTTTTTCACTGCACAAAGTTTCAAATTATCATAGTACAATCTAATTCCAAATCTTCTTTTTTTTTTGTCTCCACCGATAGGGAATAAAATGAAATTGGGAAAAAAATAAGAAACGAAAAGCTGGAGATAGGGAAATCCCCATTGGTTTAAATAAATGATCCTGACTCTAACTCATGTCAAATGGAATCGACAAAGGATTTTTATTCATAAGAAAATCGTAACTATTGCCTCTTTCAATTCACCTTAAGACGAGAGAAAGCTTTTGGGAGAAAGTACCAAATCCGAAATGACATTTTGAAATATACAGGGTTTTTACAAAAAAATTTTTCCCCATACACCCTACTAACAAAATGAAAGTACAGGGTGTTCTAACAAAAATAAAACTGAAGAAACTTACTTGCTCTTAAGTTTAATGAGGTGACTAAATCTGCTCAAAAGAGTTAAAAGTAGAGGGAAATTATCCAACAGCAGTGTGGCGTGTGATCGCTTATGACTATGAGTTTTATTATTTTTCATATCCTACTTAAAGTGAATGGGGCTTGAGATAGTTGAGATAGTTTCAGAAATTTGAGATTGAAATAATGCGCGCGAAGCACTATAAGGAGAGGAAATTATAAATTATCCAACAGGAAATTGGCGTCTGTTCGCTTATGACTACCAGGGTGATTTTAGGTTGTTTGTTGTCGCTTCGCTTTATAAAGCGAAGCGACAACAAACAACCTAAAATCACCCTGATGACTACAAATTTTTGTTATTATTTTTTTTTTAAATCCTATTGAGCATGATAGGGATTAGTTGAGAAAGTTGTAAGAATACAAAATATGAAGAATTTAAAATTCTCATAGAAAAGAAACATAAGTTGCTATTCATTTATGGTATGGTAACTTCACCCTCTTAAGATAAAAATTTGCAAACCTTAGTCATTTTGGATGAAAAGTGAAAAAAGTTAGTTAGATTTTTGTTGAAACACCCTGTACTTAATGAATAATTTTATTTTTTATTTATTTAAATAATGATGCTCTCATTTCACAACCTTTCTCTTTAAAAATTAAGAAAATATAAAAAAAAATTTAAACACTCTGTATTTTTATATTCAGACTGATTGAATTGTTAGATGTCTAGAACTTTAAGGCTTTAGGCGACTGATTGAAGATGAATGTATTATTATTACCTGTAACTTCCTGTGTAGTTTTTATGAAAAAAAAATTCTACTTTCTCTACTTTTCTATCATACTTACATATAAATCTTATACCTTCAGATTCAATCCGTTTCATATCATGACAATTCTCGACAGAAAAAGAAAAACACTTTGAATTGAACTTGAAAAGGAAAAAAGGAAAAAAAAATATATACCTAGATACAAAGTTACCGCCGATAAGCATATCTATCGGTAGAAAGTACAAAGCTAAAAAAAAAATTTTCTTTTTTGCAAGGAAAGCCGTTTTCTCTCTAAACTGCGATATAACTTGGTGTTCCTATTTGAGAAGAACTAGAGTGAAAAGGCAAAGGCTTTCACTTGGATCGATACCCCATCCTTCTTCTTTCACTTCAACTCCAAGCACTCAAGTACAGGGGAGCCTGAGATACGTATTTTTTTTTGAAGGGAGATGTTGAATACAGTAGTATTAGTATTGGAAAAAACCCTTGTCTACCTGAGTCTCACCGACTCAATTGATCTTGAGCATTGAGCTAAAGTTGTTAGTATTTTCCTATGTTCCACCAAACACGTTGACTTAAGTTGAGTCTATACTTCCTAAACTGACTTTCTCCTCCAGGTAAGTTTGGATTGAGGTACTGGGTACTACCAAAAGAGACTCTCAGTCACATCAATAAAATATTTTATACGAAAAAAACTCTATAACTATAGTACTCAGTATCTAGTACTGAGGTTTTGAAAGACTTGAGTAATAAATATAGAAAGAAGGTAGAGAAAAGTATCCGTGCTTGACTAAAGGACCAAGGGACGTATAGACTACAAAAGTACAGTATAGCACCACACTATAACTCCTTTTACTCCAACATCCGGAAATAAGACCAACATCCACTTTCTCTTGACTAAGAAAAATATATTTTCTCTTACCACAAATTGGCTAAGGGTTTTTCAAGTATATCAAATCAACTATGGATGAAGGGAACTTATCACAGAATGTAAATTACTTTCTCTTCTGCAATACTACCTTACTCCCAACTCCTTTAGTTTCTTCATTATTCCAATTTCATCTCAAAATTTCTTAGTAGTAACTAACTAACTATACAAACTACGAACTTTCTCCTTATATCTGTACCGTCTACCCTTAACTTTCACTTTCGTTGAGTAGAATTCCTTTCAAAGTATTATATTCAAAAGCTACCTAAAATTTTTTTTTTTTCTTTTTTTGAATAAATTTTAATAATAAATTAAATTACCTGTACAATTTTGGTCATCTCTTGTAAATCAATGACACCATTTCCATCTACGTCGTACATCCTAAAAGCCCACTTAAGCTTCTCTTCGGGTGTACCGGATGATGTGACATCAATGGCGAGGAGGAATTCCTATACGTTAAATAGTAGAAAAAAAAATTTTTTATAATTAAAAGAAAATGTCAGATTTAGGTATAGATGTTTAGTTTTAGTAGTGGTTTTAAATAATACTCATTTTGAGACAAATGAAAAGTTTCATTAGAGTAATATCCTTGGTGGTAAAGAATATCCCTAAGTATAATATCCTTAGTAGAATAAAATATCCCTGGTATTAATTACTTTTTTCTACACCCCCTCTAGGGATATTAGAAAGAGAGCAATAGTAAGTAGTTAATCTCTTAATTCTTTTTCTGTTTGAGGTTTCTAACTAATCTAGATAGATCTCTACTTAAGCTTTTATGACAGAAAGGCTATTTAATTTTTAGAATAGATGAATTGAATAGCTTTCTCTTGGATTTAAGCTAGCTTTTTACATAACTTTTACTCCGGATATGTACATAATAACCGGGTATCAAAAACCTAAAAACTTGGTTTGATATAAGTTGTGGTGATATGATAATGAATAGGGTTGTACTTTGAAAGAATTTCAGGGGAAATGAATGGAAGAAAACAAGATTGAAAATTTTTTAAATAAATTTCGAAATTTTTTGAGATAATCCTACAAAAATTGAAATTTAATTGTTAAAATGGTAAGATTTAAGAGTGTAGGTATAAAAATTATTCATGTTGCTATCAATTTCATGCCAACTGTATGCTATATGTAGACATAGTTGGAGTGAAAGTTATAAATGAGTCCAATGTACTTTTTCCAAACCCAAGGAACATTGGGCCTAGCTTTACATTTAAAATAAGATCTCTCCCATTTTCTCAACAGAAATAGAAAAATTGAATTACATTTTTCATATTCATGTGACTATTATCCGTCTGCGTCTGTTTTTTTTTTTTTTTTTTTTTGCGTTGAAATGGACAATAATAATAGTAAGTAGTGACAGGAGAAAAGGGTAGTAATATTAAATTTATAAAAAGTACAGTCCTACTCACAAACAATTTATCACTATGTCAAATGCCCACTTGTCAATCAGTTATGACGAAAGAGTTCTACTCAATGACCAGAAAGCAAACTTTCTCTTTGAGTGAAAGTAAAAAATGTTTTTTTTTCCTCTAAACATGCTCCCTTCTTCAAATTTTTAAAGATTATTGTAAAAAAAGAGCAAAAATTCAATTTTATTCGACTCACTGAATTCCTCTTTGGCTTGAGCTATCTATCTTACAAAAATTTGTTACATTTTTCTATACTTTTTGGAGAATGTAGTAGTGTGTAAAAGAGAGAATTTGGATCAAAATCAAGTTACACGGATGAAGAAAGGCATTGATCAAGTCCTGCTGTCGACCCCTTCAGGTTTTACTTATTTTTTTATCAAAAACTTGAATATATCCCTTGTTACTTTTATGACGTAAGGATATAAGTTTAAAAGTTAAATCTCTTGTAGTTGGGTTTGAATAGTAGGAATTGTATGGACATGATTAAATTTCTTATGATTTTTTTTTTCGTTTCAGTAAACAGAGTTTTCACTTCCACAACTTTCTCCTTCAGTTCAAACAATAGAAAAAGATGAGAGAAAAAGAGGGACTTTTTCTTATACTTACCACTTACTCTTACTAGTTACAAATACAATAGTTTCAAGGAATAGCTAACATGAAACAAACCAAGTTATTTCATTTCTTACCACCAACTGTTCAAATATTTACACTTGAACTTCTTTGAATCTTATTTTTTATCAAAGAGTCTTGTCTCTAGTTACTAATGGAAATGAAAGCTTTTTTTTTATTTTTTGTCTCNATTTACACTTGAACTTCTTTGAATCTTATTTTTTATCAAAGAGTCTTGTCTCTAGTTACTAATGGAAATGAAAGTTTTTTTTTTATTTTTGTCTCAACNACTGTTCAAATATTTACACTTGAACTTCTTTGAATCTTATTTTTTATCAAAGAGTCTTGTCTCTAGTTACTAATGGAAATGAAAGCTTTTTTTTTATTTTTTGTCTCAATGAGTAGTAAAAGATTTAATGAATAACTTACTTTGAAGTCGATGTATCCATTTTTGTCCATATCAAACGTTCTGAAGACATGGTCACAAAATTCTTCAGCATTACCAGTGGGAAAAAACATTTTGTACATATCTACAAACTTGGCAGGTGTTAGTCGACCATTTGGACAGTCTTGCTGTAAACAAAAAAAAAATAATCAGATTATAGTAGTTTCATAATCATTGAAAAAGTTTAGAAAAAGGAAAAAAAGGAATGGTGAAAGTAGTGAAAGTATATATATACTCCAAACATGTCTAAATTTGGTGAGATAAACATTATGTGTTACAGAGTTTATTTTGTGAGTCAATGGGATTCTTGTTCCTAAATAAACATTAGCATACAAACCATCTTGGTCAAATAAATATTAAACTCAAATTTCAGTTTCGCTCTGGTTACAAAAAAAAATGTGCTAATAATACAGTAGAAAGTTTCTATCCATTATTACATTCCCAGGTTTTTATAATACTCCTAAAAATCACACGATCTCCCTTAGGTTTACAATTTCCAAATTCAAAATTCACTTTTTCAATTTGTTCCAAAATTTTTACACACTTTTTGAAGTTCTTATTTCCATATATATAGATTTAATGCATAAGTCAAGAACAATAAGACACATATGTCTGAAATTTTACAAAAAGATTTAGACACACTGTTAAAATATTCTATAAAAAATTCAGACCGAACTGAATACCCAAACTTAATGGAAGTTGAAAAGTGAAAGTGGTCTTACGATTTTGTGGCTCACTGTATCTAAAATGTACAGGGACATCTAGCATAAGTAAAGAGCAGGAAAAGAGTCAGAAAAAACTTAATACAGTGTAGAAAAAAAAGCTCCTTATATAAAAAAAAAACCTAAGGAAACCTCGTTTGTTTTCCAATTCGAATTCTCATAAATTAGATGGTCTAGAAGATCCAAGTTTGAAAATGAAGTTTACTTTCTCTTTTACACACTTTCTAGACGAAGTGGTTGGTGGTGAAGATAACTTTACATCCGAACAGGAGACGTTAATTTTAGTTTAAGACACCCCTTCATCCTCAAGTAGATTACATAAATCAAGGTTTACGGTGGGATAGCTCTCAAGGTTTATATCCCATTCCCCAACTGTCCACAGTCTTAACTACTGCATTAAAACTAAAAAAAAAAAAAAAAAAAAAAATGATGACCTTTCTCTCCTTTCTCTTGAATCCAAACAAAAAAAAATTATTTTTAAGTCTAAAAAATTCAAAAATCCCCCCCAAAAAAAAACTGCTGACTCCACAATCATTTTGATTAGCATGAGATCTAGTACCTGAATTCGGATCAATAAATCCATTGGACACTCACTCATTTCCGGAGCAGGAGTCTCGTAACTATGCAGAATAGAGTGAAAGCGACATTTGAGCCGAGGAAGTGTATGATGTAGACGAATGAAATAAAAGCGGAGGTTCTCATTACTCAATCCGACACAAGAGAGACATGATGATCTCAGCAATATGTCCCATGTCACGTCATAATCATATTTTACTTTCTCTACAGTTAGGTATCCAATTTTAGCCCTACTCCAACTCCACTAAATTTTTCTACCAAAATTCTCAAAAATTCTCAAAAATTCTAAACTCTAAAGGACTTTCTCTTTGTTTTTCCATCTCCCTCTATTGTGTCATAATATCACTTTATTTATCATATTCATTTTTTTTTCTATGAAATATTTTCTTCACTTTACTTTCCCTTGACAATACACATATGNACAGTTAGGTATCCAATTTTAGCCCTACTCCAACTCCACTAAATTTTTCTACCAAAATTCTCAAAAATTCTCATAAATTCTAAACTCTAAAGGACTTTCTCTTTGTTTTTCCATCTCCCTCTATTGTGTCATAATATCAGTTTATTTATCATATTCATTTTTTTTTCTATGAAATATTTTCTTCACTTTACTTTCCCTTGACAATACACATATGAGTCTTATAAATCATGTCTACTTAAACCAATTCTCTCATTTATAAGGTTGTCATTGAGTCAGTGTCAGAGACATATGAGGTAGGAAGTAGGAGGTAGAAGGTAGGAGGAGTTGTTATAACTCAAATTACTATAACAAAATTAAAGTTATATAATCAATCCCTTCAAAATATTATACATGTAATTAATTATAAAGTCTGGACTTTCACTAGAAATTAATTATATGTAAATATTCTACCCGTGAGCCTTATGACGTCTTCTAGAAAGTATATAACTTTCTTCCAACCTCAATCTTTTTTTTTTGTCATTCATTAGTCATTTTGTGAGTCACTTTATAAGTTTGAGTAACTTAAGTTCCTTACTAGAGACTCTAAGGGTAGGATATGGAAAAGAAGAGAAAGTTTACTTTCACTAGACTCAAAGTTTTCTATGATACATAATAAATTGATTAGTTTTCTCTTCCATGTTTTATGATCATGGTAAAGTTTTCATCTAGGTTGAATGTTAGATCTAAAAACATTGTTGTTCCCTTTACCAAAATGAAACCACGAATATTATGGTGCTAGATAAGGTTAATCTAGGAAGATGTGTAATAGATACAACTCACGTAAATAGTGTAGATTTTCACAGACGTGTATTGTAAAAAAAAAAATAAAAAAGGATTTTCCTATTTTCGTCCTTTGTGTAATGACTCCTGAGTCAATATTGAAGAGAATGGAGTCTATATAGCCGAAAGCCAATGAAAAACGGAAAAGAAAGTAGAGAAAGGTACTGACCGAAAAAATAAATGGTAAAAATTTGAAATTCCCTCTTTTTTTTTTCTCTTTCTCTTTTTCCCGATCTAACATTTTCATTTTTATTTTTATTTTGATGATCTTTCATCTTTCTGAATGTGAAAACATGATATTAGATGAAAGGTATTGAATATACATATGGAAAATGTTATTTTTTTTTATATTCTGATGACAAGTTTAAAAAAACAAAAGTACGAATATGAGTTGTTACATGTAGTACTTTAGCTTCTCATGTGTTCTCTGAAGGAGAAAGTATTTTATTTTATTTTTCATACCTACTCAACTTATTATTATAAAAGTGGAGACTCAAATCTCGTGTTTGACGTACATTAGAGAGAGAGAAAGAAAAAAAAAACTAAATCCAGATTTCAGAAAATTGATAACTTTGGATTAACCCTTCTCTGACTCAAAATTGCACGCGAAATAAACACTTTTGCATGAGTCATTTAGTTTACACAAAAGAGAAATTCAATATTAGATTATATAACCCAAGAGGAGTTTACATAGTGGAAATTCTACAGAAAATCCTTCTATTTTTTTTTTGACCTTACGTCTACCACCTTTCACTTTATTTTTGGGCGTTTGTTTAGCTTAAAAAGAAAGTTGGATCACGCAAAAAACCTGTCAGCTTCTGCACCTGGTGTCGAATAACGGGGTGTAAAGTTTATTTTGTTTTCCTATTTTTTATTTTATTTTACTTTTTTTTTTATTTTTATTTTTTTTTGAAACTTAACCTCCTAACTTTAACTTCACATGAAACCTTTTCAACTCCCTTGACTTCATTCTATTATAAGTTGAATTGGTAGTCAAATTTAGTTGTCACGGAATTTTGTATAAAATTTCTAAAAACTAAAAACAAAAGCCAAAAAGAAAAACTTTCTCCACAGTCAATTTAAAATTTAAGTATAGAGTAAAAATAAATAAATAAATAAATATATAAATATATATATGAGTATAATATTTCATATTACTGTCCATTAGTTTAAAATCTGACTATGAAAAAATTAAAAAAAAAAATTTCTCTAAAAGATTAGTAGAAATTGTGCCAAAAAAGAGAGTCAAACTAAAGTAGAAAAATCATCCATCAATATTTACTATGAAATTAAATTTAGGCTACGACAGGAGTGAAAGTAATGTTTGAAATCCNATTTCTCTAAAAGATTAGTAGAAATTGTGCCAAAAGAGAGTCAAACTAAAGTAGAAAAATCATCCATCAATATTTACTATGAAATTAAATTTAGGCTACGACAGGAGTGAAAGTAATGTTTGAAATCCCAAGTCGTCGAGGTGGTGATGACGTCTGTGGGTTATACACATTATATAGTATAATATTACATAATATATATATATATATATATGTATATGTATATATATATGTATATATATGTATATATATATGTATATATATATGTATACAAACTCTTTTGTCACTTGTTCCAACTTCCATTTCATGTTGACCGCACATATGAAGGATTAACAAAGAGAAAGTAGAGGGCCATCACAATTCATTCAAATCTCAACTTTTTTTTTTGTTTTTTTTTTCTTCTCTACGTCAACCCTAGAACAACCGAGTGAAAGTCTACTTTCTCTTTTGTCAGGAAAAATTCATAGCACGAAAACCAACCACTGCGACTACTGGACTGGAGCACTTGGTTTGCCAGAGAAAGTATGAAAAAAAAAAAGAAGAAAGTCTTGTGTATTATCGATCACTCCTGACTTCCTCTCTTCTACTTTCTCTTTTTCTATTAAAAAATCCTATGAGTTTCTAACTCATAGTAAAAGTTATAAGAGAGTTCTTACATCAAGTCAATAGACTGTCGACTTTTCTAAAGGTACAAAAAAAAAAAAACTAAAACCCCAAAAACCAACACCTTTTCAGTCCTTTATTAATATTCTCAACCCGCCTCTTCTAATTCATTATTATTGTTTCCATTATAATAACCCTATTAAATTCAAAAGACGGATGATGTGACATGGACATGGACGACGAGAGAAAGTACTTTTGTGTCCTGTTTTTTTTTTTTTTTTTTTGAAACGGTAATCAACTCTAGTGACAGCTAGAACGACCCGTATCCTACTAAATCATAACATTTCATCGTAAATCGCACAAGGGATATCAATGATGGATGATATATCAGACACATTTTTTTTTTAATAATCATAAAACTAATTTCAAACACATTTTTTTAAATGATATTTTAATTTTTAACAAACAGACCTAAAGACGCAGACAGACACTCTGAACTCAATACCTTCCTATGACCTAGTCTATTTTAGTCTGTGAGTAGTCATAATAATAATAATAAGACAAGGACCAGAAGGTAAAAAGATTGATGGATGACGTACAATACCTTAGACTCTTTCAGTGCTATTATCATAACTATTATATATATATATAGATATATATATTATATGTATAATTTGGCTTGCTTTCTCTTCCTGTACTATATATAATATAATAATGACCTTTTCGAGTTTCAACTACCACTGAGAATGAGACTAAAATTGAGACTGAGACTGAGACTGAGACTGAGACTGAGGCTGAGAGTGAAACTAACTAAATTTTATTAACAAAATGTTCTCAATGTGAAAAAATTAGCACACTAACTTGAGTCATTTCGTCTCTAACGATCCCTTACTTTATTACTAACATTTGAGAAGAATTTGGTCACCACAGGAAGTGTATTATACTATGGTCATTTATTTAAAAAAAAAAAGAAAAAAAA